>CM024554.2:18529821-18867199 GCA_014182405.2 Eucalyptus sideroxylon | reverse complement strand
GGTCTTTCCCCCTCTAATTGTGGTAGGGGGGGTTCGAATCTCGGCATGCGCATTGCACGACTCACTCGTGACTGGGTCAGGTGGGTGGACTCAGTTCGTTCCGAGTTTACGCCACTGACTGTCGATTGTACGGTGGTTCCCGAGTCACCAAAAAAATAATAATAATAATTTATGTCTAAACGATTTTATTGTGAGCAAAAAAAAATTTCGTCACTCAATTTTTGTCAACAACGAAATTGATTATTTTCTTAAGAAAACATTTTAAATTGTTAGTTTTTTTCGTGAAATTAGTGTGTTTATTTAAATATTTTTTTATTTAAATAATTTACTTCTCGAAGAAAAGGCGGAAGTGGGAAAGGAAAGGGAGAAGAATTTTGAACGTGCTTCGAGGGGCGCCCTTCTTCCGGTTTTCCCTCTCCAGTCCACATCGTCTTCTTCTTCTTCGATCTTCCCTCTTATCCGGCGCGAAGGGAGAACGAGATGGGGGTTCCTCTCGGAGCATCGACCTGGAGAAGCTCGTCTCCTACAGCGACGACCTCGCCCAGGTCCTCAGGGACGACAAGGACGCCGCCGCCCTCGCCCAGTGCCTCCGCCACTCCGACGCCCTCCGCTCCTCCTGCGACGCCGACCTCGCCGGACTCCGTTCCTCGCTCCTGGGTCGGTAATCTTTTCCTCTTTTCGCGGCTGCCCTTTTGCTTACGCGTTGCAATTCGGTGGTGGGTTGGTGGGTTCGGGTCGGAGATGCCGCGAGTCTGCGTTTGATGGGTGCGACCGTTTCTTGTCGATGGCTTGATTTGGGCTGAAAAGGATTCCATTTTGAAGTTTTTGATGAGTTCCCGGTTCTTGTCTGAATTTGATTGACATGGTGTCGTTTGAACTGTGGCTGCTGTTCTGTTGTGGGTTTTCCGAGTCTCTTTCAAAAATTTCTTCTTTTATCGATAAGGATGACGGGATCGAAGTGCAGGTAGTTCAGGGGTCCGGGCCTTTTGAAATGCTATCGTGTGTGCGATTGATATATCTGGCCAAGTTTGCTTATGGGTTTTTGGTAACGAAATGAAGATGCAGGCGATTCGTTTTGGCACATCCTTTTACTCCTTGTTTACCTACAGTACTTCTCTTCCCTGCTAATTCTGTAGAATCTTCTATTACCGAGGAAGAGATGCACAATTGTCTGTCTTTACTATCACAACGTGTAATGCAGTGTGTATAGTTCTGCTACAGTTTTCATTACTCACATTCTTGGAGTCCTCCATATTAAATATGGACGTCCTAATCCTAGGATGTTAGCCGTCCAATTTGTGCAACCCACGAGTTAAGTTATATACATGTAAGTTCTGAGTTTGATTTTTTTCTTGCACGAGTAATTGCAGACCGGACACCAAACTGCTTAGAGATAGTGGTACCCATGTTAAATTAGTTAAAGGATGCTTTATCTTTTCTGGTATAAGGCTAAAGGGGTTTCTTATTTCATGAGGTCATGAGATCTGATATGGAGACTCCTCAGGAACGTAAAGCCATTTTGCAGACGTGCTCGATCGATCTGTTTATCATGATGTTAGTACAAAAATATTTGAAAGCCCTTTGTGATGGCTGCACGCCATTCAAGTAAACTGTATATTAAGAGTGTAGTTTCTAACCCATTGAATCACATAGCAGATGATAAAGGAATATGCTGGCTCTAAGCCTATTTGATTCTATTCTCTTGCTTTTTCCCTACTTAATTATGCAGATCCTCCATCTTAAACAGAATTTCTTGTTTGATTCTTTCTTGCTATCTTTGATTTGGTAGCCTACTCTGTTATGTATATCAGAATATGCTTTTTTCCTCTCTTTGCTTTTTCATAGTTACAATTTCTCGAGGTAGGTTGTTCATCTAGTAGAAATTACGATTACTTCTGCGTGTGACAATTCATCTCCTATCAACCTTATAGATTGAATGGCTTTTGGGATTGGGGGTGTTTCTGAGAGTAATTGAACATTATGACTTGTGATTGTCTTTACCAGATGCAAGTATTTCACTGTGACAGCTTCATGGACTAACATTGGAGACATTTCTTGAATTGCTATACTAGTGATGACATCCATGAAACCCTCAAGTTCACATTGTGTCATTTTAATTACAAAATATTTGAATAAATGCTATTGTGTCAAAATTAGATCTTGCCAGTTTGCTTTTTGGTTATTTGGTAATGAAATGAGAACATGGTCTATTTCCTTTGGACCCCCCTTTTCCCTTTTTATCTGCAGTACAGAGCTTTCCCACTAATTCGTAGAATTGGATACTAGTCAGGAAGAAATGCAAAGTTACATCTATTCACAATCACAATGACTTTACAATCTAGACCAACTTATCAACAAGATGGTTTGCTTTGATCTTACACCTCTTTGATGCTCTCTTTATTCTAAATTTTGTGGTTGAGCAGAGTATGAGGAAAAGATTGATGCTTGCAAGAAGAAAACTGAAGCAGTGAGATCTGAAGTTGCTGGAGATGTGAATATTGACCAACTCCAGAAAGAACTGCAAGAGGAACTTGAGAAGGAACAACTGCTTATGGAGGATTTGAGATAAATATCTAAACAATCCTTTTTGTGATAGCGTTAATGATTCTTTTACATGTTCATTGACAAACAATTGATTTTCAATTTTGCCTTTTATGTGTACCAACACAATTGTTGCCAATGAAATTAATGAGCTAGATCTCCAAAGGATTTCCATTGAGGAGAGGAAGCCAATTTTGAAGAAACTTGAGCAAAATGGGCGGAAAGAACAGTAAGTTCATGTGCAGAAGCTTTTTAATTCTTCAAATTAATAACTCAACAGATTGGATATTTTGAATGTGCATATCTTTTCTGAATGTTGCAAAAAAAATTGCATGAAATTGAAAATAACATAACATTAAATTGTGTCTGGCATTATAAGTTTTTTTTTGGTAAAGTGTCTGGCATTATAAGTTTGCATCTGCATTTCCATATATTCTTGCTATTGCGAAAAAAAAAAAAAGCAAGGCTCTGTATGCCTCTCTAACTGTCCATAGCAGTGTCTGTTGCTAGCTAATCACTTCTGAAGAACAATTAGTTTGCATCATCTCTTTATTGGATGATTTATGTTGTCAAATAGACATACATTGGAATGGTCACCATAAACTCTTCTCCATCTATACAATTTGTGAAATTACATTTCATGTGATTAACACAAGAAGTTTAAATTGCTAGACAGCCCAATCATATTTGTGCTACTTAAGCTGATCTCTGTTAAAAGACGGGGTAGGATGAGGTTAGTGGCATCGGTTAAATCCTACATTTTTGTACAATAGAAGGATCTAGTTGGCAGCTTGCGTGTGTTCTCCCTGTTCATGATCTAATATTTGTGCTAACGGGATAATTGTCTCCTGTGTCCTTTTGCTATAACTCTATTACCACCGAAGAGGGATGTAAGGGGCTGCAGATTCTTATACAATTGTCTATGAGAACTCTAAACTGGTCTTCAGCATTTATTCATACATATAGAAGTCTAATTAAAATTCCACTCTTATAGTAAATCTCCTATTCCTTCCCCTCCATATAATCCCAATTTATAATCCATGATATTTATCTACTGGTGCTTTTTAGAATCAAATCATCTTCTGGTGACTACTGCTTCCCCAAGATCAACAAACTAGCTGGCATTAGTTTTAAGTAGTCAAACTTGGGGGTAGGTTCTTGCAGAGTAAGATTGCTTGTATGGATGTTGCAGCATGTTCTCTTATTTCAGAACAGCCCGCTCATTTGCTTTAGGAGTTGTGTACATCTGATCCTCCAAACACTGGAGCCCAAATACTATCCTTTCAACGACCTAAGCCCCTGAATGCACAAAAGAATGAAAAGCATAGTGAATAGTAGCTAAGAAGTAAGAACATTGCCATCAAATTCATATAGGTCCAGAAAATAATCTCTTTTTAAGCTGCTATTTTATCATAATTTGAAGGACACTGTCAAAGTTCTGCAATTGTTAGCCCAAATGTGTTTTAAACCCTGAAGTGTAGCTTAAGCACAAGCCAGAATGTATATGACCCACTTTTGTGGCCAATTCGTAGAGTCTATTTGATTTCTTGCTTCCTAGTATTTATGTATTATCTGATCATATCCTTGAATTCTTTGTTCTCATGCACTCTTTGGATGTGTGTGCTGTGTGCATGCTTGCTTAGGTTGATTTTTGCTTGTCTTTGTGCATTCTTTTTCAGGAATAGGCAATGAAATTTGCATAATGGGATGCTCAAAGTTATTTTGTTTTTGTATAAATTGGTCTTATAGCATGACTGTTTCAATGTATCCTTTTCCCCCTTTGTGCTCCTGCGGTCTCATGCACAATATGCACACACAATAAGGTTCTCTCATGTTGTTTCAAAATTAATATCCTTTTGTTCTACCTAATTTTGCAGGATGAGTCTTTCGATGTATGCTTCTGTGACAAAGATCATCCCAAACTTGGATGATAGCTCCAAAATTGCAGGGTGTATCCTTTCAATTGTTCTTGTTCATGTACTCTAATGTGGTGGCAACTGACTAGAGCTCACCATTGTCCCCAGATCAGTTGGTCCTTGAATCTCAATAACCACAGATATTGTTGACAGGGAGAAAAGGGTGGTGGATAAGTTTGAGTTTGACTCAACAAAGATGACCGCCTTTGACACGTGCACCAATATCTGGAGGATGATTAGTAACTCATAGATGCTAGACGGCATTACAGCACGTCGACTAACTCTACATTTATCTGGCTGCCAGAGATTCTGCTCAAGCTCCCCTTTGTGCATCGTTTCTTCTTTTCATTCAACATGGAAAGGGTAAGGTGAATGGCCTCCTTCAGGAAGAACCCAATTTGATTGTCCTGATCTCGGGGGATCAGTTGATTCCTCTCTTTATCAGTGAAAGTACTAACAGGAATGAAGTGTGATCAGCGTGTTTTTCTGTATCATATGTGTGTTCTTGACCAATGAGCACCGACCGCCGAACACTGTTGAGGTGGGGTACTCCATTGACCGCTTAACCGTATTTCTGGGTATTCCATTCTAACAAACTGTGTCAAGGTTGGGGAAGAACTTGTACGTGCAATCATTCTTCTGTTTCACCAGTGTGATTCGTATGGGTAGCTTTAGAAATTTGTAGGGCTATAGAGATTTTGAACTGGATGCAAATGCAGGTTTTAGTGTGTATTCTTGTAAATCAGACCGTGCTACCATCTTTTGAGATAATCCATGTTTATTTCTTTATTTTTTATGATCAGGTCGTTCTATTTTTATTTTTATTTTTAAGAAAGGGGTAAATAGTAAAAAAAAAAAAAAAAAAAAATTGTGCCTATTGTATTGTCAAAATCCCTAAACTTGTCCATTGTGATATAAATATTCTCTATCTTTTTGTGTCATGAAAAAGTTTAATTTTGTCAATTGTTTCATATGATGTATATGTGTCACATTGATATAAGTTAAGGATATTTGTGTTATAATGAGTTAGTTTAGGGTTATAGCAGAAAAAAAAAAGATTCGAGATATTTATATTATTGATGGTATAATTTGAGATTTTTTTTTTTTTTGGCATTAACAACGGAGAAAAAATCTCATTGCTTTTAAATTTTTTGACTAGTTCAACTCACTACTAATAGACTAAAGTGAAGGGGTTATAACAAAGGAGACAAGAAAATAAAAATTTATCTTTGTAGCATTTCTTTATTCCAATAACGCAAATAAATGTAAACGCGTTTTTCACACTCTAGGAATCCATCCATGTTTTTGCTTTAGGAAGATGATACATTATGGGCATTTCAGATAACATATAAGTGTTATTCCTCATTTTGGCATTTCTAATATTTCAGTTTTGGCCTTGATTAGCAAAGTGCCAGAGATACTCTCGAGTTATGAATTAGTTGTAGAAACCAAAGAGGGATGCTTAGGTTACAATTTTGAATCTATTATTATATGTTTGCTTGAGCACTTGAAAGCTTATTGCAAAATAAACAAACCTTTGCTCAACATCTCCGAGCTATATTATCTCGGTCCAATTCTAGTCACCGGACAAATGTAACTTTCATGAACGAAAACTTTAGACTGAAGGTTCAAATTGTAATTCTGCTGCATGTACTTGTTGGTATTGGAATCACGCCTAGATTGGTCAATAGCGTGATGGAATGACTTGAATTACCGTTGGAGAACTGGAGAACGGTGTACACGTTAAAGATGTGAGAAAAACACAGCTCAGACTCCTGCTATTTTGCGAAATATAAATAATCTAGAATTTTTTTCTTAAAAATAATTATTTATATCGCTTACAAAATTCTTTTGAATCACTTAGTCTTGCTCTATTCCTATGAACATATAATTAATCTTCTTATTTTTCCTCACAAGTTATATGGATTGGTAATTAAATGGCAACATCTTCAACCAAAAAATAAATAAAATAAAATAGCAACATCAAACACCATGTCATTTTGGCAAGTTTATATTTCTATCTTTGAATATTTCGCTTCATTATAGATAATTACCTCTTTATTTTGTTAATTGAAGTAATATCAAGAAATCATGGGAAAACATTCGTTGGAGAGCGAAAAATGTACCAAATCATGATTTTCCTTTTTCTGGCTTGAGTGGCATAATATTAATTCGATTTTCTCACTGACAATGTGTTTCTTTTAGCTGAATCAAAATCGTAAATTACATATAAATAAATGAATATCATTGACAGCAAATATTAATAATAACAACAATAATAAGCTCCGGATAAACAATATATAATCAAACCTCTGTAATGATCTGTCCAATGCGCATATCTATCTATACATTAAAAAAAATATAAAAAATGAATTTTGAGTATTGAATGAAAAATTCAAAACAAAATAAAGAAAAAAAAATTAATAGTAGTAGCCAGCGAGGAGCAGCAGCAAGAACCCGGCAGATCGCTCGCTTATATGAACAGACCAGCGACGAGGGCGCCGATCGCCGCCGAACCGGCGAAGCCAACTCCGTTGCTGACGGCGCCGCTGTCCCCAGGAGCGGGCGCCGCGGCCGGCGGCGTCGCGATCGACGGGGCAGGAGTCTCCGGGGCGGAGACGACGCCGGGGGCGACGGGGAGAGGCGACGGGGCCGGAGGGAGGAGACGGGGCGGAAGCCGGCAGCAGGGTCACTGTCGTCGCCGCCGCCGGAGAAGGCGACGGCGAGGGGGACTTGGAGGGGGTGACGGCCGGCGACGGGGCGGGGCTCTGCGCCGCCTCCAGGCCGACGAGGAGGACCGCCATTGCCGCCAGGGAGAGCAACGCGGTTGAGCCAGCCATGGAAGAAGAGCTAGAGAGAAGAACTACTTCCTAGAGAGAGAAAACCGAAACTTAGTGAGAGAAAGTCTCGCCGGTCGGAGCGAGGGTCTCCGGGGTGCACCATGCGACGGCGGAGAGCGGCGGCATTTACAGGAAGGTTCCTGCTTCGGTTGGTGGCGGTCGGCGTGGGGAGCCGACCGTTGGATCCGTGTTCTAATCGGGAAACCGCGGGTTCGAGCCGACGGTCGAGATTTATTCGTATTTTCTGACCGGGTGCGGCCAATCAATCACGCGGTTTTCAAGCCTTAAGCCGGGGGTTTAGTGGGAACAGTTGTAAAGAAGGGGTGTGTCTTGGTAGCCTATGAAGCACGGACACGCTGTCCATGCTCGCGTATCGTGTCCGACACGTGTCGGAGCGTGTCGGACACCTCGACACGCTCGGACACGCGGTCAACGCGTGTCGGATTTTCCGACACGCGGTCAACTTTCTCGACACGCGTGTCGACGCGTGTCCGAAAGATTGATAGAGGGTGGAGGCGAGGGAGTAGAGGCCGCGAGCGCCGGCGAGACGAAGCCACGAACGGACCACCGCGACGGCGAGAGACGGCTAGAGAAGGAGCCGAACAGAGAGAAAGAAGAGAGAAGGCAAACTCCTGCCGGCGAGACGTAGCCACGAACGGACCACCGCGACGGCGAGAGACGGCCAGAGAGAGCGGCGAGGGCCGCCACTGTTGCGATGGATCGGCGAAGAGAGGAAGAGGAGAGGAGGGAAGGGGGTCGTGCGACGAGCGGCAAGGAGGAATAGGAAAAGGAGGGCTCGGCTCGCTAGGTTTTTCATAAAGAAACCCAAAAAAATAAGAGGGAGATCTGATGGCGTGAGGGGGAGGAGAAGTGACAGCTTACCTGTCATTGTCAAGTGGTGGGAGGAGGGAAAAAAGTGAAAAAATTTGGGGTGGAGGGAAAAGGACGAAGGAAAGAAGGGGTGGAGTTTGGGGATTGTTTTTTAACCGAAAAATTAAATAAATAAAATTAAAAAATAATTTTGAAAAATAAAAATTTTAAATTTTAAATAATGATAAATTTTGATCATGATAGAAAATTATGGATTTATTTAAACAAATTGATTCTAATTTTTATTAATTATTAATTTCATCGATAACTTTTGTTAAAATTAAAAAATGTTCCTCATTAACTATAAATATATCTTTTGAATTTCAAATGAATTGATTTGTTAATATTATTAGTGTAAATTTATTATAGGCTCTTTTTAAATTAATTAATTATTTATGAATTTGAATCAAATTAATTTAAAATAAAAATATTTATTTAATATACAACGTGTCGCAACGTGTCGGAATTCTCTATTTTTAGAAATGACGTGTCGACGTATCGTGTCGTGTCGGACACTCGTGTCGTGTCGCGTGTCGGTGCTACATAGTTGGTAGCACGTTCTAATTACCCCTAAAAATAAATTCAAAAATATATATATATATATTTATATTTGCATTTTTAGGAGTTTCGTTTATATTTCTACTTTATGATATATATTCTGGCCATTTTTTATAATATCAAGTGTTATTTCCTATGTCGGCATTTCTTTCTAATTTCTAGGATAAAGAAACTTCCGAGCTAAGGTTGTGAAACCAAAGGGACGGTGCTTGGTTAGAATTTTTGAATCTCTTGTGTTGTCATTATATGTTTGCTTGAGCCCACAAAAGCATGATGAGAGGTAAATGAATTCTTGTTCTACATTCACAAGTTATGCATCCAAGTCTGATTTCTAGCCGTTGAATAAATAAAATGGTAGCTACAATCTAAAAATCTTAAGACCTCTTGCAAAAATACCATTTGAGCTCTAAAACTTTTTAAAAGTGTGATCAAATCTTAAAACACATTAAATCGGTACAATCAAATTCATCTATTAACTCCATCAAAATTTGTTTGGTAGGAAAGGCCGACATGGCTTGCTTTCTTTGATACTTTCTTAAGACACGTGGCACGAGGTGGTGCCTACTCAATGCAACATCAAGTTCTTTTGCGAAAATTTGAAAAGAAACAAAATGCTGAGAATTACAAGAATAACCACAACCCACCGCACCCCTCAAGGCGCAAAAATCTAAGGCAAAACCGGTGAAGATTCAAGAGAGAAAGGTCAGTCGGAACCACCGTCTATTGCCGTGAGAACAAGAAGACAAAACGGCAACGGCAACAAAAAGTTCGATGTATTCACTCTTCAACTGGAAACTCCTTTTCGTCGCTATTACAATCTCCTTTGGGGAAGCTCTTTTGTGGAAGGGTGTGGGTTTTTAATCTCACTGTTGATCCCACTTAATTAAGTTTTCTGAGAAAAATTATGATTTAAATGAGAAACAATGGCTTTTCGGGTATATTATTTCAATGCGGAAGTCCCCTAGGAGAGAAAAAAATATTTCAAAAAAAAAATTATCGATAAAAACTGTTTAACCAAATTGAGGGACTTGATTATACCAATTCAATAAGTTTTATAACTCAATTATTATAGGACTTCTAGTATACTTAGTCCCTTGAATAAATGAACCTTTTAAAATAAATTTCCTTTCTTTCATTCACATAGTAGTTTCTCATGTATTTTCAAAAGAACATAGATTTGGGAAAAAATTTAAATCCTCAAATGACATTAACTATTTGAAAAAATGATACAAATGGTCCATAAATTTTGGGTCAATATCTAATATGGCCCTTAAAATTTTAACTTGTCTAATGTGGCTCCTAAAATTTAGCCCGATATGTAATGTGATCTCTAAATTTTTAATTTATTTAACATGATTCATAAATTTTAATTTATTCAATTTAGTCTCTACACTATATGAAAATTAATGTAAGGACTAGCATTGAGACATTTTTATATAATTTAAATTACATTAAACATGTATATAAAAATTTATGGACATATTGAACAAGTTAAAAGTCATTGATACATTACTTGTTGGCCCAACGTTTAGAGATCATTTGTATATTTATCCGTAAGTCTTAGTAGCACAAACCATTTGATCATTACTCTCGTTTGCTAATCCTACTAAAAATATAAAAAAACACGCCTTTTATTTCTTAGAAATTAAAGGTTGGTACTTAAATAGCAAAGTCCTTAAAGTATATATCCTACATTCGATGTTGTTATCGAGAGTGATCAGAAATGCGTAAAATTAGACCAAATCGCAATTTTTTTTCTCCTGATCACGAGGCATTTTGTTAATTTTCAGAAAAGCGAAAAATTAGATCAAATCACAATTTTTTTTTTCTGATCACGAGGCATTTTGTTAATTTTCGAAAATACCTGGACAATGTGTTCTTGTTTAGGCGAGCAAGAATCGCAAATAATAGATAAACAACTGAATTATCCATTCACCAAGAAACCAAATACACGAATATTATTAGCGATATATAATAATAATCTCTGGATAAACAATATCATCAATCCTCTGTAATGATCTGTCAGATAAGCATCTCTCTATACATAAAAGTGTCGAAAATTCCCCAAAAAAAACAAAAAACAAAAAAAGAAATGAGTATTATGGAACAAAAAATTTTAAAAAAGAAATAAACGGTGGTAGCCTCAGAGAAGCAGCAAGAATCCGGCGGATCGCTCGCTTATATGAACAGACCAGCGACGAGGGCGCCGATCGCCGCCCAACCGGCGAAGCCAACTCCGTTGCTGACGGCGCCACTGTTCCCAGGAGCGGCCGGCGGCGTCGCGATCGACGGCGCAGGAGCCTCCGGGGCGGGAGACGACGCCGACAGCGACGAGGGAGTGGCAACGGCGCCGGAGGTAGGAGACGGGGCGGAAGCCGACGGCGAGGGGGACATGGAGGGGGTGAGGGCCGGCGACGGGGCGGGGCTCTGCGCCACCGCCAGGCCGACGAGGAGGACCGCCATTGCCGCCAGAGGGAGCAACGCGCTTGAGCCAGCCATGGAAGAGGAGCTTCTTAGAGAGAGAGAGAGAGAACCAAAGCTTTTAGTGAGAGAAAGTCTGCTGTTCGGAGCGAGAGTTTTCGGGATGCTATCGGCGACGGGGAGGGCGACGGTATTTATAGAAGGTTTTGCGGTGAGTTCCGTGCTGGGGTGGAGTTCATCGGAGTCGACCGTTGGATCCGCATTATAAAATGGAAACCCTCGGATCGATCCGACGGCCAAGATTTATTTGTATTTTTCTGATCGCGTGGCCAATCAACGACGCGGTTGTCCGCCAGTCTTATAGCTGGGGTTGAGTGGCGACAGTTGTAAAGGGTTATATGTCTCTTTTGCACGTTCTCATAGCACATCGATGATTAACCCGGTACACCTTTCGCAATTATGGGCATTTTCACTAAGAGTTAAAATCATAAAAAAATTTAAATTAATATATATAATAAATTAATTTCAAATTAATTTTTTATCATCAAAATTTATAAATTAATTTTTTTGTGATAAATTTATATCCATTATTTTCCGTAAATTAAATTAATATCACAAAAAATCACAAACTTATAAAATTATAATTCTGTGTCATCCAATTTAAAAATTTAACAGTAAAATTAATGAAAATTAATTATTGGTATATAAATTTTGGATTTTTTGTGATATTAACCATTCTAATAATATCGAGTGTTATTTCCTGTGTCGGCATTTTCTAATTTCTAAAATGGAGAAACTTCGATTTAAGAATCGATTTTAGAACCAAAGGGACGATGCCTGGTTACAATTTTTGAATATGTTGTCGTTATATGTTTGCCCAAGCCCCTAAAAGCTTGATTCAAAATCAATGAATTGATTATGCATCCACAAGTTATGTATCCAAATCTAGTTTCTAGTCATTGAATAAAGGAGTAACTACAATTGAAAGTCATAAAACTTGTCACAAAAAGTTGTACTATTTTTTTAAAATTATTTATGACTATGGAACCGCCTCGCGGCCAATAGCAGTTACGCGTAAATCACTGAGGTGCTAGCGCAGAAACCCACCTTCCACAGCTCCCCACTTTAGTCGTGCATCATGACAAGATGGGGAATTGAACCTTGGCCTTACGTGTGGCCAACGTGCGATTCCACCAACTCGGCCACCACGGGGCGGGTAAAAGTTATACTATTTGAATCTTAAAAATTTTAAATTTTTTTAATTAAGTCCCAAAATCTATTAAATTGATGCAATTAAGGTCCTCCATTAACTCTATTTAATCTGACTAACAAAAAATGCGATGTGACTTTTCTCAATACTTTCTCAAGACACGTGACGTCGATGTGGCGCCTATGGAATACTGAATTAGGGAAAAATATTTGAAAATTTGAAAAGGAAAAACAATGCTAAGAATTACAAAAATAAAAGAATTCAACAATATTCGAAGCAAAGCTAATCAATAATAACATATTAGTAGACTGGTTCCCATCAATTACCGACGATAAAACTGGTTTGATCATCCTTTACAAATTATTTTGTTCTTTTTTTTTTTTTTTTGCTCTTGCTTTCAAATTGGTTGGGCTATGACTTTACATCCACCATCCTTGAAAGAGATATCATCATCTGCATGCTTTTTGTCTGCCATAATGAGTTTGCATTTCTTCCAGGAATTTCTTTTTTTGTACTCTCTTGATTTCATTGCTGGAGTGACAAATGTGGTCTGTGCAATGCGATTCTTTAATTTTTACTTTATTTTATGTCATTTTAAAATTTTTAATTTATTTAATGTGATCTTGAAATATTCATATTTCTATATACAAGCCATCTACTCACTTTTCTAATCTCACTTAATTGATATTGAATATTTCTTTACGAGAAAAATTAAAACTTAAATAAGAAACAATGGCCTTTTTGTGTATTATTCAAAGTTGAGCATCGTCGCTTTCAACTCGCAATTCCTACAAACATATCACTAATTGACTTTTTATTCCTTAGAAATTATATAATGGTAATTGAATTGCAAAGTCCTCACTATTTTTTTTTCCTGTAAAGTACATAGAAGTCTTTGAATTTTTCGCTCCATTTTAGATAATTACTTTTATTTTGTTATTTTTATGTAAAATTGTCAAATAACTGTTTATTGGGACTGTAGTAGCATTTGGAAGATGTGCTGTGCTATTTTCGAAAATTGATCTTTAAGTGAACAAGAATCGCAAATAATGGATAAAAAAAAAGAATATCCATCACCAAGAAAATAAATAAATGAATATTATTGGCAATAAATAATAAAATGATCTACAGATAAATAATATATAATCAATCCTCTGTAATGATCTGTCCAATGTCCATATCTCTCTACGTACAAAAAAATCGAAAATTAAGGTAAAAAAAAAAAAAGTAGCCAGTGAGCAGTAGCAGGAGGAATCTGGCGACCGCCTAGATGACTAGACCGATGACGAGGGCGCCGATCGCCACTGCCTTGGCTAAGCCAACTCCGTTGCTCACAGCCCCGCTGTCAGCAGGAGCAAGCGCCACGCCCGACGGCGTTACGATCGATGGCGGAGATCCAGATTTTGTTAATTACCTCTTTATTTTGTTAATTAAAATAATATCAAGAAATCATGGGAAAACAACCGTTCGAGAGCGAAAAATGTACCAAATCACGATTTTCCTTTTTCTGGCTCAAGTGGCATAATATTAATTCGATTTTCGAACCGACAATGTGTTTCTTTTAGGCGAATCAGAATTGCAAATTACGTATAAATAAATAAATATTATTAGGGGTAAATATTATTAATAATAACAATAATAAGCTCTGTTTAAACAATATATAATCAATCCTTTGAAACGATCATAAATAAACGAATCTTATTAGCGGTAAATATTATTAATAATAACAATAATAAGCTCCGATTAAACAATATATAATCAATCCTCTGAAATGATCTATCCAATGGGCATATCTATCTTTACATTAAAAAAAAAATCGAAAAAATGAATTTTGAGTATTGTGAAAAATTCAAAAAAGAAATAAATAGTGGTAGCCATCGACGAGCAACAGCAAGAATCCGGCAGATCGCTCGCTTATATGAACAGACTAGCGAGCAGCGACGAGGGCGCCGATCGCTGCCAAACCGGCGAAGCCAACTCTGTTGCTGACGGCGCCACTGTCCCCAGGAGTGGGCGCCGCGGCCGGCGGCGTCGCGATCGACTGCGCAGGAGCCTCCGGGCCGGGAGATGACGCGGGGGCGATGGGGGAGGCGGCGGGGCGGAAGGCGGTCGCCGTCGGGGCCGAAGCTTGGAGGGGGTGACGGCTGAGACGGGGCGGGGAACTGCGCCGCCGCCAGGCCGACGAGGAGGACCGCCGTTGCCGCCAAGGAGAGCAACGCGGTTGAGCCAGCCATGGAAGAAGAGCTAGAGAAGAACTACTTCCTAGAGAGAGAAAACCAAAACCTAGTGAGAGAAAGTCTAGCCGGTCGGAGCGAGGGTCTTCGGGGTGCGGCATGCGGCGGAGGAGAGCGGTGGTATTTACATGACGGTTCCGGCTTCAGTCGGTGGCGGTCGGGGGAGCTGACCGTTGGATCCGTGTTATAATCGGGAAACCGCGAGGAGGATCCGACGGTCGAGATTTATTCATATTTTCTGACCGTGTTGCGGCCAGTTAATCACACGGTTTTCCCCGTCCTGCGCAGCAAAGCAAGCCTTGTAGCCGGGGGTTTACTGTTTAGTGGGAACAGTTGTAATGAATCTTGGTAGCACGTTCTAATACCCCAAAAATAATTTTATTTTATTTTTTCCAATTTTAGGAGTTTCGTACGAATATGATATATATTCCAGCCATTTTTTATAATATCAAGTGTTATTTCCTATGTTGGCATTTCTTTCTAATTTGTAGGACAAAGGAATGGTGCTCAATTAGAACTTATGAATCTCTTGTGCTGTCGTTATATGTTTGCTTGAGCCCACAAAAGCTTGATGCAAAGTAAATGAATTTGGTTCTACATCCACAAGTTATGCATCCAAGTTTGATTTCTAATCGTTGAATAAATAAAAGGGTATTGCAATCTAAGTAACACCAACACTGACACGCGACATGCGATACGATACGTCGATATGTCGTTTCTTAAAAAATGGAGAATTACAATACATTTGAACATGTTATACATTAAATATATATTTTTATATATAGATAATAAATTATTATTTTTATGATTATTTCAATCAAATTAATTTGATTCAAAGTCACAAATAAATAAAATAATTATAACCTATAATAAATTTACGCTAAAAATATTAATACATTATTCATTAATATCATCAATTGTTTCAATTTAACAAATTTAACTCCATTTCAATAATACATAAAACATGGAGAAAAAATAAGCAAGCAATTTGGACTCATGTTTCTATCGGAAGAGAAGGGGAAAAAAACTTGGGGTGAATTAGACAATATAGTCTAAAAAGAAGAGAATATTAGTTTTTCTTCTTTCTTTATTTTATTATTATTTTTTTATTATTATTATTTTCATTTATATACATTTTTTACTTTGGAACTACTGTAGAGCTGGCAACCGGCGGCGTAAACCAGGGGAGCACTAGCGTGGGGGCCCACCTCCCACGGCACTCCACTTTAGTCATGCAATGGGGGTGTGGAGTTTTGAACCCCTCCCCTCCCGAATGAAGAGTCAGGGCGCGAAAGCACGTCCATCGCGGGGTGGGACATATATATTTTTTTTGATCCCTCCTTTATTGAAATTTTTTTAAATTGACATCACGTATCAAAAACTCACATGTCAAAATTCCAACTCCAATGCTAGAGGATTTTGGAAAAATTGATCAAGTATCGGATTTGACACGTATACACATTTTAACAAATGGAAAATTTTTAAAATTGACATCACGTGTCAAAAATTCACGTGCTGAAATTCCAACTCGAATGTTAGAGGATGTTGGAAAAATTGATTATATGTTGGATTTTTTGACAGTATTACAATCTGAAAAATCCTAAGACCTGTTGCAAAAGTATCATTTGAATTCTAAAAGTATAATCGAGTCTTAAAACACGTTGAATCGATACAATCAAATTCATCTATTAACTTCATCAAATTTGTTTGGTAGGAAAGGTTGACGTGCCTTTCTTTGATACTTTCTTAAGACACGTGGCACTGAGGTAGTGCCCACTCAGTGCAACATCATGATCTTTTTTGAAAATTTGAAAGAAATAAAATGCTAAGAATTACCAGAATAACCACAACCCACCGCACTCCTCAAGGCACAAAAATCTAAGGCAAAACGGGCGAAGATTCAACCCATGTATCCGCTCTTCGACCGGAAACTCCTCTTCGCCGCCGTTACCATCTCCTATGGGGAAGCTCTTTTTGTGGAAGAGTGGGTTTTTGATCTCACTGTCGATGCCGCTTAATTAAGTTTTCTGAGAAAATTATGATTTAAATGAGAAACAATGGCTTTTTGGGTATATTATTTCAATGATGAAGTCCCCTAGTAGAGAAAAACTATTTTAAAAAAAAACTTGTCAATAAAAACTGTTTAGCCAAATTGAGGAATTTGATTGCATCAATTCAATAAATTTTATAACTCAATTATTATAAGACTTCTAGTATACTTATTCCCTTGAATAGATGAACCTTTTAAGGTAAATTTCCTTTCTTTCGATCACATAGTAGTTTCTCGCGTATTTTTCAAAAGAACATAGATTTGGGATAAAAATCAAATCCTCAAATGACATTTATTTTAAAAAGATGATACAATTAGTCCATAAACTTTAGCTCAATATATAATATGACCCTTAAAATTTTAACTTGTCTAATGTGTTCTTGAAATTTAGCCTAATGTATAATGTAATCCCAAATTTTTAATTTGTTCAACATATGATTCGTGAACTTTTAATTTGTTCAATTTAGCTCTTAAACTATATGAAAATTGATGTGAGGCCTAGCATAGAAACATTTTTATATATAATTTGGGAATTACATTAAACATTTATTAAAAGACTTAGGGGCATATTGAACAAATTAAAAGTTAAATGAGTACATTGACACATTACTCATTTGGCCAAAATTTGTATATTTATCTGTAACTCTTAGTAGCACAAACCGTTTGATCATCACGCTCGCTTGCTACTCCTACTAACATATCACAAATCGACCTTTTATTTAGAAATTATAGGTTGGTACTTAAATAGCAAAGTCCTCACCATTTTATTTTGGTAAAGTCTATTCTACCTTTAATGTTTTTTTTCTTTGGTAAAAATAAGATATTCTACCTTTAATGTTTTTATTGAGAGTGATCAGAAAAGCGAAAAATGAGACCAAATCGCTATTTTTTTTATCTAATCAAGAGGCATTTTGTTACTTTTCGAAAATACATCGACAATGTGTACTTGTTTAGGCGAGCAAGAATCGCAAATAATAGATAAACAAATGAATATCCAATCACCAAGAAACAAAATACACGAATATTATTAGCGATAATTAATAATAATCTCTGGATAAACAATATCATCAATCCTCTGTAATGATCCGTCCGACAAATATTTCTCTCTATACATAAGAGTGTCGAAAATTCCCAAAAAAAAAAAAAAAAAGAATTTGAGTATTATGAAACAAAAATTAAAAAAAAAAAAGAAAAAGAAATAAACGGTGGTGGCCTTAGAGAAGCAGCAAGAATCCGATGGATCGCTCGCTTATATGAACAGACCAGCGACGAGGGCGCCGATCGCCGCCGAACCGGCGAAGCCAACTCCGTTGCTGACGGCGCCACTGTCCCCAGGAGCGGGCGCCGCGGCCGGCGGCGTCGCGATCGACGGCGCGGGGGCCTCCGGGGCGGGAGACGACGCCGGGGGCGACGGGGCCGGAGGGAGGAGACGGGGCGGAAGCCGGCGGCGAAAGCGACGGCGAGGGGGACTTGGAGGGGGTGAGGGCCGGCGACGGGGCGGGGCTCTGCGCCACCGCCAGGCCGAGGAGGAGGACCGCCATTGCGGCCAGAGGGAGCAACGCACTTGAGCCAGCCATGGAAGAGGAGCTTCTTAGAGAGAGAAAGAGGACTGACGCTTTTAGTGAGAGAAGATCTGCTGATCGGAGCGAGGGTTTTCGGGTTGCGATCGGCGACGGTATTTATAGAAGGTTTTGCGGTGTGTTCCGTGCTGGGGTGGAGTTCACATCGGAGTCGACCGTTGGATCCGCATTTTAAATGGAAACCCTCGGATCGATCCGACGGTCGAGATTTATTTGTATTTTCTGACCGCGTGGCCAATCAGCGACGCGGTTTTCCGTCCTGCGCGGTGATTACAGTCTTATAGCTGGGGTTTAGTGGCGACAGGTGTAAAGGGTTATGTCGCTTTTGCACGTTCTCATAGCCCAAAGGTAAATTCACAGCACATCGACGACTAACCGGGTACATCTTTCGCAATTATGGGCATTTTCAATAAGAGTTAATATCATAAATTTTTTTAATTAATACTATATAATAAATTGTTTTTATTTTTTTATCTTCAAAAATTATAAATTGATATTTTTGTGATAGATTTATCATTCATTATTTTCCATAAATTAGATTAATACCATAAAAAATCACAAATTTGTAAAGTTATAATTCTGTGTCATCCAATTTAGTAATTTAACAATAAAACTTAATGAGATATACAAATTTGAGAGTTTTTGTGGTATTAACCATTTTAATAATATCGAGTGTTATTTCCTATGTTGGCATTTTCTAATTTCTGAAATGGAGAAACTTTCAAGTTAAGAATTGATTGTAGGACCAAAGGGACAATGCTTGGTTTGAATTTTTGAATTTGTTGTTGTTATATGTTTGCCCAAGCCCCCAAAAGCTTGATTCGAAATCGATGAATTGATTATGCATCCATAGGGTATGTATCCAAGTCTAGTTTCTAGTCATTGAATAAAGGGGTAATTGCACTCAAAAGTCATAAAAATTGTCACAAAAAGTTTAATTATTTGAGTTTTAAAACTTTTAAAAAGTACAGGTAAGTCTCGAAACCTATTAAATTGATGCAATCAAGGTCCTTGGTTAATTCCATTTAATTTGATTAACAGAAAATGCTGATGCAACTTTTCTCAATACTTTCTCAAGACACGTTACATCGATGTGGCGCCTATGGAACACTATATTAGAGAAAAAAACATTTGAAATTTTGAAATGGAAAAACAATGCTAAGATTATATAAAAGAATTCAAGAATATTCGAAACAAAGCTAATCAATAATAACATATTAGTGGACTGGCTCTTTTCCCCATCAATTACCGACGATCAAACTGGTTTGATCGTCCTTTGTAAATTTTCTTCTTCTTCTTCTTCTTCTTCTTCTTTTTATTTCTCCTTTTCTTGCTCTTACCTTCAAATTGGTTGGGCTATGACTTTATATCCACCATCCTTGAATAAGATATCATCATCTGCAAGCTTTCTGTCTGGTGTCTGCCATAAGGAGTTTGCATTTCTTCCATGAATTTCTTTCTTTGTATTCCCTTGATTTAATTGCTGAGTCATAGATGTTGTCCCCATATCTTTATAACGTGTAACGTGACTCTTCAACTTTTACTTTATTTTTTGCCATTTTCGTACTTTTAGCTAAACATACAAACACTATCTTAGAACTTTTAATTCATTTAACGTGGTCCCCAAAATATTCATATTTCCATATGCAAGCCATCTACCCACTTTTCTAATATTGCCTATTTCTTTATGAGAAAAATTAAAACTTAAATAAGAAATGATGGCATTTTTTGTGTATTATTCAAAATTGGGCATAGTATTTTAGTGGTCGCTCTCAACTCACTAATCCTACTAACATATCACTAATTGACTTTTATTCCTTAGAAATTATAGAACAGTAATTGAATTGCAAAGTCCTCACTTTTTTTTTTTTTTTTTTTTGGGTAAAGTACATAGAAATCTTTGAATTTTTCGCTCCATTTTAGATAATTACCTTTAAATTGTTATTTTGACGTAAAACTGTCAAATAACTGTTTATTGGGACTGTGGTAGCATTTGGAAAAGCTAATAATTAGATCAGATGGCATTTTTTTTTCTCGATCGTGATGTGTTGTGCTATTTTCGAAAATTGATCTTTAAGTGAACAAGAATCGCCAATAATGGATTAAAAAAATGAATATCCATCACTAAGAAAATAAATAAATGAATATTATTAAAAATAAATAATAATATGATCTCCGGATAAACAATATATAATCAATCCTCTGTAATGATCTGTCCAATTTCCATATCTCTCTACGCACAAAAATATCGAAAATTAAATAAAAAAAGAAAAAGAAATAAAAAGTAGCCAGCGAGCAGCAGCAGCAGGAATCCGGCGACCTCCTAGATGACCAGACCGGCGACGAGGGCGCCGATCGCCACCGCCCCGGCGAAGCCAACTCCGTTGCTCACGGCCCCGCTGTCAGCAGGAGCGGGCGCCACGGCCGGAGGCGTCGCGATCGACGGCGGAGATCCCGGCGAGGGGCCCCCGGGGCCAGGAGACGACGCCGGGGGCGACGGGGGAGAGGCGACGGGGCCGGAGGGAGGAGACGGGGCGGAAGCCGTCGGAGAAGGCGACGGCGAGGCCTTGGGCGAGATGGAGGGCGACGGCGACGGGGACTTGGACGGGGTGAGGGCCGGCGACGGGGCGGGGCTCTGCGCCACGGCCAGGCCGACGAGGAGTACCGCCATTGCCGCCAGAGGGAGCAACGCGGTTGAGCCAGCCATGGAAGAAGAGCTTCTTAGAGAGAGAGAAAGAGAACTGAAGCTTTTAGTGAGATAAGGTCTGCTGATCGGAGCGAGGCTTTTCGGGTTGCGATTGGCGTCCGGGGGGGCGACGGTATTTATAGAAGGTTTTGCGATGAGTTCCGTGCTGGGGTGGAGTTCATCGGAGTCGACCGTTGGATCGGCATTATTATTGGAAGCCCTGGGATCGATCCGACGGCCGAGATTTATTTGTATTTTCTGACCGCGTGGCCAATCAACGACGCGTTTCTCCGTCCTGCGCGGTGATGCCAGTCTTATAGCTTGGGTTTAGTGGTGACAGTTGTAATGGGTTATGTCTTTTTTTTTTTTTTTGGGGCTAAAGGAACCATTACGACAGCCACCACGTAAACCCTAGGTATTACTAGCAGGGAAACCACCACCCTGGCGCCACGCGTCAATCACCTAATAGCTCACAAGCCTCCTTACAACTTGCGTTGCAAGAGTTTCGAACTTCTAACATTCTTTCAAAGGATTGAAGCCTACCTAGCGGAGCCACCACGGCCGGTGGTAAGGGTTATGTCTTTTTTTTTTTTTTGGTGACCAAGGAACCTCCGTATCCCGCTTTGCGGCGGAGTGAACCCTGAGGTGAATTGGGCCACCACCACAGAGCCAATAGGTGAATCGCGCGTTTTGCAACCCCAAGGTTCGAACTCCTCCCCTGGCAGATGGGTACTAAGTCCTAGTTCACCGAGGCCACCGCGGGCGGTGGTAGGATTATGTCTCTTTTGCACATTCTAATAGCCCAAAAATAATTTCGCAGCACATCAATGGTTAATCGGGTACATTTTTCGCGATTATGGGCATTTTCATGTCATGAAAATTTTAAATTAGTGCATATATAATAAATTTATTTTAGATTAATTTTTTTATCACCAAAAATTCTAAATTGATATTTTTATGATAAATTTACCATCCAAAGGTACAACACTAGGCAATCGGTTATGCAGATTGTGTCATTAGTCGTGCTAGTGTCGCAGTGGGCATTTCACTTACCCCTACTCACCCAAAACATGTGAGGTTAATATACCTACCTACCCGGCAGTAATTAAGACTGAAATCCTAACGTGGTATTTACCTTCACCATCGTAAGACCTCCTAATATCTTATCTATCTTTATCTTTCCGACAAAGAAGGAATACGAGGATGACATTACGGAGTTTCCAATCTCAAGGCGGATCTTTTATCTATTTTTTCCTCTTGAGCCTTTTAAGGACTTGCTCAGGTCCTATTTTCAATAAGCATTTATATTATGTAAAATCTTAAATTGATACATATATAATAAATTATTTTAAATTATATTTTTATCACCTAAAATTCTAAATTAATATTATTATGATAGATTTACCATATGTTATTTTCCATTAAATCAGATTAACACTGCAAAAAAACACAAATTTGGTCTGTTTATAACTATGTATCATCCAACTTAGTAATTTAACAATAAAAATTAATGAAAATTAATTGGAGATAAATTTGTCACTAATATATAAATTTGGGATTTTTTTATAGTATTAACCTTTCTAATAATATTGAGTGTTACCTCCTATGTCAACATTTTATAATTTTTGAAATTGAAAAACTTTTGAGTTAAGAATCGATTGTAGAATCAAAGGGGTGATGCTTGGTTAGAATTTTTGAATCTGTTGTCGTTATATGTTTGCCCAAGCCCCCAAAAGCTTGATTCGAAATCAATGAATTGATTATGTGTCCACAAGTTATGTATCCAAGTCTAGTTTCTAGTCATTGAATAAAGGGGTAACTGCACTCAAAAGTCGTAGAACTTGTTACAAAAAGTTCAACTATTTGAGTTTTAAAATTTTAAAAAAGTGCAATTAAATCCCAAAACCTATTAAATTGATGCAATCAAAGTCCTTGGTTAACTCCATTTAATTTGATTAATAGAAAATGCCGATGCAATTTTTCTCAATACTTTCTCAAGACAAGTGACGTAGATGTGGTGCCTATGGAACGCTGAATTAAAGAAAAAAAATATTTGAAAATTTGAAAAGGAAAAACAATGCTAAGAATTATAAAAATAAAAGAATTCAAATATATTCGAAATGAAGCTAATCAATAATAACGTATTAGTGGACTAGCTCTTTACCCCATCAATTATCAATGATCAAACTGGTTTGATCATCCTTTGCAAATTTTCTTCTTCTTCTTCTTCTTCTTCTTTTCCTCCTTTTCTTGCTCTTGCCTTCAAACTAGTTGGGCTATGACTTTATATCCACCATCCTTGAATAAGATATCATCATCTACACGCTTTTTGTTTGCCATAAGGAGTTTGCATTTCTTCCTTTGCAGTCTCTTGATTTCACTATTGAAGTCACATATGTTATCTCCGTATCTTTATAATATGTAATGTGATTCTTCAACTTTTACTTTATTTTATGTCATTCTTGTACTTTTAGCTAAACATGCGAATGCCATCTTACAACTTTTAATGCATTTAATGCGGTCCTCAAAGTTTTCATTTTTCCATATGCCTACCCACTTTTCTAATGTCGCCTATTTCTTTATGAGAAAAATTAAAACTTAAATAAGAAAATGATGGCCTTTTTGTGTATTATTCAAAATTGGGCATAGTATTTTAGTGGTAGCTCTCAACTCGCTAATCCTACTAACATATTACTAATGGACTTTTAACAAAACATGCAAAGTCCTCATTTTTTTTTTTTTTGTAAAGTACATAGAAATCTTTGAATTTTTCGCTCCATTTTAGATAATTACCTTTATTTTGTTATTTTGATGTAAAATTGTCAAATAATTGTTTATTGGGACTGTAGTAGCATTGGGAAAAGCGAATAATGAGATCAAATGGCAATTTTTTTTTCTCGATCGTGATGTGTTGTGCTATTTCTGAAAATTGATCTTTAAGCGAACAAGAATCGCAAATAATGGATAAAAAAATGAATATCCTCACCAAGAAAATAAATAAACGAATATTATTGACAATAAATAATAATATGATCTCTGGATAAACAATATATAATCAATCCTCTGTAATGATCTGTCAAATGTCCATATCTCCCTACGCACAAAAATATCGAAAGTTAAATAAAAAAGAAGAAAAAGAGATAGAAAGTGGCCAGCGAGCAGCAGCAGGAGGAATCCGGCGACCACCTAGATGACCAGACCGGCGACGAGGGCGCCGATCGCCACCGCCCCGGCGAAGCCAACTCCGTTGCTCACGGCCCCGCTGTCAGCAGGAGCGGGCGCCGCGGCCGGAGGCGTCGCGATCGACAGCGGAGATCCCGGCGCGGGGCCCCCGGGGCTGGGAGACGACGCCGGGGGCGACGGGGGAGAGGCGACGGGGCCGGAGGGAGGAGACGGGGCGGAAGCCGTCGGAGAAGGCGACGGCGAGGCCTTGGGCGAGATGGAGGGCGACGGAGACGGGGACTTGGACGGGGTGTGGGCCGGCGACGGGGCGGGGCTCTGCGCCACCGCCAAGCCGACGAGGAGGACCGCCATTGCGGCCAGAGGGAGCAACGCGCATGAGCCAGCCATGGAAGAAGAGCTTCCTAGAGAGAGAAAGAGAACTGAAACTTAGCAAGAGAGAGAATCTGCTGATCGAAGCGAGGGTTTTCGGGTGCGTTATGCAACGGAGGAGGGCGGCGGGTTTTTAGCCGAATTAAGGGACTTGATTGCACCCTTTTGAACTCAATTATTATAGGACTTCTAGTAAGCTTATTCCCTTGAATAAAATAAATTTCCTTTCTTTCAGTCACATAGTTGTTTCTCATGTATTTTTCAAAAGAACATAGATTTGAGATAAACATTGAATCCTCAAATGACATTAATAATTATTTGAAAAAAATGATATAACTAGTCCATAAATTTTGGCTCAATATATAATAAGGCCCTAAAAACTTTAACTTATCTAATGTGGTTCTTGAAATTGAGCCCAATATGTAACATAATCCTTAAATTCTAATTTGTTTAATATGGTCCGTGAACTTTTAATTTGTTCAATTTATTTCATGAACTATATGAAAATTAATGTAAGGACTAGCGTGAAGACATTTTTATATAATTTGAGAATTACATTAAACATATATTAAAGGCTTAGGGACATATTGAGTAAATTAAAAATAAGGTGATTACATTGGCACATTTAGGTCAAGGTTTAGAGATTATTTGTATATTTATCCATAACAATTAGTAGAACAGACCATTTGATCATCACTCTCCACCTTTTATTTCTTACAAATTATAGGTTGATTCTTAAATAGCAAAGTCCTCACCATTTTATTTTGGTAAAGTATACTCTACCTTTGATGTTGTTATTGAGAGTGTTCAGAAAAGAGAAAAATTAGATCAAATTGCAATTTTTTTAGGCATTTTGTTAATTTTCGAAAATACATCGACAATGTGTATTTGTTTGGGCCAGCAAGAATCGCAAATAATAGATAAACAACCGAATATCCATTCACCAAGAAACTAAATACACGAATATTATTAGGGATAAATAATTATAATCTCTAGATAAACAATATCTTCAATCCTCTGTAATGATCTGTCCGATAAGCATTTCTCTCTATACATAAAAGTGTCGAAAATTCTCAAAAAAAGAAAAGAAAATAAAATAATTTTGAGTATTATGGAACAAAAATTTTAAAAAAATAAAAATTAACGGTGGTAGCCTCAGAGAAACAGCAAGAATCCGGCGGATCGCTCGCTTATATGAACAGACCAGCAACGAGGGCGCCGATCGCCGCCGACCCGGCGAAACCAACTCCGTTGCTGACGGCGCCACTGTCCCCAGGAGCGGGTGCCGCGGCCGGCGGCGTCGCTATCGACGGCGCGGGAGCCTCCGGGGCGGGAGACGACGCCGGGGGCGACGGGGGAGAGGCGACGGGGCCGGAGGGAGGAGACGGGGCGGAAGCCGGCGGCGAAGGCGACGGCAAGGGGGACTTGGAGGGGGTGAGGGCCGGTGACGGGGCGGGGCTCTGCGCCACCGCCAGGCCGACGAGGAGGACCGCCATTGCCGCCAGGGAGAGCAACGCGCTTGAGCAGCCATGGAAGAAGAGCTTCTTAGAGAGAGAACGAAGGAACTGAAACTTTTAGTTAGAGAAAATCTGCTGATCGGAGCGAGGGTTGTCGGGTTGCGATCGGCGACGTGGGGAGGGACGGTATATATAGAAGGTTTTGCGATGAGAGTTCCGTGCTGGGGTGGAGTTCATCGGAGTCGACCGTTGGATCCGCATTATAAATGGAAACCCCGGATCGATCCGACGGCCAAGATTTATTTGTGTTTTTCTGACCGCGTGGCCAAACAGCGACGCGGTTCTCCGCCAGTCTTATAGCTGGGGTTTAGTGGCGACAGTTGTAAAGGATTACGTCTCTTTTGCATGTTCTCATAGCCCAAAAGTAAATCCACAGCACATCGACGACTAACCGGGTACAACTTTCGCAATTATGGACATTTTTAATAAATATTAATATCATGAAAAATCTTAAATTGATATATATAATAAATTTATTTTTTTATTATAAAAAAATTAAGTTGATATTTTTATGATAAATTTACCATACATTATTTTTCATTAAATGATTAACATCACAAAAATCACAAATTGATATATTTATAACTCTGTGTCATCTAACTCATTAATTTAGCAAAATAATTTAATGAAAATTAATTGAGGATAAATTTGTCACTTATATATAAATTTGAGAGTTTTTATGGGATTAACCCTTATAATAATATCAAGTGTTATTTTCTATGTTAGCATTTTCTAATTTCTGTAACTTTCAAGTTAAGAAAATTTCAGGTTAAGAATTGATTGTAGGACCAAAGGGACGTCATATGCTTGGAAATTATGAATTTTTGAATATGTTGTCTAGTTTCTAGTCATTGAATAAATGGGATTGCACTCGAAAGTCATAAAACTTGTCACAAAAAGTTGTACTATTTAATTCTTAAAACTTTTAAAAATATATAATTAAGTCCCAAAATCTATTAAATTGATGCAATTAACGTCCTCCATTAACTCCATTTAATTTGACTAACAAAAAATGCCGATGCGACTTTTCTCAATATTTTCTCAAGACATGTGACGACGGTGTGGCGCTTATGGAATATTGAATCAGGGAAAAAATATTTGAAAAATTGAAAAGGTAAAAAAAGGGTAAGAATTAAAAAAATAAAAGAATTCAAAAATATTCGAAACAAAGCTAATCAATAATAACATATTAGTAGACCGGTTCTTTTCCCCATCAATTACGGACGATCAAATTGGTTTGATCATCCTTTGCAAATTTTCTACTTCTTTTTTTTTCTCCTTTTCTTGCTCTTGCCTTCAAGCTGGTTAGGCTATGACTTTATATCCACCATCCTTGAATAAGATATCATCATATCTACATGCTTTCTATCTGCCATTCCGGGGAATTTCTTTCTTTGTACTCCCTTGATTTCACTGCTGAAGTCACAGATGTGGCGCTTATGGAATATTGAATCAGGAAAAAATATTTGAAAAATTGAAAAGGCAAAAAAAAGGTAAGAATTAAAAAAATAAAAGAATTCAAAAATATTCGAAACAAAGCTAATCAATAATAACATATTAGTAGACCGGTTCTTTTCCCCATCAATTACGGACGATCAAATTGGTTTGATCATCCTTTGCAAATTTTCTACTTCTTTTTTTTTTTCCTCCTTTTCTTGCTCTTGCCTTCAAGCTGGTTAGGCTATGACTTTATATCCACCATCCTTGAATAAGATATCATCATCTACATGCTTTCTATCTGCCATTCCGAGGAATTTCTTTCTTTGTACTCCCTTGATTTCACTGCTGAAGTCACAGATGTTGTCCCCATATCTTCATAACGTGGAATGTTGATTCTTCAACTTTACTTTATTTTATGCCATTTTCGTACTTTTAGCTAAACATGCAAATACCATCCCCAAAATATTCACATTTCCATATGCAAGCCATCCGGGAATTTCTTTCTTTGTACTCCCTTGATTTCACTGCTAAAGTCACAGATGTCCCCATATCTTCATAACGTGGAACGTTGATTCTTCAACTTTTACTTTATTTTATGCCATTTTCGTACTTTTAGCTAAACATGCAAATACAATCCCCAAAATATTCACATTTCCATATGCAAGCCCTTTGAATTAAATAAGAAATGATGGCCTTTTTCGTGTATATTGGTTAGTGGTCGCTCTCAACTCGCTAATCCTAATCATTAATTGACTTTTATTCCTTAGAAATTATAGAATGGTAATTGAATTACATAGAAATCTTTGAATTTTTCGCTCCATTTTAGATAATTACCTTTATTTAGTTATTTTGATGTAAAATTGTCAAATAACTGTTTATTGGGACTGTAGTAGCATTGGGAAAAGCGAATAATTAGATCAAATGGCGCAATATTTTTTTTTCGATCATGATGTGTTGTGCTATGTTTGAAAATTGATCTTTAAGTGAACGACAATCGCAAATAATGGATAAAAAAATGAATATCCATCACCAAGAAAATAAATAAACGAATATTATTAACAATAAATAATAATATGATCTCCGGACAAACAATATATAATCAATCCTCCGTAATGATCTGTCCAATGTGACAGATCTCTACGCACAAAAATATCGAAAATAAAAAAAAATTAAATAAAAAAGAAAAAAGGAATAAAAAGTAGCCTGCGAGCAGCAGCAGGAGGAATCCGGCGACCGCCTAGATGACCAGACCGGCGAGGAGGACGCCGATCGCCACCGCCCCGGCGAAGCCAACTCCGTTGCTCACGGCCCCGCTGTCAGCAGGAGCGGGCGCCACGCCCGGCGGCATCGCGATGGACGGCGTAGATCCCGGCGCGGGAGCCTCGGGGGCCGGAGACGACGGCAGGGGCGACGGGGGCGAGGTGACGACGCCGGCGGGAGACGGGGCGGAAGCCGTCGTAGAAGGCGACGGCGAGGCCTTGGGCGAGATGGAAGGCGACGGCGACGGGGCGGGGCTCTGCGCCACCGCCAAGCCAACGAGGAGGACCGCCATTGCGGCCAGAGAGAGCAACGCGCTTGAGCCAGCCATGGAAGAAGAGCAAGCGAGAGGGAAGAGCTTCTTAGAGAGAGAAAACTGAAACTTTAGTGAGAGAAAGTATGCTGATCGGAGCGAGGGTTTTGGGATGCGTTATGCAACGGAGGAGGGCGGCGGGTATTTATAGAAGGTTTATGCACAAGAGTTTCCGTACGGGGGTGGTGTTCGTCGGAGTCGACCGTTGGATCCGTACACGATTGGAAGAACCCTCGTGTCGATCCAACGGTGGAGATTTCGTTGCGTGTCTGCTGACCGGGTACGGCCAATCGATCACGCGGTTTTGGGGCCTTAGCTGGGGGCTTTAGTGGGGACAGTTGTAAAGGATCCAACCTTCGTAGCACGTTCCCATAGCCCCAAAATAAATTTCAAAACAACTGGAAAATTTCCAAAAAGAAAAAGTCTGAAATGCCGTGTTTTTTATTTATTTATCAAAGAATGACTTCAAATGAATCTTGTTTAAAATAAAAATATGGAGTAAACCTTAAATTTAAGTGATAATCCGAAGTGCCATGTTAGTCTCGAAGAAGAATCTTGCCTCACCAATTGATCGAGGCATTTTCGTTATTTTATTTCTTTTTTCCTCTTTTTTTCCTTTCTATAAAAAAATTCAGAAAAGAAAAAAAAAGTTAAAACTTAAAAAACAAAAATTTTAAAAGCGGGCGGGGGGCCCCTATGGCCAACGTCTATGGAATACGGCCCTACTGGCGAGGGGGAAATGGCCACAAGCGGGGGAAGGGATGCTAGGCTTGCTAGCCCTGCAATTTTTTGAGTTTGTCTTTTTTAAGAAAGAAAAAACAGAAAAAAAGTAAAAAAAAAAATCAAAGGATGAAAATGCCCTCAATGAACCAATGAGATCGAGCCAATGAGGTCAAGCCATTCTTTGATATGGCAATTTCAAACCTTATTGAAAATAAAATCAGTTTCAAGCCCCTTTTTGTGCACTTATTTAAAATAATATTTGTTATTTGAGAAAACGAGATCACTTCAAATTCTTATTGAAAATTTTTCTAAAACTCATTGATTTGTCGAGTGTCTTTTGCCCTCTAGAAGATTCCTAATAATATCAAGTGTTAATTTCTAAGATGAATAGACTTATAAATTAAGATCCGGTTGTGGAAACAAAGGGACGATTCTTGGTTAGAATTTTTGAATTTGCCGTTGTCATATGTTTTCTCAAGTCCCCAAAAGCTTGATTTGAAATTAACAAATTCTTGTTCTACGTCTTGTGAGTTAAATATCCTGGTCCAATTTTTAGTCGTTGAATTAAGGGAGATAAGTGCACTTAGAAGTCATAAAACTTGTCATAAAAAGTGCTACCACTTAATCCTAAAACTTTTAAAAAAAAAATGTTTATAAAACTTATCGAATCAATCCATTTGTTATGTACATTCAACTAATGTAAAATACCAACGCAGCTTTTCTCAATACTCTCTTAATATAAGTAATTCTGACGTGACGGCCATAGAATGCCACATAAAAAAAAAAGATTCGAAAATTTTAAAAAGAATAATAATGCCAAGAGAACAAAAGTTAAAAAAAAAAAAAAAATTCAAAACAAAGCCAATATACTGGATTAGTAGACTGGTTCTACACCCCATCAATTGCCAAGGATCGAACTGCTTCGATCATCCTTCGCAAATTTTTTCTTTGCTCTTGCCTTCAAATTGGTTGTAGTTCATTTCTGTCTCTTTGTAATGTACCGGATTAGTAGACAGGTCCCACGATTTCTCAATATTTTCTTAACACAACATCCGTGACGTTGATGTGGTGTCCGCAGAATGCCAACATCAGGAAAAAGAAGATTTGAAAATTTAAAAAAGAAATATAATGCCAAGGATCAAACTAACTTGGCAAATTTTCTCTTGCCTTCAAATTGGTTTGTATATATAGTTTGTTCCGTCTCGATAATGGTCCCACGATTTATAAATTATTCAATACAATCTTGAATTTTAACCTAATGTGTGATTTCTTAATTTATTCTAATCTCACTTAATACCACTTAACTTTATAAGAAAAATTAAGATTCAATAAGAAAGGATGGCCTTTTTGGTATTATTCAAAGTAATCGCTTTACCTCACAATTTTCTACTAACATATCATTATTCCTTGTAAATTATCGAATTGCAAGGGATTTATATCAGTAGGTACATGGAAATCTTTGATTTTTTTTTTTTTTGCTTGATTTGAGATAATTACCTCTTTATTTTGTTATTTTAATGTATATTGGGAATAGAGTAGCGTTCAGAAAAGTAAATAATTAGACCATTAGACCATTTTCCAGTCATTAGACATGGTGTTAATTTCGAACATATGGACAGTATTTGTTTAAGCGAACAAGAATCACAAACAATAATTAAAAGAATGAGTATCCATTCACCAACAAAATAAATAAACGAATATTATTGGCAATAAATAATAATATGATCTACGGATAAATAATAGATAATCAATCCTCTGTAATGATTTGTCCAATGTCCATATCTCTCTAATGTTCATGTCTCTCTGCGCCTAAAAATATCGAAAAAAGAACTCCCGAGTATTATGAAAAATTAAAAAAAAAAAGGAAATAAATAGTAGCCAGCGAGCAGCAGCAGCAGGAATCCGGCGACCGCCTAGATGACCAGACCAGCGACGACGAGGGCGCCGATTGCCACCGTCCCGGCGAAGCCAACTCCGTTGCTCACGGCCCCGCTGCCAGCGGGAGGGGGCGCCCCGCCCGGCGGCGCAGCGATCGACGGCGCGGGGCTCCCGGGGGCGGGAGACGGCGGCGAGAGCGTCGAGGGCGGTGGGGGCGAGGTGACGGTGCCGGAGGGAGACGGGGCGGAGGCCGGCGGAGGGGTCATCGTCGCCGGCGGAGGAGGAGGAGGCGCCGGCGAGGCCTTGGGCGAGACCGAGGGCGAGGGCGACTTGGACGGGGTGTGTGCCGGCGACGGGGCGGGGCTCTGCGCCGCCGCCAGGCCGACGAGGAGGACCGCCATTGCGGCCAGAGAGAGCAAGGCGCTTGAGCCAGCCATGGAAGACGAAGAGGAAGAGCTGGAGAAGAACTGCTTCTTAGAGAGAGAAAGTGCGAACTGAAACTTAGTGAGAGAAAATCCGGCTATCGGAGCAAGGGTTTTGGGTGCGATTTACGACGGAGAAGAGCGGCGGTATTTATAGAAGCTTTCGCGCTTCGGGTCGGTGCTGGGGGGCGAGTCGACCGTTGGATCATTATAATAATCGGGAAACTTCCCGGGCCGATCTGACGGTCTAGATTCATTCGTCCGGCAGCCCATCGATCACGCGCTTTTCCGCGCTTAGCTGGGTCTAGCGACGACAGTTGTGACGGCATCGTAGCCGCACACGTGGCGTCCGTAGGGGAGGGGGGTCCGGAGCCGTCGGATTGCGTGCTCGCTTTTGGCAACGGTCACAAGTCAAGCGGTCAACACTCGTTCCGGGGGGAGAATGCCGTGCACGTTGGGGGGTATAACGTTAAAGCGCGTGTTTCGCGGCGCTATTTTAGGGAAATTAATTAATGAAAATTAATTTAATTGGCTGTGCTTCAGAGGGAATGTATTATATAAGGTAAGAGATTAATGCAATTATTCAAAAATCACGAAAGATGTCTGCCCTTTTTATTTTGTATAGGGGGTGTCATTAATAGTTTTTGACCCGGCAACTTCCAATTGCATGCCAACTTCATAAATTAGCAAGTTTTAGAACTGGAGTATCAAAATGACATCTTGTATTAGCACTACTAAGAAAACCTTTTTTGTAATTTGAGCATAACAATTCTGATACTATTTGAATATGATAATAAATTTTAGAATGTATGTGAAGCAATTTAAATGTAGTAATTCTCATTTTGGAACTCAAGATCGATGGTTTTTTTAATCCAAAATTCATTTTAAAGAAAAAACAGCATGAACTATGCCTGTATTATAAAGAATAGCATGGAATTTAAAATGTTTCACACAGGTGCCCTCCACATATGCTATTGAACAACGGATTGGATGGATAGAGTATCGAGGGCTACTGTGAAATAAAAAAGGATAATATTATTAAAAATCTCATGGTGACCTTGACGCATTTATCAAAAACTAATTTTCATCGAAAAAATTCACAAGTCAGTACCCACTTGACACATAATTCACCACACATTTACTCTAAGTTAATATTTGTCTCATCAAAAACCCTAAATTGGTACTCATGATTCACATCTACCATCCATTAACATTCCATACAATATATTATTAGAACTCCTGCCACACAATGATTGTCCAATGGCCGTGTTAGTTGGATTTGGTGTAAGAAGGACTTCATTGAAATTTTTTTAAAGTTAAAGGATTTAATTGGACAAATTAAAAATTAGTGGGACTGATTAAAAAAATTGCAAAAGTACAAAGATGGAAAGTATATGTTTTTTGAAATAAAATTTGATCAAATATTGATGGAGTACAACTAGTTTGATTAACGTTTGATCAAATTGATTCTTCCACTCAGAAAAAGCTAGCAACACAGAATTTCCATAAATAACATCCAATTTTTCTAAATAAGTGTCAAGATTGTGGGTTTTTGTGAATCGAGTTGAACAAACCATCGTTGTGAAAAATCATAACAACTACTTGAGAAAAGCTCCAATTGAGGCAATTCTGAAGACATTGGAAAGTTCATGAACCACGTCGATCTATGAAATATGCAGTTTGTCCAACTTCATTTGTATCGAAATGGTTAAAATTTGCAATATTTAGAGATCCAGTCTGTCTAATTTGGCAAATTGGGTTTGTGAGATGAGGAGAATGTGAGACTTCAAAATTTCTCGAAATTTCCGTTTCTCCCCTTCCTCCGACTGCTCAAACGGGCATATAGTTCTTCCCATCAGTAGTAGAGAGGATCTTTGTAAAAACAATATTTATTTTGGTGTTCAAAAAAGATAATTAAAAAAAGAAAAAGCTAAAAGGTAAAGCAGAGACGAGGATGACGATGTGTCTGCTCTTTTCTGTGCCCTTTTCTGCTTTTTCATTTCTTCAAGCCATCGTCTTTCACAGACTGCAATGCCCGAGGGGGCTATTGGTAAAAATAAATAAATGCATTAATAATCTAAAGGTGCAATTAAGTTTTAAAATATTCAAAATATTTAATTAAGTTCTAAAAATAAAAATTGGTGCAATTAAATTGCTTAGTTAATTTCATCAAAATAGAATGGACGTCGACTAATCATCAAATCTCACATTATCATAAGCAATGAGTAAATACCAGAATATCATTTTCTGATAATTACAACTTGCCCAATGGCAGATACATGCGTAGGGTACTCAATAACATCATCATACGAAAACACCAAAAATTAATTTAACAAACTTTAGATCTAGATTTAGATTAGGAGAAGTTGAATGAGTATAGGAACTTGTAGATCTATATTTAAATTGGAAGAGAAGAACTTCCAAATCTTGATCTTGATTGTAAGATAAGAACTTTCAAAATTTGGAGAAGTCGTATAACTACTTTCAATGCAACACAAACTCACTGTATTTTTCCTCATCAGTCATTTTGATTTCTTGATTTAGAGGATTTGAAGCTGTTTGTTGGTTCCTAATGATGAAAGTGGAAACTACATCCATCGAACAGAAAGAACATTACAACGTTAAATAAAACTAAAGCTCAAGTGCTGTGGTCAAGCTCCATGAAGCTGGAGTAGCCATGGACCTTTCGCACTTCTTTCCGTTTTCCATGGTCAGCTTTATATTTGACGGGGTGCAGCTCCCTTCTCAAAAAAGGACACCACAACGTTTTCCACGGTCGCTGGGGTGCGACTTCTAGTTTTCCAGGGTTGCGGGTGCCACCTGTCAATTTTCGTTTACAACTTCTTTTAATCTTTTTTCCTTCTGTAACGGCCGACGGGGTTGACAAATTAACACCTCTCCTCCCAAAAATTAAGGAAAGTGACAATTACATTTTCATTAGTCAAATTAGATAAAATTAATAGGAAGAGAGACTTGATTGCATCAATTAGAATAAATTTTAGAATTTAACTGCACTTTTAAATATTTTGGAACTTGATTGCACTTTTACATTAATTTTTCAAAAAAAGGGATGAGTCATCTTAATTGGAAGGATCAATATCAAATCTAATACTGTTTAATTGTATTTTGAGAGTTAAAAACACGTCCATACATAGGAATTTTAATAACAAATGTTTCGCGGGAACTTACTAAATGAATATATATTCATTTAATGATCACATATAGCATTTTCACTTTTCAGAAAAATAATTTCTCTATTGAAAACAGGCACATCCTTAGCCTATGTATAGCCTCTTTAGCTACACATTAACATAATTTACGTATATCAGTATACTCACACTCGTGACACGTTTTTTTGTATTATCAAAACAGTTTTAGCTATTGTAATTATACTAATTCAGTTTATAATTTTTTTTTGGCCAATCAAGTCTTAAACATTTTGCTTGTGCTAGCTCAGTTTATTCAACCAAATTTGGTAGGCCGTCGCGACATAAATAATTTTCAATAATATTTTAGTAAATTTCGAATTATTATTATTATTATTATTATTATTATTATTATTTTATTTTTCCTTTCTCTTTATTTTTTTCCTTTTCCTTCTTCATTCGGCTGGTTGCTAGATTGAGCGATTGGCCAAAGGCAAGGAAAAGCTAGCTAGGGGAGGTTGACCTCGCCTAGCGATGGAAAGGCGAGTCTTGCTATAGGCTAACGAGGTTGCCTCAATCTGGCACTAGAGAAAGAAGGAAAATGAAAATATATAAAGAGAAAGAAAATAAAAAGGAAAAAGAAAAAAACAATTAAAATTTGTTTACGTCAGCACTAATTATGCCACATTAACGCTAGCTAGTGATGGACTAAATTTGCACAAATGTAAAAGATTTAAGACTTACTTAGCCAAAAAAAAGTCTAAGACTAAATTTGTAACATTCTTGATTTCGACCTTTCTTTTGGTCCCAACCTGGAGGCTAAGCTAGATAGACCTAGGTTAGTCAAACATTCCTAGAAAATAAGTGTGAACACGTATGAACAAGTGTGAACAAATGTGAATAAGTGTGAACAAATGTGAACACATTAAATAAAGTGAGGAGAAAAATATCCCTATAGCCTAGGCCATTAATATCCTAGGATCTAAGTGTGAAGGGTAGACTTTGAAACCTATAAAGGAGAAGCCACATGGAGAGAGAGAGAGAGAGAGAGAAGGTCGAGACAATTCTAATTTTGGACCAAGACAATCCTACCTTATCTCTTTTGGACATTAACCGATAAATAACCGAGACAAGTGTCTAAGCTAGTATAGAGCCTACTTAGGATCTTGTGAGATAATATAGTACAGCCATGGATGACCCCTGATTCAAGGCCAAATGAGAACACTCCTCTTTTCAACTAGAATTTACCTCATTTAATTTTCGAAATTTCTAGACCTTTGTTATTTGCCAATTTTTCAGAGTTTTTTATGTTACGAATTTGGAGAAAATTTCTTCATGAAAGTTGTTCAAAACATCTTGATCTATAACATGATTAAATTTCATATTTTTTAAAGGTGAAATGGTTGGGACAAAGGCCCAATCAATTACTGTATAGAACCTGCCTAGTATAGTGAAAACAGTAACCAAGTTGCTTTTATGAATATTTATAAAATCTTCCCTTACGAATTTGGAAATGGTTCCCTCACAAATTTTTAAATGACATCCATATCTATAATATATTAAAATTGCAAAGATTTTTGTGAAGATTTGGATTTCAAAATAAGTCTCTTTCTCGGACTGTTGAATATGCTCGATAGATGAATTTTTGGGTTGTGTTGAATGAATTGCCGCTCTTTCCACAGAACGAATTTGGCTTGGATTCATGCATGAAAAATGTTTTTTAAGGTTTTCTTTACAACATATTAAAATTATATAATTTTTCGAGTCTATTTGATAAGGTAATGTATTGATTTTCAAAGTTGCTCAAAACTGTTTTTGTCTTAGAATGAGAGAACCACATGCCCAACTTGAAGGGGAAGGAGCTACATGCCTAACTAGAGGAAGAAGTCAATCTAGAGTTTTCTTGGCTTGAAGATAAGAATGTATTGAATGCTTTTGGAAGCTAGCTAATTAATGAGCTTAATGAGTCATATGCTCATCTGTTTAACTTGGAAAATAAATTGTCCAAAGTCCAAGTTTCTTGATGACCAAATCTTGGATACATCTTAGGGTATGATGGCCCTAGATTATAGCCTTGATGAGCAAGGAAAAAAAACCAACCAAATAGAATAAAACATTAGACATAAAAGGGGCTTATGATCCAATTTGGTTCGGTTTTGGGGGAATGTCCTTGGGGAAATGAAAAGGTCTTTAGTCTAAAGGGGTTTGGTGAAATGCAAATACTGTTTGGTAAACTATAATTGAAAAGATGCATTGAGATGCAACTTGGGGAAAATGCTGTTTGATAAACACATACATTTGGAAAGTCCTTTCATGTGCCAATTTAAAAATTTTGCAACTTTAATTTGTTTAAAAAAAAAACAAAAAGCAGCATGTCCATAGGTTTTTGTGTCTTAAATTCTATTACCAAATTCTTAATTACTCCAACGGATGGCTTGTTCACCAACTTAGCTCATGCATTTCTAGGCAATGGTGCCAGCAGAACTTTCCTTTTGGGCAATTAAGAAGTTGGTTTCTTACATAACTGACTTGTGTCGATAACACCCTTATTTCGCCACAATTTTTTTTTTTTTTTTGGTTTGAAACTTTGCCACAATTCACCCTACATTAATTTAACCCAAAAACAATTTTCTGCAGCTTTCATCTTTCAGTTCTTTACCAACGCCCAAAACTTCAAACTCTTTTGTAGTAATGTAGCATTCTTCGCTTTCCATCTTCACGTTAATATGGAGCTTTCACTTGATCTTAAGTTAGCTTTGAATGAAGATTAAGTGAAACTTCACGTAATTAGTTCGCCACTTGTCGATGCCACAATCACCATTTAGGATAATGAGACATTATTTACTTGGACAAAACTTCGTCACTACACCAGCCGATCACATAAATACAAAAGTTACTCTCATATTGGCACTATGGCAATTTAATACTTTAGCAAGGATCACCAAAGGAAAGCTTTGCAATAGGAAATCTGCCTCGTTCATTTACTTTTTACAAAAGGATCCATTCTAAGTAGAGAAAAAATAACAAGATTTAACATTTTGTAGATTATCTATATTGAATACAGAGCATGTGTTTTGTCTCTATAAACTGTGATAACTCTATAAAAATAGAGTTATTTTTTTTTTATCTATTTTAGGCAACAATTAATGCAATATCTATAAGAAAGTATTTAGATTTCCTTTTGATTATTCGAATTTTCTTTATTTATGCAGAATAATGAGATATGGAGAAGATAATGAAAAGAATGGAAAAAAATCAAAAATTCAAATAAAAAAAAGTAGAAGATGGATATCAAATCAGGGATTCTTTCATTTTGTTCCCTAATGTTATTTGCAAACATTGGAAGATAGATATATTGGATATATTCTATAAATAGGAGAACATTGAGAGTAAAAAAAGAGAGAAGCTAGTTTTTGTTAGATCGTTTTTTATTATTCTGAGAGTTTTTCAAGTATTTTGAAGAGAAGACAAAAGTGATAATAAAATTATTGTTTTTTGATTCAAGATGCTGGGTTTGATTTATATTTTTATTTCTTCTTTTGCTATGTTCTAATTTTCTTTTGTTAGGGCTACAATGTAGCCTAACCATAATGATCTAAATTTCAATGATTTTTATATTTTGCAATTGATTTCATTTATGTGAGTTATACATTATTGTGCATAATGTTTTTGAGTGACTGGCCACCATTTGAATGATCTGATGTGCATGTTTGAGATTGAGAAGTAATAATATGCAATTGCTCATTATAATATATAACCATAAATTAAACGTGGATAGAGATATACCACGTTATTTGTGTAGCTTTCAGTGATAAAATGATCCAAAAGACTCATTGTAAGTCGTGAATATTCATAATTTTTAATGCACTCATGTTTATTTTAATTCACGTAGAGATATAGTGGATTAATAAATTGAGTATGTTTGCTATACTTAGAGATAGGATATTAAATAAATTAGGAAACTCCGCTATCACATGTTTGATATCGTTCTTGCACTAACAATAATATGAAATTCATATCTAGTGGTTATGGTGAAATCGGATGCTCTAACATATTTATCTGATTGATTTACTACATTTAATCTCCAAATTTCGTTTTTAATTTATTCTCAATTATATTTTGATCTGTTAGATAAATTTTAGAATTAATCGATTTTGATTTGTTAGTATTTAATCATCGATCTCCATGAGATAATACTCTTTCTTATCATTATATTACTCATTCGACACGTTCACTTGCGTTTAGAATTTTACGAATAAACTGTACATTTATATTAGGAGTGGCTCAAGTAGGACAATAAGAATTAAGCACCACAAAGGTGCAATAGTCTAGCAAGATATCAGCCAAAGAGAATAGGTTAGGCAAATGGAAGAGTCAAAACATCGAGGCTATTCAAATTTCAGCTGAAGCCCATTTGCATGATTGCCTCAGCCACCTACGCTGATTTGGTGACTTCTATTTGGTATTAGTGTCTGACTGCGAAAACATGAGATCTCATTTGTATGCATATGCATTTCTTTGTAACCTGACTTTTTATTATCATGAGAGTAATCGCAACTTTGGTTCCTCAGTCAGCTAGTGATTTAGCCCAAAATTTTCTATCCTTCTATTTCTGCCAAAATAGTAAAGATCACCACATCATTGTTGGGCGAAAGAAGGACATCCATTGCATCTCACATAAGAAAGACAACTAAAAATTTAAAATAAAGGAGGTAGGGTAGCATGAATCATCAATTAAGAAGCATCTTTAACAACCAAATTAGGCATAATTAATAACACTGATATTGCATTAGAATGACATTATTAACACCAAATCCATTGGATAAGAGAAAATATACATGTACATCACCAATTCTGTTTATTCCATTGAAAATCCTACCATACACTAGGACAACACCCAACATGGTACTTGAGAGATTAAGGAAAGTATACAAGCATTTCAACTTTTGTGGACTAGTATAATCAAATGTTTGAGAATTGAGAATTGAGAATTGATATGCTGAAATAGCAAGTAAAGATTGAAACATATTCATAAAAGAAAAAACATATGCACTTATCTACCTAACTTGCGGAAACTAGAAATTTAGTGTTCTTAAATAGCCGCTCATACAATATCTGATTTCCAGGATGCTAGGGTTCAACATTAAAATCCTAAAACACCATAAGATTGATGTTCCACTCTGGGTGTTAGCATAAGTTATTTAAGCTAAAAACATACATAAGTTTTAATTCCACTTATATAATTACTCCCTTTATTATGTTCACTAGATTCCTTTGCTATAGTTTGGTATAACCATGGCATTTAGATAACCCTTTTTTTTTTCATGAGGCAGAATGGTGACTACTAATAGCATCTACTTCTATTATAGGTGGGATTGGTGGGATTTCACCCATTGCAACTCAAGGTAAGTGAAGAAAAGGTTTCCTATGGAAAACCTTTGGGCCTCCAATATCCATTACTACTTCAGTGACAATATTGAATTAGAGAAGGGAAAATAAGATGATACGTCCATGTATCTCTTCCAGTAAGAGCTTATATAAATTAAATCTATTCGAGATTAATAAGAAATAACGCAACCTACAAGCAATAAGACACCTAAAAATCCTTAGGCTCTGGATAAGCAAATTTTTGTCATGAGCATAACGGCCATCATCTAGTAACTATTTTCCTACCAGAAAGAACATGGCATTACTGCTGCAATTATGTTCATCCACATGCTATGCTAAACCCCACTGGTGAAAGAAGACGATCCATTTGAAACAAGAAAGAAATATAACTATCTTTTTATGCTACATAATAGCTAATGTAACAAGAGCTACTAGTGTGCATACCCACTAAATCCCATATTGAAACTTAACCAAGACTAAACCATTTGACGAGAAAACATTATAGCAAAAGCTACCTCATAATCCACATTGCGTCTCGACCTAATAACATGCTATGATCTCTCACCAAATCAGAACATGCCAATCTAGCCATAAGATATTCAATTACCCACACAAATTTCTACAAAAATCGCAACATGAATTGAGAAAATCTGACTAGGACAGAGGCGATCGCGAGTGTGAGCGTGACAGGAAAGCTCGAGAGCAACAAGCGCGAAGGAGTGATACAAGGAAGAGAACTCAAACCCCTACCAATCGTGAGGGAACATTGCTTCAAGCACGAAAGGGGGAGTTGTCAAGGTACAAGAAAGGCGAGGGACTTTCATACATCCGAACAGAACCAATGAAATCTTATCTGGAGAGGCGAGTGAACGTGTGGGTCGGACACAAAACAATCGTAAGGTAGAGAGAGGCGTGAGAGCGTAAGAAGAGTAATGCTCGTGGCCCTCGTGAGTAATCTCGTGCGGAATCTTCAGCGGTGATCGCGAAATTGGATGAATGAGAGATGTAATTGAAGTTTTCGAGCTTACCCAACTGCCCTGCTATGAGTGCGATGCGAGCATGAGAGCAGAATGGTGGGAGGCGATTTTCGAGGTTGGGATGGCTGATCTCAAATGGACACTGGAGAGCAACTCGCAAGGGAGATGGTGAGGGACGACGGAGAGAGGCGTGAGAGTGCAGAGGAGGTGTGAGGCTACAGAAAGCGTGAGGCTACAGTAAGGAAGACAAGACTTATGTTTTTCTATTTAGAAAAGGGTAAAAACAGATTTTGGTTAATAAATGAGGGCAAAATGGGCAACTAACATATTTTCATTAAACAAAGGAAGTTGCATTCCGAAAATGCTAATTCTGAAATGCACCTCTACCCCTCCATTCCCCTAAAGGCCTTTGAAGCCCTTTAGAGATACAATTGCATCTTTCCAAAGTCCTCAAAAAATTGAATCAAACACTACCTGCATTTGCCCAAACCCCTTTAGAGCCCCAAAGCCCATTCTAGATGCTAAACCAAACGGGGCCTGTGTGTTCCTTAGGAACCATAGGCAATAATGAGCCTAGAGTGAGCCTTGGAGAATAAGCAAATAGGTGGACCAATCATAGCCAACATCAAAGGACCTATGGGCCGATTCGAGAAGATAGGTGGGCCAACTTGTTATTTAGGCATCATCATGAGTTTGCAATGACAATCTAAGAGGAGGATGCTTATAAATAGGATGAGCCATTATCATATTTTAAGCCTTGACCTTTCTCTCTTTTCCTCTCCCTTCCTCCCTTCTCTTTCACGCCCTTCTCTTTCAAGTCTCCTTAGACGCCGACCGACCACCAAAAAAGCATCTTGGAGCTAGGTCTAAAAAGTAATAAGTAGATTTTTCTAATTCTTCGATAGGGCGATGTGCTACGCTTATTGATTTTAGGATCATGTCATCATTTGCTTGTGTTGGCTTTGTATTGTTATGCTTGTTGTGTTATATTACTTGTTGTTGCATTAAGTAAGTTCAAGATCTCGCATAGTGTCGAGCACACCCGGATGTTGAGGAGAGGTCTTGGTGGTTATGGACAATGTTAAAACTTGAGGGAATGGTTCCTAGTTAAGGTCATGAGTCTGTATCGCATCCGACATGAGTTTGATTTAATAAAACACAATAGTCGTTCATTAGTTCACCTTGCATGGCACACATTCGGGCCTTTTATTCAATTAAGAGTTTAAACATGACATGAATCGGTTGATGCTTGAAATGCATGGATACACGATGGACCTATATGCTGACGTTGGGGGATGCCGGGTCGTTGCTTGGGGTAAAGCCTCGGATGCCGTCTCGATATTGAGATAATGGACGATGCCAGCCCGAGTGAGGCCGATACCTGGGGTCACCCTGGATGCCGTCTTGATAATGAGATTAGGATGATGCTGGTTGCCAAGGGGGGGACCGATGCCTGGTTGTTACCAGAAGAGTTGATTAAGTTTGACTAATATGATACGAAAAAGGAAAAAAATGAAAGTCCAAGTGTGGTTCATGATTGATACATGTGTGATGCTTGCAAAAGTTGGGTTTATTTGATATGCATTGTTAAGTCCTTGTATCAGTTTGAGCATATGTTTGAATTGGGTCACTTGGTGCTTGAATGAGTTCCATAATATGCAAGCATCCCTTTTTATGACCGAAATGATCATAAGCCATGGATATTTGGAAAGCTTGTTCATATGCATTAACTCTTTATATTTGATTCTTGAAAACATATAGGCAGTTGAAAGCCTTTCATATGCATAAGCAGGCAAGGCACGGACCTTGCTATTGATTTGCTATCGACAAGTGGGTGGTAACCTTGTATTCAACGATTGATTGAGAGAGATGTCCTCCTAAAGGAGAATTAATGATTTCTACTTACTGAGTTATTGACTCACTCTTGTTGTTCTCACCATTTAGGTGTGTGATGGGTGAACTAGGGTCCAAGAAAGAAATGAATTTAGCATGGGGGCGCTTTTGGAAGCAGCTCGGTAGAGGAGTTAGGCTACCCTAGCCTTTTGATTAACTATATATAGAAACAAAAATAAGTAACCCATAACTAGAACAGGCATGTAATCAAAATAGCTTTTGATGTGTGAATATGTATATGTATAGGTTGCTTTTATTTGCTTAACTTGCATATGTCTTGCTCGGTTTTCATGTTTGTTTGTACGGGGATTGTTTATTATCACTTCCGCATGTGCTTAACTAAAGATAAAAGACTTTCAAAATGTTTGACGTTGCCTAGGGCATTGATGCTAATCCGTCGGGTCATGCTCTTGTGCTAGAGATGGGGTGGGGGTGTGATATAATTGGTACAATTGCAATAAATTTAGGACTTTTTCCGTTCGTATAGGCAATGCATGAGGTTTTCAAGATGTACAAGTATAATTTCATGTTATTTTCTGTAGGAAATCTTTCTTTTACCCTTAATTACCATAAAAAAATGAAAAATATATAAAAAAATTGAGAGAAAACTAAATTAAGAAGGAATAATCAACTAAAATACTAAAAATGTCAGAACGAACGTTAATAATAGTAAAAGGATTTTCCCTCTTTTTAGTTTTTCTTTGACTACAATTAGCGTTTTTTTTTTTTAATCTAAAATATTTATCGTTTTACATATTTTGATAAAGAAAATTTTCGCTTTTGCATTGGTTCTAGTGGCTATCCGTAGAGATCTTCTTTTAAGACCGAGGTTAATTTTGTGCAACGGTCAAAATTTTTGGAGGGAATCTTGAAAGTTTTGCAAGTTCAATGTAATTTCTTCAAGATGCAATAAAGTTTTGGGAAAATGATATTAATAGTTGTTTTAACTTTAATTAAGTGTGTAATGTCTTTTATAAACTTTTGATTTGTTCAATGTAATTCATGAAATATTAGTAAATATTTTATTTAGTCAAGATTATATAAAATATATTAATATTATCTTTTTGTTAATTTTAAATTAACGGAATCTACTAGAGTAGAAAAAAAATTCAAGGGATACATATTATTTGTGGCACGTATTTTTTCACTCACATCCACTTGCAAGTTGACATACGTCCATAATACCACGTCAACAATAGATGTGGAATTAATTTAAAAAAATAAATATCTATCATTTGTTTCTCTCTTCCTTCTCCTCCTCATTCATCCACAACTAGCTCTTTCTCCCCTTCCTCATCAATCCAGAGCCCTATGTGTCCAACCTCCGTGCTTCCCCCACCATTGCCACTAGCGGAGTCACGAGCGCCATGTCCCTATGAGTCTAGGTCGAGCCACCTCTTTCGTCATTACTTGGGGTTGTCTTGCTCATTGCCAGTCCACATCTGCCTCGGCCATGGTCGAAAGCTTTGTTGGTCCATGGCTTACCAGTCCAAATGTGGAGTTGCGTCTTCACATCTAGCTTGGGAATTGCCATGTTTGGAGTTGGCGACATGGCTCCTCTATGGCTGCGAACGATGCACAATGGGTATAGGGGTGGTTCATCTTGGACGATCATTGCTAGGGTTGAGTGGTTTCATATTAGTACATAGTCTACTTGGAATTTGGAACCTTGGAAAGAGATTCCTTATTTTTTGGAATATAGAATCTACCTAACATAATTTAGAAACTAAACTTATCCCGTCACAAGTTGCAGGATCGGTTCCAAGGTCTGTCTATATTCCATATATATTATTAATTAAATCATTATCTTTAATGACCATCATTTGTTGTTGTAATTCATTGACCACAAATTATATTTAGAGATATGAAGAATATGTAAAAATTTTAGTCATAAAATAGAAATATAGATTAGTAATTCCAGATTATACATTCATTATCGGAAGCTATAAAATATCGTAGGATTGCGTGAAAACATAGACTAAGAAAAACACAAACTTCTTTCAAAATTTAGGTTCTATGTTCCACCTACATAGAACCTATAATTTGTCGAAACGATTTTCAAATTTTGAAATCGATTTTTCAAATTTTAGAACTTAAAATCTATCTTACATATCTTGAAACTTGGAATAGTTCGATTTTTTGATTCCAAGTTTTACCCTATAACTATTCTTATCCCCAATGGTTGCCAATGATGACCATGGATGAACAAGTCTCATAGGCAACAAAGCAAAGAAGCTTTTTCTTTATAGGCAATGACATAAGCTTCTATGGCAGAATATCTTTCTAGACAAAATTTTATTTTTAAATTTAATTCTGCATGAGTGGACACATGTCAATTTCTAAGTGGACGTAACAAAAGAATGCTTATTACAAAATATTTTTTGTCGAAGTAATTATCAATATATTAAGTTTGAACGATAGCAGAAAAGGAAAGTCATAGTCAAATTATTCAGGTAAGTATTTATCTTAAATCGGTATATAATAGTCACAATGTTGGTAATATTCTTTTGACAAGACATCGAATATCAGCAAAGGTTGACAGACCTTTTTGTAATTTTTGCTTAAAAGCTTGTAGGTTTTTCGGAGGCTTGGTTACAAAATCTAAAAAGTGTTATATGCGTAATCTCTTGACAAGATAGGAGGGACACCAAATCAGGAGACGCCACGTGTAAAGCTGTCGGTACAACTTGAAACAATTCAAAGACGAAAGCGCACGCTTCCATCCGACGCGCCAACTCCCTGCTCTTTCTTTCTTCTCGTTCTTGGGTAGTCGAACGGTCAGAGTCGCCGGAGATCGATCATGGCTCGCCGTCGCCGGCACCACCGTCGTGGACACCGTCGCCGGAGAGTGGAAGACGAAGGTGCCGAGCAGGAGGCGACTCCCGCCACTCCACCGAGCTGTCCTCATTTCTTCAAGATCATACTCTCTCAAACGCTGGAATCTGGAAAGCTCGTAAGTTCGTCCGCACTTCACAGTTCGCTCCATATCCGTCGGCTATCTTCATGGCATTGTCGATTTTGCCTTCAACCTTTTGCGTATCTTTCGTTCTGCTTGACGTCTTGCTGGAGATCTCTCGGCTCATGCTGTTCATCCAGCACGTCTCCTATTCTTTCCTGCCTCTGTTTTTCTTTCGGCGTTCTTGAGCTTGGTTTCGTGTAAGTGCAATGAGTTTACCGTAAGCTCTCGTCACAGGGAATACCAAAAAGATTCTTGAGAAGACATGGAAAGGATCTTTGGGTTTGGTGCTTCTCAAGGTTGAAGGCGGTTTAACCTGGCCTGTGAAACTAGAGAAGAGTGACGATGGCATGGTTTGGTTGTGGAAAGGGTGGCCAAAATTCATGGAGCATTACTCCATCGGTCTTGGTCACCTCCTAGTCTTCAGATATGAAGGGGACTCCGTTTTCCGTGTGATAATATTCGATAAGAGCGCTACTGAGATTGATTATCCCTCGAGCATAGGAAGCGCTGATGACGAATTCCTCTCTCGAAAAGAGGAAGATGTCGTGGAAATCGAAGATTCAGAAGGGTTCGCGCCTCGTTCTAGGCCAAGTTCAAAGGGCTTGTCACGAGGATTCAGAGGTGTGACCTGCGATTTTCCAACATGTTCGGTTTCAGCATAACTCTCTTTCCTCAGTTCTTTTCAAGTTTGATTTCTTCAAAGTTTTTTAATAAAATTTCTTTATGTGTTGATGGATAAAGTATGTGGACAATGTAGTTAATTTAGTTACTTCTAATGTGAAGTTGATGACAAATTTACTGCATCGAGTTATTTTTACTTTGAAAATAGATGGCCATTACTTTTCAATCTATGTAAATGTCATAATAAGTAAATTGATAAAATCTAGTGCAGTTGTCATCTTTAAGTGCAGATGGATGCTGAGTAAGTCATCTTGAGCTTGTTTTACGTGGCTCTACAGGTCCAAGTTCTCTCACTGCCCTTGAATTAGCCAGCAAATTCAAATCGGACCATCCATTTTTTAAAATGGTGATGCAACCTTCTTATATTCAGAAATATTTGGTAAGATCCTGAGCTCTATTCATCAGTGGCATACATCGAGTTCAAACTTGATCGCTGTCTCTATTTTGTCTTATGTTCTCGAAGTTGATTTAGTTTGTCTAGGAAACAACATGACATGTTATTCTCCTTGAAGTATTCATGGTATGAGTCAAATTTAAATATGAATGATATCTATATCTAGTTGCAAAATTGATGGCATCAGTTTTTGTCCAGGAGCATATATTTTGACATTTAGATGCAAAATTGCAGGTTAAGTGGTTATGATTAATAACTTCCATCGACAATTAAAAGCAGTTGATTAAAACTCCTGAAATTGGCAATTTTTATTATGAATCCACATCTGGGCATGTTTTTCTCGTGAGTGTATCCTTATTCTATCAACTTTCTTGATCATATTTTGATTGTTCAAACCCGTACTGGGCAGTGTGTTCCTTGTGAATTCTTCAGGAAACATGTTCAAAAGAACAAGCAATTTGTGACTCTTAGGTCCTCAGACAGATCGTGGCAAGTGAAGCTGAGGAGCTATGAGCACAGACGAATGGCATTTCTCTCTACCGGTTGGTCCTCATTCGTGAGAGAAACTGGTCTTCATGTAAGTGATGTCTGTGTGTTCGAGCTCATTGATGGGAATGACATTATGTTCAGAGTCTCCATCTTCAACAATGATGGTAAGGACCTGATTTATATTGATGGAGATGGACACTAGAATTGCCACTTTAAGCTGTCTAAATCACCTAGGAATTCGGTATTCCTAATTACAACTCAGTTGTTCAGTTTAGTACCCACTGAATCCGTAAAAATGCACTTTTATCTGTTTTTTCTTCTTTAGTTATGAGCCTTCCAAGATGATGAATTTTTCCGTATGGTGTGTGAAATTCATAGTAATCAACTGCACAGTGCCATCATTGATGGCGCTGCATCAAATCTAAATTTGGAGGTGTCAGTCACTTGTTGCAATATAACTTATGTTTCTGCTGACATTCTGTCTATTCTTAATTTCAAATCCTAAAAAATCTTTAAAGAAGCTGTTTCTTTTTTGATTATGAGATGATGATTTGGGAGGTGTAAAATCTACTTGGTTACATTTTCCGAGACGATGATGAAAATGATAATCTATAATGATATGTGATCCTCCTTAAATCCTTCCATTGTGAATTCGTGAAAAGTTCATATTGGTGCTTATGAGATTTCTCCTCTTTGTGGTGCAGGTCAGATCAAAATCGGACAGTCTCAATGTCAAGAGAGCTCTTTGGAGCCATCTTTTCATGGTTCTCCATGTTTGAGCCCTGTCACTGCTCATGAAAAAGCTAGTGGATTTGAATCGGACCATCCCTTTTTCAAAGTGGTGATTCAGCCTTCTTATGTTCGGAGACATTTGGTAAGATCTCAAGCTCTATCCATCGGTGGCATACATCAAGTTCAAACGTGATTGTAGTTTGTATTTGTCTTATATTTTAGTGTCTACCAAGTTGATTTATTTGTGTGGGAAACCACATAACTTGCTATTCTTCTTGAAGTGTTCGTGGTATGAGTCCAATTCAAATATGAATCGTATCTATGCTTGTCTTATAATTGATGGCTTCAGTTACGTCCAGGAGCATATATTTTGACATTTAGATGTGAAATTGCAGGTTAAGTGGTTATGGTTGGTAACTTCCACTGGCAAGTAAAAACGGTTGATTAGAACTCCTAAAACTAGCAAATTTTATCATAAATCCACATCTTGTGCATGTTTCTCTCGTGAGTGTATCCTTATCCTATCACATTTCCTAATCATATATTGGTTGTTAAACACCTCCTTGGCAGAGCATTCCTAGTGGATTCTTCAGGAAACATGTTCAAAAGAACAAGCAAATTGCGACTCTTAGGTACTCAGACAGATTGTGGCAAGTGAAGCTGAGGAGCTTTGAACACAGAGGAATGGCATTTCTCTCTAATGGCTGGTCCTCATTCGTGAGAGAAACTGGTCTTCGTCTAAGAGATGTCTGTGTTTTCGAGCTCATTGATAGGGATGACATTGTGTTCAGTGTCTACATTTTCAGTAGTGATGGTAAGGACCTGATTTATATTGATTGAGATGGACACTACAAGTGTCACTTTGAGCCGTCTAAATCACCTAGGAATTCAGTATTCCTAATGACAATTCCTATGTTCATTTCGGTCCCGCTGAATCCATAAAAAATGCACATTTTTTTTCTGTTTTTTCTTTCTAATAATGAGCCTTCCAAGATTATGATTTTTTTTTTTTTGTGTGTTTAGTAATTCAAATGTGCAGTCACTGTCGTTGATAGTGCCATATTCATGTCTAATTGGGAGGTTTCAGGCACTTCTTGTTTTATAAGTTTTGTTTCTGCGGACATTCTTTCTATTTCCATTATCTGTTTGCCAATACTAAAAGAATCATTTAAGAAACATTCTCTTTGTTGATTGATGAGGTAACAATTTGGGAGGTGCGACATCTACTTGGTTATATCTTCTGGGAAGAGCAAGAAAATGATCGTGTATATTGACTTGCGATCCATGTTAAACCCTTCCATTGTGAATTCGTGAAAAGTTGATACTGCTTATGAGTATTCTCCACTTTGTAGTGCAGGTCGGATCGAAAGCAAACAATCTCAACACAAAGAGAGCTCTCCTGAGCCAGCTTTTCACTTTTCTCCAGGTCTGAGCCCGGTCTCTGCTTTTGAGAAAGCTAGGAGATTTGAATCGGACCATCCCTTTTTCAAAGTGGTGATGCAGCCTTCTTATGTTCGGCAACGTTTGGTAAGATCCCAAGCTTTATTCATCGGTGGCATGCATTGAATTCAAATGTGATTGCAGTTTGTATTTTGTCTTATATTCTAGTGTTTACCAAGTTGATTTAGTTTGTGTGGGAAACCACATGACTTATTGTTCTCCTTGGAGTGTTCATGGTATGAATCGAACTCAAATATGAATCGTATCAGTACTTGTCTCACGATTAATGGCTTCAGTTATGAGAAAGAGCATACATTTTGACATTTAGATGCGAAATTGCAGGTTAAGTGGTTATGGTTGGTAACTTCCGTTGGCAAGTAAAAACGGTTGATTAGAACTCCTAAAACTAGCAAATTTTATCACAAATCCACGTCTCATGTTTGTTTCTCTCATTAGTGTATCCTTATTCTATCACATTTCCTAATCATATGTTGGTTGTTAAACACCTCCTGGGCAGAGCATTCCTAGCGAATTCTTCAGGAAACATGTTTCAAAGAACAAGCAGGTTGCGACTCTTAGTTACTTAGACAGATCTTGGCAAGTGAAGTTGAAGAGCTATGATCACAGAGGGATGGCATTTCTCACTAGTGGTTGGCCCTCATTCACAAGAGAAACTGGTCTTCGTCTAGGGGATGTCTGCGTGTTTGAGCTCATTGATAGGGATGATATTGTGTTCAGAGTCTCCATTTTCAGCAGTGATGGTAAGGACCTGATTTATGTTGATTGAGCTGAACACTAAGAGTGTCGCTTTGAGCTGTCTGTATCACCTGGGAATTCAATATTCCTAATTACAACTCTTTTGTTCAGTTCATTATTGCTGAATCCATAAAAGTGCACTTTTTTTTTTTTTTTCTTTTTCTTGTTTTCTCTTCCTTAATTATGAGCTTTCTTATATGATGAATTTTTCAGTATGGTTTGTGAAGATCATGGCAATTCAGATGCACAGTCGCTGTCGGTGATGGCACCATATTCAAATCTGAATTTGTGGTGTCAGTCACTTGTTTCTTTATAAGTTATGTTTCTGCTGACACTATTTCTATTCTCAATTTGCTTTCAAATCCTAGAAAACCTTTTAAGAAGCTGTTTGTTTGTTGATTGATGAACTAATGATTTGGGAGGTGCAAAATCTACTCGGTTGTATCTTCCGGGAAGAGAATGAAAGTGATGCGATCCATGTTAAATTCTTCCATTGTCCGTGCGTGAAAATTTCATACTGGTGCTTATGAGAATTCTCTTTGCGGTGCAGGTCGGATTGAAATTGAACAATCTCAATTCCGAGAGAGCTCTTCGGAACCAGCTTTTCACGGTTCTCCATGTCCGAGTCCTGTCACTGCTTATGAAAAAGCTAGCAAATTTGAATCGGAGTATCCGTTTTTCCATGTCGTGATATTGCCAAATCATATGTACACAAAATTGGTAAGCGGGAGCTATCTTCTGTGCTTCGCTCATGAATTTGCATGCTTATATTATGCTCATTTTCAATCATACACTGGTTGGTCATCAAACTACTATATGAGCAGAACATTCCCTGGAAGTTCATGAAGACATACATTCGGGGAGACCGGCGAATGGTGACTCTTGTTAATTCGGGCAGATCGTGGGAGGTGAAGCTCCATGGCTATAAGCGCTACCAGATTGCATTCTTGGCAGCCGGCTGGTCAGTGTTTGCAAGAGAAGCTCGCTTGCGCAAAGGAGATGCCTGCGTGTTTGAGCTCATCGATAGGGACAACATAGTGTTCAGAATCTCCATTTTCAGTAGTGTAAATAAGGAAGTGATCTGCATCGATTGAGGTGAATCGATGGAATTGTCGCGTATTAGGCTGTTTATAATGCCGAGAGGAACTCGAGAAACTAATTTGCCAACACTAGTTCATGCCTCCCTTTATCTGTTGCTTGACTAATCGACGAAGAGCTCGCTTCTGCTTGCTCACATTAATGTTCTTTTTTCCCCTGGTGATTACAAATAGAGAACGAAAATCTACTTGAACCAGAACGTTGCCTGAACATGTTTACTGATGGGTTAGAAGAAAAACAGGGGAAAACTTGTGTGTTGGGGAATGAGTTTGTTCTTGTGTTTGTAGATTAAGTCTTGTTAGCGTTGAAATTTTTGGCAGGATGTCGGTCGGTTAAAGAGCTTCATAGTTCATATGCACCAAATTAGGGAAAGAGGGAGTTATGACCATTCTGAAGTATGTAGGAAGAACAAAGGCAGGCTCCAAAGAATGCCATGCCCGACATCTCGGGGTTATGTTTTCCTTCATTTCTAGTCGGAGAAAGTCCTCCAACCACGCCTTTTGATTGGAGAGTTACAGACATGAAAATCACTTATATGTCAATTTACTTGAAAATAAATATGCGTGTATATTATGATCATGCGGTGTATTTCCAGCACATAAGAATACTGCATAATTTTAGAGAAGAAAACTCATATAATAAATGGTGTTTAGCAAATCGGGTAGTTCATTCTTGCAATGCGAATAACACCTCAATTTATAGGCCACCAAGAGGTTTGATTACTTTTTTGATAAGAGATCAAGTTGGATATAGTTTCCTCAGGTGATTTTAGAGTAACTTTTGTGCTTCGTTCTGAAAAATGCATGACATTCATATTTATCCGGTCCATGAAAACTAAGTAATGATGCCTATATCTGGTTAAAATATAACTTCATATGCTTTTTTCATATTAATGTTTGGATTTTTTATTTGTAGTACAGAAATTTGTGTTTCTAGGACATAAATATTATAAAATTTTATCAGATGATCAGTAACATTGTTAGTCATTTCAAGGTTCTTATATGAGAAGATTGTCTGAAGAACACAAGGCGATGATGCGCACGAACCACCGCCACCTCCTCCTCCACTGACCCTCGTGACACCGCCGTGCATGGCTTCGCCGTCGCCGTCGCCCGGGAGAAGATGGAGGCGTCGACCCAGATGCCGCGGCCGGACCTCGTCTCGAGAGCCCTCACTTCTTCAAGATCATTCTCTCCGACACCCTTGAATCCGGGAAGCTCGTAAGTTCCCGCATTTTCGCAGTCTGTTTCTGTCATGGTTTAGGACTGTCGCCCACGTGCTGCTGTGTACATTCACTCTGGGGATCTTTCCATGCGTTTGGCTTTGAGTAAACCTTTTGATTCTTGCGGAAAGAGAGAAAAAACGAATACCCTGTTGAAAAAAGTGTTCATTGTGATGATTCTAGATAAAAATCAGTTCTTTCACTTGGAATTGAGGATTGGTTGGCTAAAATAGTGTGGACAAAGGTGTTGGGTCTCTCTAGTTTTGACTCTCGTCAAATGAAGCAACTATAGCTAAAACTCGACCCTTAGTTGCCCGGTGACACCCTGCTTGTGTGCAAACCGATCTTTCATCGCCATGTTGTAGAACTTAAAATTTGCTCAGTGCTCTTCCTTTTCTCCCTGCACTTTCGATCTAATTTTGATGAATTCGAGTCTTGGACCTAAAACTTTTGGGTTTTTCTTAATAGAAAATTCCGAAAAAGTTCTTAGGAAGATATGGAAAGGATCTCTCAAGCTTGGTGCTACTCAAGGTTCTGGGCAGTTCATCCTGGACTATAGGAGTAGAAAAGTGTAATGATGACAAAGTTTGGCTGTGGAAAGGGTGGCGAGAATTTATGCAGCATTACTCCATTGGTCACGGTCACCTCATAGTTTTCAAATATAAAGGGAGCTCCACTTTCCGTGTGATGATTTTCAACAAGAGTTCTTCAGAGATCGATTATTCATCGAGCAGCATATCAAACCTGGGGAGTGGATTTATCTCGCCAGAGTGGGAGGATGTGATAGAAGTTGAAGATTCGGAGGATTCCGCATCTCATCAAAAAATGAGGGTTGAACCTCATTCACCATGTTCTCAGCTGAGTCCAAGCTGCTCATCACAAGATCTTGAAGGTGTGACTTGTTAAGTTATGAGTCATGTTTCTACTTACAGCCCTCTCTCTTTTGTTAGTTCTTTTTCATGCACTTGAGAACTTTTTGATGAGCTTGTTTATGTTGACTGATAACAGAATGATTTCAATCATGGTTATTGTGTTTAAGTAGTTACAACTTCTGAGGTGAAGAGAAGCGAATTTTTCGTTTGGTCAACTTATCTAAAACTTGATTTCCATTACGGTACTTTCTTGCATTCTGTACTAAATATGTTCATGGAAAGTGAATCAACTAATGAAAAGTTCAAATTGGTGTGATCTGAATATTTCATTTTTTTTTTTCAAAAGAACAGATGGGGCTGGGCAGTCTAGAAGCAGAGCTAGCTATTCTAAGCCAGTTTCTGGTGGTTCTACGAGTCCATGGCCTCTCTCTAGTTTTGAATTGGCTAGCAAATTTGACTCAGAGTATCCTTTTTTCAAGGTGGTGATGCGGCCATCTTATATTAAGAATGAAGTGGTAAGATCGAGAGGTCAATTCATCACCATTCTGGCTTTTTTCCCTAAGCTGATTGGATTCCTGTAGGAAACTACATAGCGTTTTCCTTGGATATGTTCATCGCTATTTGTTTAAAAGCCCAAAGATCCTCGACCCCTCTTGATAGTTCTATGAGCAGAGAGTTTGACTTTTTGACTTTTGTCCTGTTAAGACTGTAGATTACAGGTATTAAAACTACTGTATCAATTTACATTTTGCTTGCTGGGTTCTTTCTTTACCAAGCATGGGTTGTTCAAACATGTGCTTGGGCAGTATGTTCCTCGTAGGTTCATCATTCAGCACATTTTGGAAATCAAGGAAATCGTGACTCTTAGGCATTCGGGCAGATCATGGCCAGTGAAGCTTAGGAGCAATCCACATTCAGTCCATGGGGCGGCGTTCTCTTCTGGTTGGGGCGCATTTGTGAGAGGAACTCGCTTGCATGTAGGAGATGTCTGCGTGTTCGAGCTGATTGATAGGGATGATATTGTGTTCAGAGTCTACATTTTCAGTAGCAAAGGTAGGTACTTGATTTACGTTGTCTGAAGTGAAACCTTAGGCTAGTTATGGCATGACATGAGTTCTATGCTAAAGATCTTCATAGTCAATTAAAGAAACATTTACACCAGTAATGTCTCTTAAATTTCTCATTTTAACTGCAGGCAGGCGTGAACAGTCTAAATGCAGAGTGAACCATCTTGAGCCGGTATTTCATGATCCTACTCCTCCGAGGCCTCTCAGTACTCTTGAATCAGCCAGAGATTTTGATTCGGAGCATCCTTTCTTCAAACTGGTGATACGGGAATCTCATTTGAAGAAACTGGTACAATCTTTGAGCCTAATCCATCATTGCCACGTCTCAAGTTTGATTACAAACTCTATCCGAATATTGCCTTGATATTGTGTTTTCCCTGGTTGATTTGGTTTGTATTGGAAACCTATGACGAGATATCTTCCTTTGAGTGATCGTGGGGCATCCCAATGGTGGAGTAACGCCAAATAGGGAAAAAGAGGAGTTGAAGAAACAGAAGTAAAAGACGGTAATCAGGTCGAGATTATCCATTTAACTTGGATATCATCAACGAGGTGCTTGATCCCTATCCAAGTGAAAGGATGGACAGTCACTTGAATCGACTACTAACCTAAAATGGCAATTAATGGGCAGTCATTTGTTTGAAAATGCTTTACATTGTGGGTTAAATTGATGGCTTTAATGAGGCTCTTAAGACTGTCGATTAAGGCTCCCAAAACTCACAAATATGGCCTTGTGTGCTTTTTTTTTTTTTTTTGGGTCCAAGAGTGCATCTTTACATCATTGTCCTTCTTTCAGCATAGACTGGTTGTTTAAACATGTATGCAATTGCAGAGTGTTCCTGATCGATTCATCAAACAACATATTCAAGAAAACAAGGGAATGGCAACTCTTAGGTATTCGGACAGATCATGGCCGGTGAAGCTCTTACGATGTAAAAATAAAAAGATAGCGTCATTCTCTGCTGGTTGGATTGCATTTGCGAGAGAAACTCATTTGTGTGTAGGAAATGCCTGCGTGTTTGAGCTCATCAAGAGGGAAGATAATGTGTTCAAAGTCTCCATCTTCAGCGACGGCGGTAAGGACCAGATTCACATTGATTGAGGTGATCATGGGACATGTTACTATAGGCTGTTCGCAGCGTCGATGTAAATCCAGGATATGAAATTATGCTTCCTTCATCCAGCAATGGCAGATCGATGAAACGGAGACACTTTTTTGTTCATGTTTTCTTGTTTTTTGGTGGTAGTTTCAGTTCTATGGTTCCATTTTGGAAATAATCCCTAAGACATGGCGCTTTTTAGGCTTCTGGTCGTTCAACTGACCTCAGGGGTTTCATATGTATTTCCTTAACATCTTAATATTTTGTGTTATGCCAAAGAGTCCATGCGTTTACATTTTGCATTCCTTGCCTTTTAACATTATATTTATATTTTTTATGCTGAATGAAAAAAAAAAAAATAGAAAGTGGCATTGGTTAATAGTTGATTTTATGTGAGGGCTCTTGATTAGATTGTGGGAAAAATTACCAAAAAGTTTTAAACCTATTGCAATTGTGTTAATTTAGTTTTACATCTTATCATATTTTGCCAATTAAGTTTATTTAGTTAATTTTTCAGCTGAAAATTTTGATGTGGACGCAAATCATTTTATAAAAATTGAATTATTATTTTATAATTTTCTTTTTTTTTTCCAAATTTGGTGAGGGTTGATTGTTTGATAGGGAAAAAAAAAGGAAAAGGAAAAAAGAAAATAATATAAGAAATTCAATTTTTTAATATTAAAAAATAATAAAAATTGTCCATGTTGGCATTGACAGTTTTATGTGGTACTATTAGAGTTCACTTAAGTTATTTCAAGTTAAAATTGACCAAATGAACTCAATTGACAATGCAAAAAGTTTTAGGATTCAGTTGGTATAATTAAAAAGTTAAAGCTAAATTGGTATAATTGTAATAAATTTAGAACTTTTTATTTTATAATTTTTTTCTTGGCTTATGTTTCAAATTCAAAGTGATCTCAAATTGGAGGCCATGCCCATCGCTTTATTGGAGGAGCCTTATTCGATCAGCATGGATGCACCAATTATGTGCATTTCGGCATATTTTAAAAAATTGAGAAATTGAGAACTTAAAGAGCTCATTTTCAAGTGCTAACAATCTAAATTTTAAAAATAGAAGGAAAATTTTTGGCAATCACTAAATATGTATAGTTTCTTTCCAAACATAGAATCGCGACCATAATTGATAGGTGCGAAGCATATAGTTGAAATTATTCTAATTACCATCAATTTTTTTTTTCTATGGAATAAAATAAGTAGCCTCTTTTTTACGTATTAGATAAGTCAATTTCTCGCTTAATTGAATTTTTTAAGTCAAAACTAATCCGAGTCATCTAACAAGCTTTTTTTTTTTTTTTTGTCAAAAGTCATCTAACAAGCTTAACAGCATTAATCGCGGAAAAACAGTTTAGTAACAAAATGCCATGAAATGATCTGGCCGAAAATGTCGTGTTCAGAATCTCCATTTTGAGTAATTTGAATCGATTGAGATCAACCACAGAAGGGTCACACATTGGGCTGTTTATGGTGCCGAGAGGAACCCAAAAACTAATTTTGCATAAATTTTCTTTTTTCTTGGTAATTGCAATAAGAGAATATAAATTTACTTTTTTGGGGTTCAAAAATTTAAATTTACTAATGGGTTAGAAGAAAAACAGGGAAACATTTATGACTTTATGAAGCATTACTAAAATGATATTTTGCTCATTTCATCTATAGTTTCAAGAACAAAAGTAGGCCTCAGAGACCCCCGAAGAATGCCTCGTCCATTATCTTGGGTTATGTTTTCCTTCATGAGGAAGTCTTCCAATCATGCCTTTTGATTGGGGAGTCACAGATATAAAAATTGCTCATATGTCAATTTACTTGGAAATAAATGTGCATGATAATATTCAAATATATCCGATTCATGGAAATAGAATAATGGTTGTTGTATCCGACTAAAATATAACTTCATATGCCTCTTTATTATGGACAATAGGGATGTGCAAAAGAATTGGGGATTGCCTGGATTGCTTGGAACTAGACCGCATTGGAACTAGAGCAAACGGTTCTCATGGGGGCCAGTCTGGTTCTCGGTTCCATACCGATTTGGCTCCCGGTTCTAAGTGTGGAATCGCTTGCCAACCTAGATCAAATCAAACCGGTATACATATATTTAAAAAAGAAATTCTATTTCAATTACTTAATTATTTTGTAGTTTTTCGACCAAACATATATGTACATATAAGTATATTTGTAGTTATTTGATATTATTAATTAATTTTGTCTCTTGGGTATGTAATAGGATTAACCCTCCTAACTTTTTTTTTTTTTTTCATTTTAATAATTCATTTACTTACTTTCTCAACCAAAATAAAATAAATAAACATAGAGGAAGGAAAGAACTAATTGGAGATGTCCATAAGAGTATACTTATGTCTCTTCTTATTTATTCTCATGATTAAATGAGATTGACGTTGAGAAAAGAGAGACCAAGTGATTAATGTTTTAACTTTTGTGGAGGTTAGAACTTTCAACGTAAAATCTAATTCTCCACATATTTTCATTGTCGGGAAATCTTAAGAGGACCACATCATGACGTTTGAAGAAATTACAAGCATTGTTTATTTGTTCCGCTCTATAATTTTTTAATCAACGGTTTGCATTTCAATCCGAGTATAAGGCTGAATAAGCTTTGTAGGGATTGGGGATCAATTCTAATGACTCACTCGAGAATTTGACCGGATTGACGGTTTGATATATGAAACCAATGGACGATTCCCGATTCTAAATTTTCGGAACTAGTTCTTACTTCTTAGTGGGTGGTTCCCGATTCTAGTTGAGAATCGTTCATCCGGACCATGCTTATCTCTAATGGATAGGTTTGATATTTAGACTTTTTTGTTTTGTAGTACGGTATTTGTGCCCTTTTAGGACATAAATAATATAAATGTTTATACCATCGCCCTCAGTGGTAGCATTGGTTTGGCCGACTTCTCCTCAAGATTAGGAGAGGTTTGAATTCCAACGTTGTCGTTAGGGATTTTTAAGCGTGTCACCGTGGTGGTGGGTCCTGTGCTGGCATTATCGAGGTTTACGCCGAGGCTGTCGGGAGGCTGTCGGCAAGTAGGCGTTCATCCTGTCCCAAAAATAAATAAATAATATAAATGTTTATCATGATATCATCAATGATATTACCAGTCAACGGCAAGGTTCTTTCACAAGAGGGTGGCCTCAAGAACACAAGGGCAAATAGCACAAAATCCCCTTCCCCTCCCTCCTCCTTCACTGACCCCTGTGTACATGGCTAGTGGTCGCCGTCGCCGGAGAGAAGATGGAGGCGTCGACCCAGATACCGCGACGGGACCTCGTCTCGAGAGCCCTCACTTCTTCAAGATAATTCTCTCCGACACCCTCGAATCTGGGAAGCTCGTAAGTTCCCGCTTTTTCGCAGCGATGATTCCGTCTTGGTTTAGAACTGTCCCCCCTCGTGCTGCTGTTTACATTCAATCTGGGGATCTTTCCATGCATTTGGCTTTGAGTAATCCTTTTGATTCTTGCGAAAAAGAGAGAAAAAACGAATACCCTGTTCATTTTGATTGATTCTAGATAAAATCAGTTCATTTTGATTGATTCTAGATAAAAATCAGTTCTTTTTATTGGAATTGAGGATTGGTTGGCTAAGGATAGTGTGGACAGAGGTGTTGGGTCTCTCTAGTTTTGACTCTTGTCAAATGAAGCAACTATAGCTAAAACTCGATCCTTAGTTGCCCGGTGACACCCTGCTTGTGTGCAAACCGATCTTTCATTGTCATGTTGCAGAACTTAAAATTTGCCTAATGCTCTTCCTTTTTTCCCTGCGCTTTCAATCTAATTTTGATGAATTTTAGTCCTGGAAGTGTAACTTTTGAGTTTTCTGAATAGGGAATTCCGAAAAAGTTCTTAAGAAGATATGGAAAGGATCTCTCGAGCTTGGTGTTACTCGAGGTTCTGGGCAATTCGACCTGGAGTATGGGAGTAGAAAAACTTAACAACGGCACAGTTTGGTTGTGGAAAGGGTGGCGAGAATTTATGCAGCATTACTCCATTGGTCCCGGTCACCTCGTAGTTTTCAAATATAAAGGGAACTCCACTTTTCGTGTGATGATATTCGATAGGAGTGCTTCGGAGATCGATTATTTGTTGAGCAGCATATCAAACCTCGGGAGTGGATTTATCTCGCCGAAGAGGGAGGATGTCATAGAAGTTGAAGATTCGGAAGATTTTGCTCCTTGTCAGAAGAAGAGGGTCGACCCACATTCATCATGTTCTCAGCCAAGTCCAAGCTGCTCGTCACCATATCTCGAAGGTGTGACTTGTCATTTTATAAGTCACATTTCTTCTTACATCACTCTCTCCTTTGTTAGATCTTTTTTAAGTACTTGAGAACTTTTTGATGAGCTTGTTTATGTTGACTGATAGCATAATGGATTTGGTAATGCTTATTGTGGTTAAGTAGTTACAACTTCTAAGGCGAAGGAAGCGAATTTTTCATTTGGTCAACTTATCTAAATTTTGATTTCCATGTCAGTATTAACTTCCATTCTGTGCTAAATCTTTTCATGGTAAGTGAATCAACTAATGAAAACTTCAGACTGGCATCATATAAGCATTTCATTTTTTTTAAAGAACAGAAGGGATCGGACAATCTAGGTGCAGAGCAAGCCATCCTGAGCCAAATTTTGGTGGTCCTATGAGTTCGTGGCCTCTCCGTAGTTTTGAATTGGCCTGCGAATTTGACTCGGAGTATCCTTTTTTCAAGGTGGTGATCCGGCCATCTTATATTGAACATCATGTAGTGGTAAGATTGAGAGTTTAATTCACTTACTATTTTGACTTCTTTCCTAAACTGGTTGGATTTCTTTAGGAAACTACATAGTGTTTTCCTTGGATCTGTTCATTCCCATTTGTTTAAAAAGGCAAAGATCCTCTACCCCTCGTGCCAATTCTAAGAGCAGAGACTTTGACATCTTGACTTTTGTCCTGTTAAGACTGTTGATGAGAGTTACTAAAACTACCATGTCAATCTACATTTTGCTTGCTCGCTTGAATAAAGGAATGCTTCCCCAGTCTCTCTTTATAAATCACGGGTTGTTCAAATATGCGTGTGAGCAGAATGTTCCTCGTTGGTTCATCAGGCAGCACATTCAGCAAATCAAGGAAATCGCGACTCTCAGGCATTCAAACAGAACATGGCCGGTAAAGCTTAGGAGTTATCCAAGTGGGTCGATGCAGTTCTCTTCTGGTTGGATTGCATTCGTGAGAGGAACCCACTTGCGTGTTGGAAATGTTTGCGTGTTCGAGCTAATTGATAGAGATGATATTGTGTTCAGAGTCTACATTTTCAGCAGTGCAGGTGGAAACTTGATTTACATTATTTATAGTGAAACTTTAGGCTGGTTATGGCATGACATGACTTCTATGCTAAAGATCTTCATAGTCAATCAAAGAAACATTCACACTGATAATGTCTTTTAAAGTTCTCATTTTAATTCCAGGCAGGAACAAAGAGTCTAAATGCAGAATGAACCGTTCTGAGCCAGTGTTTTGTGATCCTACTCCTTCGAGGCCTCTCACTACTCCTGAATTAGCCGGTGAATTTGATTCGGAGCATCCCTTCTTCGAACTGGTGATACAACAGTCTCATTTTAGGAAAATGGTACAATCTCGAGCCTGATCCATCACTGCCGTATTTCAAGTTCAATTATGATCTCTATCTAATCTCGCATCAATATTGTGTTTTCTTGATTTGGTTTGTATTGGGAACCATATGAAATGATTTTCCTTGGGAGTGATCGTGGGGCATCCCAATGGTGGAGTAACGCGGAATCAGGAAACAGAAGAAGAAAGAACAGTAGTAAAGACAGTAATTAGGTGGGGACTATCCATTCACTTTGATATCCTTGACGAGCTGCTCCATCACTATCTTAGTGAAAAGATAGAGTTTCACTTGAATTGAGTACCAACCTAAAATACAATTAATGGCAGTAATTTGTTTGAAAATGCTTTACATTGCGGGTTAAGATCAATGGCTTTCATGATCCTCTTAAGACTGTTGACTAAAGCCTCCTTTGTGTGCTTTCTTTCCAAGGGCGCATGCTTACATTATTGTCCTTCTTTCGGCATACATTGGTTGTTCAAACGTCTACCCATGTGCAGCATGTTCCCGGTCGATTTGTCAGGCAACATATTCAAGAAAACAAGAAAGAAGGAACTCTTAGGTATTCAGACAGGTCGTGGCCGGTGAAGCTCTCAAGATATACGCGGGGAATGCGAGTGTTCTTCTCTGCTGGTTGGCGAGCATTTGTAAGAGAAACTCATTTGTGTGTAGGAAATGTCTGCCTGTTTGAGCTCATTGATAGGGATGATGTTGTGTTCAAAGTCTCCATCTTCAGCAGTGGTGGTAAGGATCAGATTCACATTGATTGAGTTGTCCATTGAACGTGTTACTCTAGACCGTTCACAGCGTCAATATGAATTCAAGATATCTAATTATGCCTCCTTTATTCAGCTGTTGCGAATTGATGAAAATGAGACCCTTTTCTGTTCATGTTTTATTGTTTCTTGGTGCTAGTTTTGGTTCTATATTTTCATTTTGGCAAGAGTCCCTCAAATTTGGCGCTTCTTTAAGGTTTCTGGTTGCTCAACTGCCCTGAAGGGTTTAATATGTATTTTCTTGACGTCCTAACATTTTGTGTTTAACCAAAGCTTTTGCAAGAAAGTGAAAAATACAAAGAAAGCAGTCCATGCGCTTACTTTTTACGGCTAAATGAAAAAAAGAAAAAAAAAAAAGATTGCGAGGAAGTTGTATGGCGAAGCACTTGATTGTACGCGACAGATTGCTAATCGAAATTATATTTCCAACTCGAAGTTATTTGGAGTTGGAGGCAATGCCCCCGCCACTCTATTTAAGCCTTATTTGCTATAAATGAATGTACTGATTTTTGTTTACTATGTTAAGAATTCAAAGATTGATTTTAAGTGATGCTGATACTTGAATATTTTTGAAAGTTAAAGTTAGAAAATTCAAAACTTGTGATCTATGAATGTGTCAAGACTCGTTTCTTGACAAAAAATAAATAAATTAGATTAGCGTCTTTAGTACCTTAATTGCATGTAGAGATTAGGAGCATTTAACTCCATTAGTAATTAGGCATCAATTTGTCTATAAATTAAGAATTGACTTTTAGATTGATTCTTTTGTCAAACTTATAGAAAAAGTCAGCTCTAAACATAAAAAAATTGCATATAGGTGTCGATATTAGTCCTTTAAATTTTAAATTTTCATACAAATGGCCGAAGGTCGAGTTTTGGTTAAATGGAAGAATTTAACCAGACTCAAAATAGAAATTGGAATTTCGTTAGTTTCTAAATTTTTTTAGGCATTTGATTTAGAGATGGTGAAAGAGACATTGGATTCAATTAAAGAAATTTTAATTTATGAAACCGGTCAATCATTTAGAGCATGACACTTGACACCTTAAGATTTCAGTTCCTGAAACTCACCCTCACTAGTGATCAAACAAAAACGCAAAAAAAAATCTCGTAAGGCTGAATCTAGGAAAAATCCCTTTCCTTCTCTTTCGTTGTCGGACGTCCTCCATCGTCACCAGCGATCACCTCCCCACCGATGGCGAGAAGTCCTCTGTCTTGCCCTGTTTTACCGTTAGTGCATAAGAGAAGTTTGAGCCTTCGTTCGAGGCCTTTCGCCCGCGAAAAACACGTCATGACCTCCTGCTCCTTCTCGGTTTCTCCTTTCACCATCGCCGCCTCCTTCATCTCGACATCTTTGCCTGCGCTGTTGTTAGGATAGTGTTCTCTCTAGTCAAATGGTTCCTGTTCGGCAGCAGAACTTCAGGCGACGATGGCTTGGGCTTGGACAATAGTTGGCGTCAGCTTCATCCGAGGACGGAGTTTTCCAGCTGCGGTGCCTATGGTCGGCGAGCAACGGCAAGAGCCTGCGTGGCTTTGACGATGATGGGGACATTCGTGCCCCCATTACAATCGGACCATATTCGAGACAATCTCGCTGTCCGTGCGTCGATAAGCTCAAGCTGTCGTTCTAAGCTTATTCATCAGCATGAATCACCAGAGACGGGTTTCTGAGGCCACGATTCTTCATTTGATCCTCGCTCGTGTCGAGAAATTCCATCTTCAAGGTGAGTTCTTCCATGCTCTGTCTTTTCATAGTTCTGTGGCTGAGAATATAGAAACACGATCTGTATGAAAATGATTCTAAACGAGTGTTTGTTAGTGGGGTGTGCGTTCTTTGATAAGCCAATCGTAGTCAGGGGACGAGACTCTGTTTCGTTGTTACAGTTAAGCTTACCCATCGAAATGCTAGCCAACTGTTTGTGAAAATGCTCCAACGAAGTTGCGAAATATCTTTGAGGAAAAGCCGCTTGAATCTGTAGATGCGGATGCTCATCACACGTTTAAACCACAATGGCATCTTCAATTCATTTATTCTACTCTTATTTCGTGAAATTTGAATCTAAGACCGAGAGTAACTCATGTGTTGTTTTGTTTTGTGCATCGTTCTCATGGTGAATACTGGCAAGATGAACGGCAGACTCTTGATGAACACTGATTTCTTACGATCCTCGACTTAACTGTACTGGGTATGTTCCATTTTGTATGCTACGCAATAAGCATCAGTGTGGAGTCATATTTGAGGATGGTGGTGGCTAGTGGCGGCAGCGATCCGGTGATGAATGTAGGTGGCTAAGGGTAAAGAATATATGTTAATGATTTGAGGCTTTGGTATATTGATCTTAGCTCTAAAGTTCATGCTGTTGATATGATTAGAATCTGGTGCATTGAAGATTTCATGGAGTTCTGGGAAAAATGAAAGAACTGAAAAAAAAGGAGGAGAGAGAGAAATTAAAAGGGGCCTAACTTGTTCATAATTAAAAAGGGCTAATCTGATGGGCCCAAGAATCATGAGGCCAGGTTTAGTCCACATTAGATCGGGCCCAAGAATTCGGCCCATGCTCTATTATAGAGAAAAAAGAAAGGAATTTGCAAATAATAAACAAATTTTTTTATATTAGATAACGAAAATAGGGGAGAACATTAGACTTGCAGTACAGATTGTAGGCAGAAAAGGAAAAATATAAATTAAAAAATTAATAATTACTAACAATAAAAAAAATGGAAAATTTACTTTCTTTTTTTAAATGGTAAGAAATAGAGACCTCCTGCTCAGTTTTAGCATTAGATTGAGCTTAGTTTTATTTTTAGTTAGTACATATAGTTTAGACATTCTAGTGAACATTTTCGATATAGCTTAGTTTTAATAGATTGATCTTTTAGGTAAGAAATTGGACTTAACTTGAATTTAACTCATGGGGATTGCTATCTTGGGGCTTAATAACGAGGCCGCGTTATATTTTTGACCCTTTTGTATTAGATTACTTTAGTGCACTCTATCGTTTAATTGATCTATTATTATTATTTTGATAACTTAATTGTGATTCTTTTATATAGTTTTTGCGTTGTGATTTGCTTGTTCTAGTAATATGGTTAGGTTACCTTTGGGGATTATAATAAACATAAAAAACATTGCATAAAGACTTAGTGGATGAGAACTTTGGGATTTATAATTTGGTAAAAAAATTGTGTGGACACTTTAACTGACAAATAATCCAATTTAGATACCGAAAGGGTAATATTTAAATAACCGAAATAATCAAGTCCCTTATACACTTTGATTGTGTACAAAGTGAGATAATCTCTCGTGTCTCACTTTGTCCCTAGTCAGCCCCAGTTGGTGTTTGGATTAGGCACACAAACATAGCGAAATATAGAGTAAATGCGAAAAAGAGAAATTGAAACACAAACTATATCATGGTTCGCCCTTAAAATATGGTTATATCCAGTAGAGAATTTCACTATAATTAGCACCCCCATTTCTTTACACCCTCGATTACAAGAGAAATATATTATATATAGGCGGCACACAAAAACCCAAGGGGCCGAGAGAGCCTTAGGCCACTTAAGAACTATTCATGGGCTCAAGCCCAAACTAGTAATGAAATACAGATAAAAAAATTCTCAATTAAGATGCCATAATCACCTGTTTATATTGGAATGCTCCTCTTCACTAATTTTTGCTAAAGTTCTCAATTAAGAGACTAGTAGTTTTTTGTTAACAAATCCGCGGAGTTGGAGAGATGATACCTAAAAAGTCAAGACATATTTTCAACTAATGGTCGACACTAATTAGATATAAGGGTCTAAATTAGCCTAAGTCAATATATCAGCATATAAAATATTATAAAAAATTGCTATTCAATGGGTGTGTGAATATATAGATCACGGCCACGGCCATTTTATGCTTTATCGAGTGTTTTCATTATGTTTAGTTTGACATTTTATGTCATTTAGAAATTTAAAGTTGATAAAGATGGAAGGTTCCAATTGAATGTGACATTAGAAGAAGAATATTAAATGACGTTTAATTTATGACTTGAATGAAGTCTCTCTATGGTAAAGAAGTGAATCAAAAGGCAGGGGCCTGCCAAAAAGCACACAAGTTAATACTAAGATTTTTGATTTTATAATACTTGTTCCATTTGATAATACTATTCGTAGCTCTTAGTCTGTACTTTCCATTTGAAAAAGCAATGCACGTTGCTCATGCCCAGAACATGCAATAGTTAACTAGACATTAGATCATGGGGCGTCCTCACTCCATCTCCGGTCCACTTTTTATAAAGATGTTTCATAAAATTAAGCTGTACTTATTATTCGTTAATGGCTTAGCATTAGGAGCATCACACACGATATTTTTACACAAGTTGGTCATTAGTGAGGAAAAAAAGGGGGTCCGTCAGGCAATTTTCATTTTTACTGTTGAAATTGCCTATGTTTTGTTCTGTGCCTCTTTTGTGGTGAGTTTGTTTTGGTGTACTTGTGTGATGGTCTTGTTTTAGATGGGTCGAGTTCCTTGCTGGTGTTGTTGTTGCGGCTTTGCTGCTATTCGCTGCTATTGGTAAATTCAGTCATGGATTTTCGATTTTGGACCTTGGACCTTGAGACTCTGCGCACCGTCGACCCTTTTGTTTAAGTCCAACATCAGTGCTATGGCGATTTTGGGCTTTAGCCGCTCCGCCGAGCAAAGGTGGCGTTTACCTCAGTGAAAACAGTGGTCTTTTCATAGAAACTTTAGTGCACGTCACACAATTGCTGTTACACATGAAATAATCAGTTATGATTGGACTGCCACATCAGATAAATCAGGCGAAACCTGGCCGAGATGACTCAATTTAACCTTTTCTTAAAGATTATGACTAAATTGGTTTAGTTAAAAGGTTTAAGAATCCATTATATTCTGCACAATATGTTTAAGACCAATTATACAATTTTCCCAGCAATAGGACACCGGCGCCCTGAACTTTGATGAAAACAGTGTATGTCTTCGTATTGATCATGACAGAATTGTAATCTCATATCTTTCTTCGTTTCTCGAGTAAATTGATATTGGCGCTTGTCAATTTTGATCATCTAATTTTATGTCCTCTCTTGATCGTGAAACTCCATTTCCACATGTTAAAATCCTCCACACTTTTAAAATAATTAGATAGAGTGGTATTTGTGCGATATTTGAATTTAACGCATATTATTTCAGTCTGAAATGAAAATCATGTTATACAAAGAGTTAGATCATTTGGGCTTATGAGGATTGGGTTCACGCAATTAAGAAACCTATTTTGTTTCTTCAAAATTTGGTTCTAATGGCAACAAGGAACATCCTTCACTCATGCGTGATGGATTTTCCTTAGCCATGGTTATGGTCAAGGCCAAGCTGGTCTTTTCTATTCTTCTTATTGTGGCAATTGCTTGAGTTGAAGTAGCTCATCTTTTTCGAGCATTCCTATTTCTGAAATTGTAATGTCATTTTGGTCTAGAGTTTAGAGTTAGCTTGTGTCTAGACATGCACCAATCGAGGCAAAATTGTAAATTTTATTGCGCACATATCTTTTCAATATTATCAAGAAAGACTTAAAATACAACTAAAAGAATTAATTTATAAAAGTGATAGTGAATAAGTTGGTTAGACTATCACATCATTTTGTGAATTATTTCCATACACATTATTCTTTCTAGGATTCAATTAGCAAGCAAATTGTATCGGAGTGTCCATTTTTGGAAGTGGTGATGTGGCCATCTTATATGAAGAGATTAATTGAAACATCCAAATCTTAATTCATTAGTGGCACGTCTTCAAATTTGAAAGCCTGCCTCATAATGTAGTTTGTTTTTAAGCTTGATTGTTTGCTCTATGACTTATACCCGTGGCTAAGACTTGAGATTATATTATGTACCCGATGTATAGTGTAAGGGCACCTATTTAACAAGTTGCGATTGATGACTTTCAGATTGTGCACCCTATCATATAATTAAGGCTGCTGATTAGAACTATTGAAGCTAGCAAATACTGCCAAGTGTGTGAATACACATATCTTGTGTATTCTCTCAATTTGATGTGTTTATACTGTGGTATTTCATATTCATACATTGCTTATTCAAATATGCATGTAGGCAAACAATTTTCTTTGCATTCTTCAACAAATATATTGAGGGAATAATCAAACCACAGCTTTTAGGCACTCAGACAGATCGTGCACGGTGGAGCTAAGGATCCATCACATCTTCTTAAAAAATGAGGGTTGAATTACATTTATCTTGTTCCATGCCAAGTCCGAATTGCAATGACAAGAATTTGGTGGTGTCATTTATAAGGCATGTTTTTTCTCACATTGCGATCTTTTAATCGGTGTTTAATTAAATCACACCTTTTACAAATGACGGTAAATGAAAATCTGAGTTCCTTTTAACGATAAGCACTATAGAGCAAATGATTTGATGATATTATTCAAAATTCTCAGTCTTTACTTATTTTTTTTTGTAACATCCTCATTAAAGTTATTATTTCAAAGAAAGTAGTAATGCATTATAATCATAATCCTATGATTCAATCATGCATGCAAAAATGAGGTCCACATGTATTCTTTTTATCTGATAGAGAGCTCTGTCATTGGGAAAAGGCTATGCTCGTTGCTCGGGCCAGAAGATAGAATAGTTTGGCTAGAAATTGGATAGTGGGGTGTCCCATCTGTCTCCCTCCTCAGTCCTCCTTTGATAAAGATGCTTTAATAAAAGAGCTAAAAAGATGAAAGTGCGGATTATTCGAGAATGGCTTAGCATAAGAATCATCACACGAGAGACTTTGGCTGCAAGTGGATTTGATAATTATACTTGTTCCTTCTACTTTTGCCATTGAACCATAACGTAAGGAATGATTCGATATTTTAATACTCAATCTCAGCCGTTTGATTATCGACTTTTCCAGCAAAAATAGTTGCTGTGTTACAACGCAGAATCTTTCCTTCATCCACTTCTCTGGTGACTCCAATGTTGCTCAACATTTACGTCAAATCTGATGAGTTTTTGTTATTTGCTTTCAGGTTCCAGAGGAGGTGTTGAACATATGTATAATCAAATGAATAGATCATTGTTTATATACTTATCCGTAAAATCTCACACACACAAATTCTTTATTAACCAAATCCGTCCATCACAAAATAGGGTTAAACTAGTTCAGGCTTTCTCACGATAAATCATTTTCTAAGTCTCTCCATTTGACCTCAAACATAACGAGCAGCCTGGTGGGTCTGTCCATTATTTGTATAAGTTAAGACACTGTATAGGGAGGCTTGAGTTATATATTGAAGAAGTATTGATATTGTCATGGGAAAAAAATATTAGGAGCTCAATTCATTGTAGTACTAAGCATCTAAATTCCATACAGAAATATATTATGAAAAGGAAAAAAAAAAAAAAATCCTCCTGAGGATGTCTTTTTCCTTGTATTGCGCAGGTTTGCCTGTTGCGCCGGTGTAGCTCGACAGGGCACATCCAACGGCATTCCATCTCCAACCACCCGAGCATGGGTCGCGCCTGGAGTTTTGTCAATTGGATTCATTGTTAACCGCATTGCTAATAGCATCTGCAAACTACTTGTGATGTTACTCGCCTAGAGGCTATTTTTAAACATTATAATTATCTTGAGAAATTGTGCCAAAATGCAAAAATACACTTGTTCTCCACAGTAAAAAAGATATTATACTTAACCTCTCTATCTTGCAATTATTGAATATCGGTAATGTGACCCTTTCTTGTTTACAATGGCATTTTCTCTAGAAATTATACAACCTGCAAAATACACTTATTCTTTATAATAACAAATTATGCTTCCCTAACCCGAGGATTGGCATAGTTGATTGGGGTGTTGCGGGAGTTCTAGTTCGAGAATTAGAGGACGCCCGTTTGAATCTCAAATACAATCACCTAAATAGGTCAAAGGTCTGGTTTTAACATATTCAACTTGCAGGATATTTAGTGGGCTTCTAGGTAGACAGGTCTCTACAACAATGCCCTTATATTACAGAAAATTAAAGTAAAAGATACTTACTTTAGGATAATGCTAATATTAAGTGGCAATTTTTTTAAATTCACTTCTTCCTCATAAACTAGATAGCTATTATGCAAGAGGTCTTCATAAATTTGATCACAAGGAGAACGTCCCTCATGACTTAATTAGTCATACTTTTTTTTTTTGGGTTTGTTATTAGTCATTAAATTTTTGAATTAGAATATTAAATATATGGATTTATGAGCAATTTGACATGCTAACCCAACAATTATGGTCGGTAAGAAAATTAAGCAACTTCAAAATTTCCTTGTGAACTGAGTTTTTTTTTTTTCCACTTAAAGGGATGATTATGAGGAGCCATATGTCAACAGATCCGTGAAAATTTGAAACATAATACATGAAAAGTCAAGATCTATTTTCAATTAATGGTCAAACATTAATTAGATACGAGGGTCAAGTTACCCAAGTGTAAAATGTCAGTAAGTAGTTTGTTATCAAAATTTGCTATTCAATATATAAATAAATAAAACGGTCATTTTAGAGCTTTGAAGACAATCAAACGATATTATGATTACAACTAGTAAAAATGTATCAAACAATATATAATTTATAACTTGAATCAAAGTCTTGATATGGTCTATAGGAAAATTTTCTGGCTAAGCGGTCGAATCAAAAGGGCGGGGCCTGCAAAGAAGCACACAAGTTCATATTTTTAGAACTCTGTCTATATTATCTTTTCTATGACATCCTCATTTAAGCCACTATTTCCAACAGAGCAGCCATGCTGTATCACCAGAATCCCATGATTGAACCATGCATGCAAAAATGGGGTGGATATGTATTCTTTTGTGCGATAGAGCTTTGTCATTGAAAAACAAGCAATGCACATTGCTCAGGACCAAAAGATGCAATACTTTAACTGGACATTAGATAATGGGGCTATCCTCGAGTCCGCCTTTAATAAAGATGTTTCTATAAGAAAAGCTAAAAATACAAAATGCCTTGATTATTCGAGAATGGCTTAGCATAAGGAGCATCACGCCTGAGAGACTTTGGCTACAATGTGGATTTGATAATTATACTTATATTCTTTCTACTTTTGCTATCGAACCATTACGCAAAGAATGATTCCAGCAAAAAAGTTGCTGTGTTTCGACGCTACCCTATCTTCATCCACTTGTCCAGTGGCTCCATCAATTTATGTTCGATGCTTCACTGAGAAATATTCCTATAGTGAGCCTTCCTTTCCACTATAACCTTTGAAAAATAGTTAGGAAGATCTTCTAAAAGTTGCTGTGATAGTTCGATAGGTTTATAAACATTGGGTGGGGCTATTTAGGCACCCAATTTAGCTTAATCGCATCCTTTGTAGTAAAACGGCCAAAATGTCCTCGACAGATCCTTTCAAGCATTAAAGGACCTGCGTTTTTATTTGAAAAAAAAAAAAAAAAAATAGATCTGCCTTTTCCTTTTTCTCTCTCATTTATTGTCTTGTATCTTTTCTTATTGACTGTGGACATGAGGATAGATTCTGATTTAAATTTTCACACCGCGTCTTCTGACTTCAAATTATAGTTTGTATGAGAATTTATCTGAAAAACATCTTCAGCCTATTAATCATAAAAAAAAAATAAAAATAAAAAATGGCCAGCATATGCGCGTTCCAGAATATCAAATTACATTTATGACTTCATATATCTTTAGCTATAATTTTTTTAAAATATCATGTCCGATACTCTAGTTCTTAGAATCTTCATATTTGAACTTCCATTATTTCACGGAAGAGACTTCCACAAGTTAAATTGGTATGATATTTGATTTTGATGAGTTCATATCTTAGTGAACTTACAGATAATTTTCTTTATCCAAATGGTTATAGACAATGGTTTTGAGACATTAAATTGGATATATTGTGTTTATAATGCTAGAAAATTTGAAAGATCGTTGGAGTACGGATTTTGTTTTGAGCATTCTTAATTGGATTTGTGTCACTGCATCCCTATAATTATCTTAAGAATAAAAGTTGTTAAATAGTAATCTTAATATGATAAATAGGAAAATTTACTAGCTAACCAGTTGAATCAACAGGACAGGGCTTACAAAGAAGCACACAAGTGCATACCAAGATTTTGAATTGAGAAAACTTGTTTTTTTACGAATCTCAAGCAAAAAGGAGAAGGAAAAATGGAAAGAGCTTGACAAACAAAATAAGACAATCACTGGTTTAGATTTGATAATGCTTCTTCCTTACATATGGAATGATTCCAGCGCTTTAATACTATATCGTTGGATTGCTATTACTAAATCTCAACCGTTGATTATCAACTTTCCAGCAAAAGGTTGCTGTGTTTCGACGCTTCCCTTCCTTCACCCCCTTCTTTAGTGGCTCCATCAATTTGTCTTTTGACTCCTTTATTTGGTAACTTTTATTCTTTCATCCACTCGGTAAGATCCCAAGTGTAATTCATCAAAGGTATATATTGAATTTAAGTACACGAATGCTATCTATATCTCGTCTCGTGTTCTTGTGTATTGACAAGTTGATGTGGTTAGTGCTTGAATCCAAGAAGGACTAGATAATTTTATAGTTTTTTTTTTTTATATGGCGGAACAGAAAATTTTAATTAGTTCTAAATATGAGTACTTGGTATTTATTTGGAATTTTTTAAAGTAAAAGAGTGGGAAAGGGCAACTGGTGTCAACCAACCCCCGGGCATTACTACAGTCCAAAATGAGAAGAGTTCCAAAACTTCACCGTTTGGAACCAAAGCCATGTATCTGTAAGAAAGCATTTTTTGAATTCCTTGTTTCAGTTGACATTATTTGTGAATGAAACTATGAATATAAGGACTAACTAGGGTGTTAGGAAATCAACTGGAAATAATGTTGGTGGCGCAAATCCCAAATTGAAAGATCAAAATGATAGGGCGCAACCACTTACACTTTCTATGCTTCACTGTACTTATATTGATAGGTAGGTCTTGTCGTGTTTCACTATGAGATGTCTATTAAGGTGAATGTTTTGAAAAGCCACGACACTAAAATTGAAGTGACAAACTGATAAAAATTTGCACTTGAAACACATTCAATGATCAAAGTTCATTTTTGTTGGTCTGTGCAGGTTTCCGTGCTTCTCACTCGGGGTAATTTCGACATCAACACTGCAATCCTAACAGTAAATTGGAAGAAAATGATAACATGATCATGGCATTAGAAAAGAGTATCAAACATTGTCTAACTTGACATGAATTGAGGTTTGAATACGTTAAATAGAAAAAGTTACAAGTAGTTGAATCAAAAAGACTGGAGCATGCACGAAAGCACACAAGTGGATATGAAGATTTGGAACTAATAACGTCTGTTCCTTATGCAACTCAAAGCAAAAAGGAGAAAAAAGAGAAAAGGGTGAAGAGCCTTATCACTAGAATCTCATGATTGAACCATGCATGCAAAAATGGGGTCGATATGTATTCTTTTGTGTGATAAAGCTCTGCCACTGAAAAGAAGGCAATGCACGCTGCTTAGGACCAGAAGATGCAATAATTTAACTAGACATAAGATAATGGGGTATCTCCGCTCCCTCGTGAGTCCACCTTTAAGATATTTTACAAGAAAAGCTAAAAAGACAAAAAGCCTTGATTTTTTTAGAATGACTTAGCATAAGGAGCATCACGCTCAAGACTTTTGGTACATTGTGGATTCGATAATTATACTTTTGTTCTTTCTATTTTCGCCATGGAACCAATACGTAAAGAATGATTCCAGCAAAAAGTTGCTGCGCTTCGACGCTACTCTTCCTTCGTCCACTTGTCTAGTAGCTCCATCAATTCGTCTTGGATGCTCCACTGAGAAATATTCCTCCCCTGAGCCTTCCTTGCCACCATAACCTTTGAAAAATAGTTAGGAAGATTTTTAAAGTTGTTGTGATAATTTTGTATGTTTATACACGTTGGGTGGGACTATTTAGGCACCGAATTTAGCTGAAATCGCATTCTTTGTAGTAAAATGACCAAGATGTCCTAGACACATCCTTTCAAGCTTTGACAGACCTGCGTTTAATTTGAAAAAAAATAAATAAATCTGCCACTTCCATTTTCTCTCTCATTTATTGTCTTGTATCTATTCACATTTTCTGTGGACAAGATGAGAGATTCTGATCTAAATCTTCTCGCCTACTCTTCTGATTTCAAAAATTTAGTTTATATAAGAATTTTATTAAAAAACATCTGCAGTCTATTAATCATAAAAAAAAAATAAAAATGGCCAGCATATGCATGTTCCGGAATATCAAATTACATTTATGCCTTCATCGATCTTTAGCTATAATTTTTAAAAAATATCATGTCTGAAACTCTGGTTTTTTAGATTTTTAATATCTGAACTTCCATTATTTCATGGAAGATTCCACAAGTTAATTTGGTATGAGATTTGATTTAGATGAGTTAATATGTCAGTGAACTTAGATAATATTCTTTATTCAAATGGTTATAGACAATGGTTTTGAGACATTAAATTGGATATTATGTATTTATAATGCTAGAAATTTGAAAGATTGATGGGGTCGAGTTTCGTTTTGAGCATTTTTAATTGGATTGACTCACTGCATCCCTATAATTATCTTGAGAATAAAGTTGTTAGTAAGCAAAAGAAGGAAGGAAGCTCATTGTTTGATTCAACTTGTTGACCATCTAAAAATCATTGTTTGTTGTTGAGTAAAGAGAAATCAGCGTTTTACTAAGGGTTCATTTGTTTTGGGCAAAACGAATGATTTTAAAAATATTTTCAGAAAATGATCGCTTGTATTGTTTAAAAAAAAAATGAACGAAAATTATTTTAATCGTTTACTCAAATATTTAAACTTTATTTGTTGTCAATAATTAAAATAGTTCATGACTAACTACCTCAAGCGATGCAAGCGCCCATTTTTAAAATAATTTTTTTAAATTATTCATTTTTTGAAAAACAGACCGAGCCTGAATATGGATTTTATATAGCAAGAGTTGATGCTCATATTGCTGTGCTAAAGTTTTGCTTTAGCTCAATTAGTCAGGCTTTGTCCTTTCTTTATTTATAATCAAGCTTAACAGATCAATCATAACAACAAACTATTTGCTCATTTTCTTAAATATAATGGTCCAAGTTAGTCCAAGTCTAATAAATCGATAATTAGAACATTATAAAATATTGCAGAAAATGATCCATTTTCACAGGTCATCCATTTCTATAGGGGAATTGGTTGGTAAAGATAAAGAGGGTTTGAAGGAGAGACACGGCATCATTTGGCGCGCATGGACGACCTATGCCAGCTAAAGCATTACCTTCCTAAATGCGGTAATTTGGTGCTTCATCATCATCATCATCATCATCCATCGATTACCGTCAACCTCCATTAGTGGAAGCACTCCAATGACCTCAGATCTGCATTGTGCGACCTCATATGTAATGTGCACAACCTCAAGTGAGGTATCGCACCTCAATCCCGGGAGGTGAGCTCCATTAATGTAGGTCAGCCACACAGTGAGGGCGAGAGAGACAGAGGAACGCGATGGTGATTCTGTATTATGGTGGTCGCAGTGGCGGTGGCCGAGTTTGATTTTGATGGTGGTGGTCGAGTTGTTGGTGATGGCGATGGTGGCTTGCGGCAGCAGCGATGGTGGCGGCAACATCTTCTAAAAATAACAAAAGGCTAGGGCTTCGAAGGGAGATGATGAACAGAAAATTAAGAGCATTTTTTTTTTTAAAAAGAGATAACATAATAGGAAAGGAGAAATTTAGCAAGAAAAATGAGAAAAATAGGCAAAACAAAGTCATTTTGAATAGAATCGTATATCATATCATTGGTCTTGTAATGAGACTACATCAAGATTTTACATTAAATTTGTAAAATTAAAAATTTTAAAGTTAAATTTGAATTTATACAGTAAAAATAGGATAAATTAGATAATTTCTCCAATTGAGTTAAGAAATAGATTCCCGATCCATTTTGTTATCACTAGACAAAATTACATGTCACGTGGGTGTGAACATTTGTACTTACCACATGTGTGAGGATTTAAATTGAATTGTTTTGTTATTTTGACAACGGGTCATTACTTTTACGATTTTCTCATGATTATCATTATTGGAGGCTCAGTCGTGTTGGTGACCAGTCAACTGAAGATATAATAAAATGCAAAATATCATCCATTTCTGTTACCTTCGATTTTCCATAAGTCCGCCATTCTATTTTTGTCTTGATTGAGGCGACCAATAGCGGTCTTGTTTATTTTTATTTTTCGCCATTTTCGAGTATGTTATCAAGTTTTTAGCTACCCAAGAAAATAATTGATGTTTAGTTAAGGACTTAACTAAGGTTAGGTTACCGAGTTCTTTTATATTTAAATAGATAGCTCTTGGCTCCCCTTCCTTCATCCTCGTTTGCACTCAAATCTCTCCGCCTTCTTCATTTCTCAGTCATTCTTGCTCTGTTTCCCTCTTTCTTCTCCTCAGCACGACCATTCTTCTTCCTCCTCTTCTTCTTCGGTATCTGCTTCTCTTTTCCATCGTCCTCTCTCTCTGTCTCCCTATTGTCTCGCCCTTTCTTTCTCCCAAAAAAAAAAAAAAAAAAAACAATCAAAGAGAAATGTCTTTCGATTCTGCTATTTCTATTGCGTGGGATGTCTTGAAGTCCGTAGTTGCTCCCATCAAGCGTCAATTCGAATACGTGATCTACTCCAAGAGGCACGTCGAAGATCTTCAGGAGAAAGTCGAGGAGCTTGCGGATGAGGTTGATAGGGTCCACAATCTCGCTGAAGAGGCCAAAAACAATCTTCGGAATGTCTACGGTCGCGTCACGGAGTGGCATGCAAGTGCTGAGAAGGCCTTGAAGGAGGCGCGAGACCTGTTGCGCGACTTCCAAGAGGCGAGCAAGACTTGCTGCTATGGGACACTTCCTGACCCCAAGTGTCGCTATCAATTCAGCAGGAAGGCCAAGGACAAGATTGAGGTCATTCAGCGACTCACTCAAAAATGCAGTGGATTCAAGGAATTGAACGACATCTCCTCCAGCAATCCTGCTCCAGGGAACGTTGCTGCTCTGACTCCGTCCAAGAGAGAGAGCAAAGATGTCGTCCAGTTGGCCACTGTGACGGCCTCTGCTTCTTTCGCCTCGACATCGAATAAGGTTAGGGACAATGATGTCTTCGAATCCAGAGCTTCTATCATTCGGGACATCATGGTCGCTCTTGCTGATAACAACCATAGCGTGGTCGGGATTTATGGGATGGGCGGGGTCGGCAAGTCCACCCTATTGGGGGAAGTGGAAAGGAGAATAAGGAAAGAGAAGTCATTTGATTGGGTTGCTAAGGCCGATGTGTCGGAAAATGAAGACATCAAGAGGATTCAAGGAGAGATTGCGGACGGCTTGGGCCTTACTGAGATAAAGAACAAAGAGACTATCAGCGGGCGAGCGGGGCTTTTGCACAAGAGGTTGGAAAATGACGAGCACAAGAGTTTGGAAAATGAAGAGAAGGCAAAAAAGAAGGTCCTCATAATACTGGACAACCTATGGAAGGGGCTGGACTTGAAATCAGTGGGCATTCCTTGCGGACATGACAACAAAGTCATAGGATGCAAGTTGTTGCTGACGTCAAGATTTCAACATATTTTGCGAAGGGAAATGGGCTGTGACAGGGACTTCTGCCTTGAAGAGCTGAAGGATGAAGAGGCAAAAATATTGTTTGAGAGGACGGTGGGAAACAAAGTCCATGATGACCCGTTCAAATCCTTGGTGGATGAAGCAGTCCACAGATGTGCAGGTTTTCCTTTCCTCATAATTGCAATGGCGAATATTTTTAAGGACGCTGGTTTTCCTGAATGGAAGGATGTTTTGAGACAAATCGAGAAGCCTACAAACAGAGGAATTAGTAAGAGGATAAATGAGATGCTGCAGTTGAGTTATGATCGTTTCAAAGGGGAGGATGGCAAGGAGGCGAAGTTGCTATTACGACTTTGTGTTGTTTATGGTGTCCCTAAACCCTCTCTTGAAAACTTGGTGAGGTACAGTGTGGGTTCAAGGTTATTTCGAGAAGATACTAGCATGGAAGAAGTTAGAGATAGGATGAGCTCACTTGTCCAAACCTTGAAAGCCTCCTCTCTTTTGTTAAAAGATGATGAAGATGCTGATGGTTTCAAGATACATGACTTGGTTCGTAGATTTGTTGCATCGGTCGCTTCGAGAGATGACCCTCTTCTTGTGTTGAAAGATAATGATAAGTCGGTGATAGAGCTGCCAAAGGACAAGCTCAAAAGTTGTACGGCAATATGCTTTGCCTATGTTAACATGAAGGAGCTTCCCAAAGAGTTAGATTGCCCTGAGATGCGGATCTTTTTATTGTTCACAAACAATGAATCTCTCAAGGTCCCAAATTCATATTTCAACTCTATGAAAAACCTCATGGTCTTACATCTTTCTCAGGTATGTCTCACTCATTCACCTTCGCCGTTTCAGTTCTTGGAGAATTTACACACTTTGTGTCTCAATAGTTGTTCGTTAGACAATGTAGCCATGATTGGCAAGCTAAAAGGCCTACATATTCTCAGCTTTGTGAACTCTAAAATTCGACGATTGCCAAAAGAAATTGGACAATTGGTAGAGCTAAGGTTGTTAGACTTAAACCATTGCTCACGACTTGAGATAATTGAACCGGGTGTGCTTGGAAGCTTGATGAAATTGGAGGAGTTGTATATGGAGAATAGCTTTGATCGATGGAATGCTATGGAGCAAACTCCGCCAACTAATGCTAAGCTTATTGAGTTGAATAACTTGAAGAATCTCTACACTTTGCATCTGTCCATTCTCGATCCAAATAAGCTCCTTGAGGATCTAAAGGTCGAGAAATTAACCAAGTACAAAATCCAGATAGGTGATGCACGAGAGTGGCCAAATCACAAAGGGCCGAGCACATTACAAGTTAAGTTGGATCCAATAAGCAATATTCTTGAGAAAGGATTCATCCAGACTTTCTTAGGCAAAACAAGTGATCTATTTTTAGATGGATCAAATGGAATTGAGCAAAGTATTTGCAAGTTATCCCGAGAAGGCTTTCAAAAATTAAAGCATTTGCATGTCGAGAATAGTCCCTCCATCCATTATGTCCTCCAATCGCCATCGCAAACAGATTTTAAGACATTGGAGTCATTACTTCTCAAGAATCTCATCAACTTAGAGAAGATATGCAAATACTCTATTTCCTCCAAGTCCTTCAGTGCGTTAAAAGTGATAAGAGTTGAAAGTTGTGACAAGATGGAAATTTTGTTTCCTCTTTCGTTATTGAGAGAACTTCCAAAGCTTGAAGAGGTCCGAGCTGTCAAGTGCAACTTAGTGCGGGAGATCGTGGAAGTTGATGATTGTGGCAAAGTTGAGTTTCGTAATTTGCATGTATTGGAGTTGCATGACTTGCCAAATACCAAAAACTTTTTCACCACTGGGACATCTCCTTCAAATAGTACATCAAACGACCAAGTTGGCACTCTAGTTGCATTCTTCAACAAGCAACAGGTAACTTTCTACTAAAGGAATATACTATTTATTAATCTTTTGCTCATTTGCTATTTAGATGTAACTTAGATTTTAATCCTTGTTCTTTTTTTTTTTTTTTTAATTTTCAGTTCATTTTCTTCCTAAATACCTTATCCAATCATGCCTTCTCTGCAATTAGATAAAGCAATCTTTTGTTTCACTTCATTGTGGAGAAAGTCCAACTAATAGAATGAAATCCATTTAAATTTAGTTTGTGATAAGATCTGAGTAATTTTAGGAAAAACAACACGAAATCCCCTATGAAGATTTAAAGCGGTACACATTCACTTCCAAGATTTGTTTAAAATAGTTGACTAGGGAGGCTATCTGCATAATGGAATAAAAAAAAAAAAAAATTAGCCTTTTCTATGATTGTTTTATATTCTTATGATATATTTGAAAGCCCACTAGAGGCTTTGCTTTTTCTATGAAGTCAACCGTATTATTAGTAACTTATGTCTTAATCTCCATTAAGTTCATCGCATCTTTTTCCTCATTTTTCTTTATTTATTTTGGAAGTTTTCAACTCGTTTTAGTGCACTCAAAGGCCAAAGGACGATTTAAGAAAGATACACAAGAATTGTAACTTTATCTTAAAAAATCATATGTAACAAGCAATTGAGTCCTAAATATATTTAGAGAGAAAGTGTCATAGGAGTCTCAACTTTTTAGTCACGAGTCAATTGAGCCCTAAATATATTATTTGGAATAGTCCTCACATTTTGAAAACTAATGAAAATCAAGTTCCAATGTTAGTGTTGTTGACAAATTTCATTAACAGAAATGATTCATAGCATTTTATTTTTCGTGAACTTAAGTATGATTTTGAAGTAAATCAAGGGAATGTACATAGGTTTGGTCCATAATGGAGTGGAAACTTGATTATTATAATTTACCGAAAAAGAACTCACAAATTCTATGTGAAGCCGTGAAAAATCATTGTCATTTTCCTGATTTGTTTAATCACAATTGAGCTTAAAATTATTAATGAATTCACGTAATTGAGTTTTTTTTTTTTTTCTTTTGCTCATTTCTAAACTATCTCATGTGCTTTATTCCTTCACTATGGTCAAATTCATGGTCTTAATTAGTGCTTAAAAGGAAATTTTTTTCAAGCGAATACCTGGTTGAAGCATAATTCCAAGGTATGATTTTGTATGGTAGAGTATAACATTCACAAGAAAAATAATTAAATGATTTGTATAATAAACCTTTAACACCTAGAAATCTGACTTAGAAAATGTTCTAAAGCATTATGTAATCTAGTATTTATGAATATGAAGTTGATAATTTAGATCATCACAACAACAACTAATGGCATTTAATTAAAATTGAGGTTGTTTATGTATAGTTGATTAAATTGGTTATTGTTAGTAAGAGAAGTAACTAAAGTAATGACAAGCAGTGGTATAATTAAGGAAAACGCATGACGGTTTTGTACAACAAAAATTGCTTAGAGCTTTTTAGTTGATTAGACATGATTGCTCTATTATAATTACGTAATAAAGATTCCTCCACATTTAAGTTGCCCTACTACAAAGTATAAAAGGAAGCGTGAGTATGGATGTTTGCGGCCAGCTATGCACCCATTGTCTACGACACGCAGGGCCGGCCGACACGTGTCATCTTGCTTTTCTTTATTTTTGGGCTCTCTCTCTCCCCCAAAAGTTCTGCACCGTGAGAGGGTCTGCATCTTCTCTCGCTCCTTCTCACCACGCGCTGAAGGGCTGATAGCCAGATCTGCTTGCCCCCACCGTCGCCACGCTCATCCGCCGCCACCATGACCGGCCACAACTCACCTCCGTCAATGTCGTCACCGACGGCTTGCGGATTCTACACTCGCGCTCGGTCATCTCCTTTGCGGACCAAGCGCAAATTCTATCTATATCTATTTCTCTCACGAGCTCAGCATGCGCCTTGGTCGTGCTTTCCTGATGTTGATTCTTCGGTGATGTAAAGAGAGTGAACAAGAATTTGGTAAAATGACAAAGGAAAAAAAAAAAAAAAAAAACGGAAGAGAAAATAATGCGTCGTGTGTTTAAGTATTTGTGTTGCAAACAATAGGTGTCAGGATTACAATATACTATCCACACCAGGTAGTTAATATCAAGCACAGAAGTTACTGCCATTCGTAGAAGATATAGGACAACTATGAAAGACAACTCGTCATGTCATTAGATAAACATACAATACTTTATTGGATCTTATTATATAAATGATAATACTTCGCGCATTAATTGATTGGTTCTAAATAAGCCCAAGAGGGCTAATTGCATGGCGTAGGCATAGGAAGTTACCTGCAGTAACAAAACTATCATGATAGTAATCTTCCCTTCTGAAGTAGCAAATTACTTTTTGAAATTGCTAAGTTTAATTTTTTTTGGCCAAAGCTAAGATTCCTTAGGTAGGTAGTAATTAAGGTCTTACAAGATAATAATTTATTTCTCATGATTGTAATTGCGGCTTATTGATCAATTATTGCAATGAGATATTTTCCTTTATAAGTAAATTGCCTATATCTTTTGTAATCACGGTCATTCTATAGTTTCTTTATTCTTGTTTCATTGTAGTAATCTCCGTTGTGAGATAGTACATTACTTTCTCGCAATCATCCGATAAAATGAGTCATATATTGTCACAACAATAACATAACCTAAGAGGGAGTGGTTTATCCTATAGGAAGTAATTTACCTTGAATGCACTTTCTTTCGCTATATGGATTGTGAGATTTTCATAGTCATTAGCAAAATGAATGACTGCTATTTCTTGATGACCATAATTTCCCTTATTACTAGTAAATTGCAAAGAAAATTAATTATAGTAACATCCATGAGTATATTGTAAATACAAAATGAAGTTTATTAGTTGTCTTTTGATACCTTTCCGGATTGCAAATCAGCTTCCCTATCATAGATATATGTAAATGCAAAAGTTATCTTAAGTTTGTAAATTTCCTTCCGCAACCATTTGTAATACTTGCTATAGTGCACAAGTTTCTTTGTTGCTCTTTGCTAATGGGTTTATTTGTCAGGTTTTAATCCCATCCTTGGAGTCCTTGACAATGGTTGGACTTCCCAATCTAGAAGATTTATGGACCGATGAATCTCCATTGGAGCTGAGCAATCTCCAATTTCTTAAGCTGTCTTCATGCAAACCTCTCTCAAAAGTTATCAACTCTAGGTCACTAATAAAACTACACAAGTTACACACTTTAGAGGTAGATGATTGCATTTCAATGCAAGAAAATTTTGACCTTGATGGACTAGGTGCCGGTGCAAATATTGAGACTCTCTCTGAGCTAAACACCATCCATATAGATCAATTACCAAGCTTGAGGCGCATATGGAACAAGAACCCTTGTGGAATTGTGAGATTCCATAATTTGAAGAAATTAGAGGTGTGGAAACTGTAACAACCTCCGGTTTCTATTTTTCCCATCTATGGTTCAGTCTCTTGCACAATTGAGAGAACTACATGTATGGCGTTGCAAGAACATGGAGGCAATCATTATGGAGGAAGAAGAGTTGAGAATAGAAACATCAAAAACTCTAGTATTCCCAATGTTAACCATGTTAAAATTGAGAATGTTGAAAAGCTTGACGTGCTTCTCTCATAGAAAGTGTAAGATTTTTTTTTTTTTTTTTGGTTTTATCATTGAAGATCTTCTTGGATTAATTCATCCTTGCAATGCAAAAGATGACATTCTTTATGGCATTCTTTTCATCTGATGAAAAATTGATCACAGGTACACCAAAAGCTTGGGATGAGGATCGCGTCAAATCGTGTTCTATTGCCCTCTTCAATCAAGAGGTAAGTGATTAACCTTATGTCAAAATATTAAATATAATAAAAATCTGATGGATTAAAGGCATCAATTTTATGTGTTATAACATTTTAGAAGTTTACATGCTGTGCATTTCAAGTTGCCACATGCTGCTACAAATAATTGGCAAGTTTCAATTCACACCAACAAGAGTTGGATCAATCGCATCAAATTGTTAAGAAATAAGAATAAAGATATATGTATATAAATAATTATTGTGCCATCCAGCTTATTAATTAAAATTAACCAATAAATAGTTATACCGGAGACTAAGCATAATCGCCAAAGCCCCCTTTGGTTAAAATTGATTGTGTTCCACATAATCATTGCACCATTAAAGCTCAATTGTTAACTCTCAAAATTATGGGGTAACTATATAGTAAAAGATTTTGTAATATAGTAATTGAACTATTATTTAATCATCTAAGGCAATAAATTTTCATTTCATTATAATTTATGCGCTTTGACACAAAATCCAAAATTTTCCAGTGAATTATTGATGTGCAAGACACGTGGATGTGCTTTAGTTTCCACTTCACCACCGAATCAGCACTTCACTGGAAAATCTATATAAATATTTAATATAATCACCAAAACTTTTAATTTGCAAGATGATTGTTCTCCTTCTCTTGTACTTTCCACTCATCTTGCTTCCAATAAGAATTCCTCATTCTCATAGATAGTTTCCTTGTTTGATGCCATTGGGTTTAATGAGTTTTAGCGTTGTAAATTAGCAATGTAAGTCTTCCTATTATATAAATATATATAGATGATTTTTGTAATTTGCTGTGAATATTACCATAATGTCATATATATATATATATATATATATATATATATATATTATATAAAATCACAATATGTCATATAACAATGACAATTAGGAATTTTTAAATATTATCAAATTCTCTTGATTATCAAATCTCTATGTTTTACATAATATGAGTTAAGAATTTAGCCTTTTTTCTTCAAAAAAGGGAGATTCATATGAAATGAGATACAATTTAATTTACTTGTATTAGAAACATATTCCGATTTTACATAAATGAAAGATTCCATGCTGGTACAAACGAGTGAGAATGTTGCTAATTACTTAGTAATTGAAGAAAGAGTAATCATGCAAAAGGAGTCTCTTAGCTTTTGCTTGTTGGGTAGACGTATAGGTTATTGAGAGAACTACTTTGAACATTCTGAAGCTTCCACGTTAGCGTCTTTCTTCCAAATATAACTAAATATAAGTACTTTCTATCAAAATAAAAATAAAAAATTGACTAGCTAGCAATTTAGGTTCATTGGACAACACTATATTTTGTTAATTTTGCTACAAATTTACGTATATTACGTTCATATTGATTCGTATAATTTTCGAATTTGTCAATAATCATTTACGAATATGTTAATTCGTATCACAAATTGTCAATTCTTTCAATCTATCTATATATTTATGTATAAAATTATAATAGTATCCTCTTTTAGAGTCAAACACCTTTGGAGTCATTTCAAAAATCAAGATCTCATCAAAAGCTAGCTAACAAGAAGTTGTAAATATTGGACAGTTTTATTACAACATAGACCTTATTAAGAAGTAGACAATCAGGAAGTAAGCAAAATCTCATTAAGAGAACATATGAAAAGAACCAAAAAAGAAACGAAAGAAATTCCAATCATAAATGCATGCGTGGAAGGAAAAGTAATAAAAGAAAAAAAAAGAAAGAAAAACATGAGGAGAGAGAAGATCACACAAGTTTTTTTTTTTTTTTTTTTTGAGCAAAAGGATCACACAATTTTTTTTTTTGGTCAGTCAAGGATCACACAAGTTTGACATACGTTAATTTAGGGTGACCTGGGGTACTATTCCGCTGCTCCGCGAGCCTACGTGATCACGCCCATCCAGGTTCGCCACGTGCGTGCGCCACGGTTGAATCACGGGCACCGAGTAACTTGCAAGCCACAGGCGCAACCTTAGCCGTTGCGCCACGCGGGCCCTAGCGCGCTCGACGACGCTGATCGACTAGTCGCGAGTACTGGGGTGCATTGGATTGTCACTCACGTTAAAGGGAGGGGGGGGCGGTTGGGGAACCCTAGGAGATACTGTTTTGAAAGTAGGGGCTTTTATGACGTGGTGGGGGGACCATTGGCGAAAAGGGAGAATGGACGGTGGGCCCTGGTAAGGTTTTGCTTTGCATTTGGTTTTTCCTTAAAGAAAGTTTTTCTGCGAGGGACATTAAAAATGTTTTTCATGCCATGTTGGGGTTAGGTGTTTCTTCTCGAAGTGATCGTCCACAGAGGGGAAAGAGAGGTGCTAGATGGCTCGAAACATCGGTTTGAAACTTAGGTTAAACTGTTCATCTGCCATCACATAAAATTAATGGTGGTAGTAGAGCTTTGTGTGAGTTCTAGATGATGATCCATCAAATTCGATTGATCTATGAACTTTGATTCGTGCAAATTGCCCCTCGTTCGAGGTAATGATTTCGCCCGTATTATCGAGCTAATCGAGCTATCAATAATGAAAGCGAGCGATCCATTGATAACTTGGAAAGCATAATAACAATGTTTAATTTTGTCAGATGTTTGTTAAGTTTTCTTGATGTAACTATTTTAGTCAACTCATCTAACTTCTTGAGTAGATGGTGAAAGGATATTTCAATGGAAAATGAAATAGAAAAGTTTCCAGGGGATCCACTTTGACTTAACTAAATGGGCCCTTTAATAGGACTAATATGATGACTTTAATCTTTTTGAATGAGATATTTAGGACTATTTTCAACAGTTGGACTTAATTATTGGTATGAACTACAATATTGAGTTCTTTCGAGGGCAAAATGATATAAGGAAGATTTGTTCATTTTGACCCAAACAATCCTGTATTTCATTGTTTTGTTTTAGCCGGACTTTTTAATTGTTCTAGAGTGATATAATTTCAAAAAAAAAAAAATGTCCTTTGACAAAAAATACAAAATTTTCTGGCAAACTATTAATATGGCAGACACATGGCTAATTTTCTAAATGTGCTATTGTTTCCACTTCATCGCTGAATCGGCACTCACTTGAAAATTTATATAAATATTTAATACAAAGTATTCTTCATTAATATCCATAATGAGCATCACTTAAACTTTTAATTTGCAAGAAGATTGTTCTCCATGGAATTGAAACTCTCCTTGTACTTTCCACTCGTCTTGCTTCCAACGCGAAGTCCTCATTCTCATAGGTGGTTGCCTTGTTTGAGACCATTGGTTTTAATGAGTTTTAACATTACAAATTAGCAATGTCACTCTTCCTATGTTTCTTTTGATGATTTTTGTAATTTTCTCTCATTATTACAATGATGTTATATTTTATATAAAAAATCACACTATATCATATAACGATGACAATTAAGAACTTTTAAATGTTATCAAATCCTTATGTTTTACATAATACAAGTTAAGAAATTAGACTTTTTTCCTTCAAAAAAGGGAGATTCATAAGAAATGAAATACAATTTAGTTAATTATTTGTATTAAAACATATTCTGAATTTAAAAAAATGAAAAATTCCATGCCCGTGCAAACGCATGAGAATGCTGCTAATTACCTAGTAATTAAAGAAAGGAACCATGTAAAGGAGTCTGTCAGCTTTTGCTTGTTGGGTAGGTGTATAGGTTATTGAGAGAAGTATTTTGAACATTCTAAAACTTCCATGTTAGTATCTTTCTTCCAAACGTAACTAAATATAAGTACTTTCTATCAAAAAAAAAAAAAAAAATCAAATGCCTGGCAATCCATGTTCGTTGGACAACACCATATTTTTGTTGATTTTGTTACAAACTTATATTTATTATGTTTGTATCAAGTCGTGTTGTTTTCAAATTTGTCTAATAATCATTTACGAATATGCTAATTTGTATCACAAATTGTCAGCCCTTTCAATTCTTATATTTTTTATATATAAAATTTTAGTAGTTCTCATGGGCATGTACAATTACACTCACTTGACTTCATTTACACTTACTTGATCTTTTTTTTTTTTACAATTTTTTTTCCGATGGAAGGAAGCACTTGCTTCCAAATTAACCATACCCCCAAGCCCCGATTCTATCTTAGATGCCAAACTGCGCAATTTAGTTTTTGCTAGTTGCTCGACCATTTTTATGGATGTGGGCGGGGGAGTTGACTCTAGGCACTGTGTTGAGCTCTAATTTGCCGACCCAGTTGGGGAAGGTGACACATCAACGTTAGTGAATTTAAGGCGACCCCTAGGCTATTGTTCCGCTGCTTCGCAAGATTACGTGATCCCAGGTAGCTCGCGAGCCACAGATGCAATCTCAGCCGTAGCATCGTGTGGGCCCTAGGGCGCTTTGATGGCGCTAATCAACTGGTGTCGATTGCTCCGCTTTACAGGATTGTCACTCAAGTAGTGGGGGAGTCCTCAAGGAAGCACGGACACATTCAAAGGGCCTCCGTGTCGTGTCGGACACCCTAACACGTGTCAGACACGCTCGGACACGCGGTCAACACATGTCGGGGTGACACATCAATGTTAGTGAATTTAAGGCAACCCCTAGGCTATTGTTCCACTGCTTCACAAGACTACGTGATCCCAGGTAGCTCGCGAGCCACAGACGCAATCTCAGCCATTGCATCGTGTGGGCACTAGGGCGCTTTGATGGCGCTAATCAATTGGTGTTGATTGCTCTGCTTTACGGGATTGTCACTCAAGTAGTGGGGGAGTCCTCAAGGAAGCACTGACACATTTAAAGGGCCTCCGTGTCGTGTCGGACACCCTAACACATGTCGGACACGCGGTCAACACATGTCGGAGTTTTCGACACGTGGTCAACTCTTTTCGACATGTGTGTCGGAGCGTGTCCGGAGGTTTGTGGGCGGATCTGCAGATGCAAAGAGAAGAAGGTGATGGAGGGTGGAGGCAAGGGTGAGGGAGCCGAGGTGACGTTGTGAGCGATGGCGAGGGAGGGCTGCGACCGTCGACTGCAACGTGGAGAAGGCTACGGCCGTCGATTGCAACACGGAGAAGCCTTCTCAATCGTCTTGGTCGGCTGCGACCGTCGATTGTAACGTCGAGATGGAAAACCGCAACACCGCAATGGAGGGCTGGATGCAAGGCTAGGACGGCAAAGGGGGGAATGGAGGCAAGGCAGCGGCAAGAGAGGTGGAGATCGAGCAAGGGAGAGGAGAAAGAAGGTGATTGCTAGGGTTTTTGTTTTAGGAAGAAGAGCAAGGAGAGAGACACGTCGACTAGGGGTGTGCATGGTCCTGGCGGGTGGTTCTCGACCTAGAACCGGAAACCACCCGCTAAGAACTGATTCCAAAAAATTGGAACCGGGAACCGCCCGCTAGTTGCATGGATCCACCCGGGAACTGGACCGCCAGTTCGGTCCGATTCCCGAGTGGATCCATAGAACCGGTCCAACCTCCACACCTTCCCCTTTTCGCCTTCAACTGGTCGCGATCCTCACTCTGCTTCCATCCCGGCCACCACCACCATCTTGGCCACCACCTCCGTCGTCTCCGACTCCTCCCCCAAGACCGACAATGAGGAGGACAACGGGGATGATGAGCCGTTCTTAGACCTAGAGTTTGCCCGTCCCCGAAGATGAGGATGATGGGGAGAAGCTTGAGGAGGGGGAGGAGGAAGAGGGAGGTAGAAGTGGGACGAGCCCAACAATGAAGAGCACGATAGTGACAGTGAATGCGGAGGTGGCGACGACGTGGAGAGAGTTCAAGTTCAAGGGAGGAAAAGAGAATTAACTCACTGTTTTGCCGAGTTCGGACTAGGACTCAAAGAGAGATGAGTAGATCTGGAGATGAATCAGAGAGAAAGAGGGAGCTCGGGGGGATTTTGAACTGAGAGAGACGAGATAGAGTAGGAGAGTAGTGAATTGAGAAAAATGGTGATTGAAGCCCTAAATTTTAGATTTGCTAATTTCGAATTTTTTAAATATTAAAAATTAATATATTATTATAATATAACCGGTTCCGGTCCGGGTGGGTGGATCCGCCCATGGAACTGGGAATCGACCGGTACCCTTCGGTTTTCATAAGCTGGAACAGGAACTGGACCAGTTCTCTTAAGAACCACCGGTTCCGGGTGGTTCCGGTCTTGTTCTGGGCGGTCCAAGCGAGTCCCGATTCTTTTGCACACCCCTAGCGTCGACGGCTTCTGGCTTTGGGAAGAAAGAAAGCCTCGTGCAACGTTACCTCGTGCAGTGTGATTTGGGAAGTGACGGAGGCGCAGGCGGTGGGTGGGGTGGGGGAAGAAAACAGAGGCTGAAATAAATGGGTGGGACCATTTAACCCTAAAAAAAAATATTGAACGTTATATAATTTTATTAATACATGGTATGGCTAATAAATAAATAAATCGATGGGTTAAAAAGTTATTTTGAAAAATAAAAGTACTAGATGTTAAATAATGATAAATTTTGATCATCGTGGAAAACTATAAATTTATTTTGACTCTAATCTCTCGTTAATTATTTATTTCATTGATAATTTTTGTTAAAGTCAAAAAATGTCTTTCCAATTTTTTATGAATAAATTTATTAATGTTATTAGTATAGATTTATCATAGGCTCTTTTTTATTATTTATTTATTTATGAATTTGAATAAATTAATTTAAGTATAATAATTAATCATGTATATATAAAAAAATTTATTTAATATATAACGTGTCGGAACGTGTTGGAATTCTTTACTTTTTGAGAAATGACATGTCAGCGTGTCGTGTCGCGTGTCGCGTGTCCGTGTTGGTACTATATAGGGAGTCCTTGAGGTACTGTTTTGAAAGTTGGGGGGTTTCTATGAGGTGGCAGGAGGCCATTAGTGGAAAGGTAGAATGGGCGGTGGGCACCGGTAAGGCTTTGCGTTGCATTTGGTTTTTTCTTTTAGTAAGCCCTCATTGTGTGGCAATGTAAGGATGTTTTTCATGCCATGTCGGGGTTAGGTCTTTCTTCTTGATGTGGTGGTCCACAGAGGGGAAAGAGAGGTGCTAGATGGCTCGAAACTTTGATTTAAAACTTTTAATCTGTTCATCAGCCACCACATAGAATTGACGGTGGTGGTAGAGCTTTGTGTGAGTTCTAGATGATGATCCATATCGATTTATGAACTTTAATTCATGCAAAGCGCCCCTCATTTGAGGTAACGCTTTTGCCCGTATCATCAAACTGATCGAGCTGTCAATAATGAAACCAAGCGATCCATTGATATCTTGGAAACCATAATAACGATTTTCAATTTCGTCAGACGTTCACTAAGTTTTTGCGGTGTAGCTATTTTAGTCGACTCATTGGTCGAGTCCTGCTGGAGGCCAACCTGTGTGATATTTTAGTCGACTCGTATATTACTAATATTACACATGTTTAATTTTAGCAAATTAGTAAAATCAACATAAACCTAACGGGCTAACAAAGACAGTATGGGGATTAATACACTAATTTTGAAGCTAGACTTGTCCAGAATGAAACGTGAAATTACTTTTAGTAAATTGGAAAAAGGAAAATTGCTAATATGGACAAATCAACCGCGATTACTTTATTGAAGTAGAATAGTTATCGTGGAGAAACAACACAACCAACCATGCCAAAATTAAGGCCCACCACAAATAAGGAATATCGTCCTTTTTGTTTTCAAAAATTTCATATTGCCTTTTGAGTTGTCCTTAAAAAAAAATGGGAAGACTTGTGTGGCCTGTCAAATCTCTTGTATGACGTTTACAAGGTGAGGATGCGTTCATCTAATAAGACGACTATAATCGATAGACCAAGATTGTTGGGACTATCAATTCTTTCATGTGTTTCCTTGCATCTTGTAATTTTTCTTTACGACAATCAAGAAACTCATGATTTGATTTCAAGGATAGTGTAAGTAGCTACTTCTGTAGTGCACCTTTTGATGAATGATTAGTCGTCTTTTTAGTCTCAATCTCTCCATCATTTTTCTTTCTAGTGCTAACACTCTTCCTCAGGTGAGCTATTCTATATGTAATGGAACTTCATGAACTATTAATCTAATAGAATCACTAATTTCATCGGTGAATATTGCAGGTTGCATTTCCTAGCTTGGAGACATTAATAATTTGGTACATGAATGATATTGAGATAATATGGGACAGCCAAGTTGCTGCAGATTCTTTCCACAAACTAAAATCGCTTGAGGTGTGGAGATGTGATAAGCTATTGGATATTGTTCCTTCTTGCATTCTTGGACGGCTTAGGAGCTTGGAAAGTTTGGAGGTAGAATCATGTGATTCGCTTGAAGTTGTCTTCAAACTTCAGCCATTGAATCCTCTAGATGGACATCCAATTAATCATTTGCCATTAAAAAGGCTAATGTTAGATGGATTACCAAAGCTAAAGTGTGTATGGGATAAGGAACTCCACAATCAAGTCAAATTTCAGTGTCTTCGTTTTGTTACTGTTTCTGGATGCAAGAGCCTCACCTCTCTATTTCCAGCCTCAATAGCAATACATCTAACCCAAATTGAGGAGTTGGAGATAAGTGAATGTGGCATTGTGGAACTCATCGAGAAGGAAGACGGACAAGTTCCCAGGTTTGTGTTTCCAAAGTTAACCTCCCTCAAGCTTGAGCATCTAATAAACTTGAAGTGCATCTACATCAGAAAACATGCTTTACATTGGCTAGCATTGAAGACCCTAGAGGTGCTTGACTGTGACAAAGTGGAGATACTTGCATCGCAACCTGAGAATGAGATACCACTTGATAAATGGCCTCTTTTCATGATAGAAAAGGTATGATGACCTCTTTTTCATGATAGAAAAAGTATGACCCAACATTATATGTTTTGCTTCAATGGTGAATATTGGAAGTGATGATTGAGGTCACAACCAAACATCTCATGCAAGTAGCTATGCATATTAAGATTCAAGCTACATAACTCTCCTCGAATCAATAGAACTATTACAACATGGAAACATCGTATATTCTTCAAATATTGAATGAAAATTCTTGTCAATGTTTGATGTAATGCACAACCATTAATTTAAAAAAAAGGTTTAATTTAATTCTGATGATTCAGCTCTCTCTTAAGTATCATAAAGATTTAAAATACATGACATGGGGTGTGATATCACAGAGTTGCAAGTGTGTTATCTAAATTGGACTATGTAAAGATGATTGATTTTATGCTTAAAACGGAAAGATGTGATGTTTTTGTTGACATTAATCTTTGAAATTTGTGTAATTATGGTTATAATTGATGGAGAAGTTATTTTCGCAAGGTATGTATCTATAGAAACGGGAATATAAGGATTTACTTGAGTTCAAAAGAAATACTTGAGTTCAACTATGGGTATAAAGTCAAATATAAAAGATTGGTGATGATGTCTATTCCATGAGCCTGTGTGTCCTTCCATTGAATCACATCAGACTCAACATCTTAAGGAAGCAGGTATTGTGCATGATATGTAGGGCATATACCACTGTACATGAATGCTTTTTTAATTAAGATGGTTTTAGATAATAATTTGACTAATTTCTCAGGGTGCATTCCCAAATCTGCAAGAGTTAAAATTGGATTTATCCGGATGGATGGAGATATGGCATGGGCATTTTGATGATGGAGAATTTTTCAACAAGCTTAGAGTTCTTGAGCTTCATCATTTCTCGATGGAACTCGCAATATCCACATATTTTTTTAAGAGCTTAGCCAACTTGGAAAAACTTGTTGTGTGCAAATCTTACCGAGAAGAGCTGAACATCAGTATAGAAGCCATAGCAGGTCCAAGTCATGAGCTAGAAGTAATATTACCATTTTCATTTCAACATTTGAAGACCCTAGAAGTGTTATATTGCGATGGATTATCTCCATACAATATAATATCCTTTCCAAAAAATTTTCAACACCTCGAGACTCTAGATATGTCATTTTGTGATAGGTTGTCCAATATATTCACTCCTACAATAGCTAGAAATTTGGTGAAACTCACTAAATTGAGGATAAGTAACTGTAAAATGTTAACAGAAGTCATTTGTGACGAGGAAGGTGAAGAGGGGCTTATGGTGGCTTTCAATCAATTGAAGTATATTGAGCTTGATGGGTTGACGAGGTTGAGATGTTTTAGCTCAATTAAAAACACTTCAATGTTCCCTCTCTTGGAAGATGTCATAGTGAGTAGATGTCCTAGCATGAATTTCTTCTCCTGGGGACCAATAGAGGCGCCAAAGTTGGATAGAGTACAAGTATCAACAGAAACCTGGTTTTGGAAGGAAAACCTCAACGTCACCATCCAAAATATGTTTGAAGAAATGGTATGCATTGATTACCAAATTCTGTGCAATTGGATGGTCTTCATCACCAATAGAGTAATTTCTATTTGCTAACTAGAAGTTTACATTAATGATGCTTTTTCTAACAGGAAATGGTTGCTACAATAAAGTTTATGTGGCTATCTGAGTTCCCAGAGCTGATTGGAAAATGGCATAGCGAACTTAATCCCATCAAGTTATCTTGGCAATTAAAATCATTGATGGTGGATAAATGTCCATCATTTGTTAATGCCATTCCATCCAAATTGATGCTTCTTTTAGTCAATATGACAAGGTTGCAAGTCTGTGATTGCAAGTCTTTAGAAGAAATATTTGATCTTGAAGGCCTAGTGGGTTTGGGAATCACTCGGCTGCGGCCTTCCTCCATGACTTTGGACTTGGTGAATCTACCAAAGTTGAGGCGACTATGGAACAAAGATCTTCAAGGATCGCTGCCCTACAATTTTCTAGATTATATAACCCTTTATAATTGCAGCAACTTGAGACATGCTTTCAATCCATCGATGGCTCAGTGTCTTGCCAATCTACGTAGGGTGGAAATAAAGGAGTGTGATTGGATGGAAGGAGTGATCGAAGAGGAAGAAGGGCAGCGAGGCGCATTGGAGAAAATTACATTCCCGAATCTTCAGATGATGGAGCTAGAATACTTGCCCAATTTGACTAGCTTCCTATCGCGAAAGAATCAAATACTGGAATGCCCCAACTTAATAAAGTTGTTCATTGCCCATTGCCCCAAGATGAGTAGTTTGACCGAACAATCCTTGCTGGAGATTGACCACTGCAATCCTTCACTTTTCAGCCCATAGGTCAGTCTTTTATTCTTAATCCATTGCTTTTGATTTTTAGATTAGTTATCTTGTCAAATGGAAGTACCAATGGGACACTGGTGCTTTTCATGAAACAATTTCAGTTGCAGTGCAGTGCGACATCCGTTTTTTTTTTCTTTCATTTGTTTTTGCCTCTGAATCTTGGACATGTGGTATCAATCAAGGATAAGAAATTGATTACCTATTACAGGCTAAAATATATTGTAGTTAGGTGTCAAAAAATCCCACTAAAACTTAATAACTATAAACCCATTCACTAATTGGTTAAACTGAAATCTTCCCAATAACTAAAATCACAAATCAAGAATTAGTTTTCTTGAATAAGGTAAATTGAAAACCAATTGCATGTTCAACTTGAAGCAAATAAATGAAAGAATTGTTACTTTGTAAATTAATTGCAAGCAACATTTTGTCTTTTGATATTCAAACGGAGGAAACTTTCCAAGAAGTCATCACGACAACTTTCCAAAACATAGAGGGAGAAGGCGTTGCTAGTATTTAATGTCAAATAAGCCAATTAAAAATCAATGTTCACTATACTATTGATTAGAAATTGAATTTAGGAGAGGTCATCGTTGAAGTAGAATAATAAGGAAATACATGTACACGCCACCATCTAATTTTTCGAAGAATAAAAGTCAATTTTCAAATTTATTTTCATTGAATTCAGTGAACACAAGCTCATATCTTTACCAAATTTGTTTTGATTTCCATCATTTTTTAAAAAGGCAACAAGCACATACCAACCATTCAGGTTAGTTTTTTTTTTTTCGTCACTCCTTTTTTTTTATTACAAATACTTTACAAGTTTTAACCAGGGTCGTGCTTTTTGGCTTAGACACTCCCTATCATAATATTTTGACCATATTATTTACTTCTCCTTTTTCTCTAATTCTCTTTTTTCACGGGTCCCACTTTCCTTCCCTTCTTATCTTTCCATGGCTGGAGTTTTCTGTCGACAATACCTTCTCTCTATTCCCTTTTTCCTTTTCTTTTTTCTTTTTTTTTGGCTTCAGACATGCCTTTGGTGTCTCATTCTCTCCCCTTTTTTTTTTTTTCTCAAAAAACATTCAAATGCTTCATGTGAGTCCCCAACAAAAGCTCAAAAGGAAGAGCAAAGTATGATGGAAAATGTCAACTGACCTTGTTGGCATTATTGTCTGCTCTTCACCATTTGCAACTTCATTATCAGCTACTTTTAAGCAATTTGGAAATAGAGAGACACTCTCTCTGCATAACCCCATAGCGTCTTCCCAACCCCATCCCCTCCTCCACATCTAAGAACATGTGCTCATCCCCGATACCCCTCGCTAACTCCTCCGATCCCCACACCACCTCCCTCACCTCCACTCGTTCCCCTTAGCCATTTGCTTCCATGTTTCTCCTCAACCTGGGAGGATTAGCTTGACATCAGTGAGGACGACACGGTTGGCCTTGAGCCGAACCGCAATGAGCCTAGGAGCCTAGCCGAGCTCGATGACGTTCTTGCCGATGAGAGGGAATGGGCGGAAGTGAGCTTCGATAGAGAGCAACTTAGAGAGGATGAGGATGGAGTCCCAGTGCCAGGATTTGGTAAGGGGCCGACTCATGACTGAATTGTAGACGTCCTCGTCTTGTTCGATGACGTGTCTCGGTGTCCTATGACTCTGATCTCCCTCGTGGTCATTAAACCTAGTGTTTGCAAGCTGCTTCAACGGGATTCGTAAATTATCTCTTTATAGGAGCTAGGAAAAATAAATGTTGTGCGGGGGTCCTTTTCCTTTTGGTTCTGTGAATGCGATTGCCAGCTCGAGTTCTACACATTCACTACTTAATGCTTAGTCTTTTAATCAAAATTCTGGGACTTATGGCTTAATCTTTCTTCCAGCAATCCTCCTTCTAGAGTTTACACATGCTTAGAAGCCTTGTCTAAAGCAAAAAATGGAAAAAGAGGGAATAGCAAAGGAAAGATAAGAAGAAGAATAGAAAATTGAGACCCATGAGGAAAGAAAAGAAAAGGAAAAGGAAAAGAAATAAAAACGAAGGAAAATAACCAAAAGGTGGGCCACATAATGGATAATATGGTCAAAATTGTAATATGGAGTATTTGAGCCAAATGAAAAGTGAAAAAAGCGTGGCCCTTTAACTATTGCTTTCTTTTCCGGTGGAGGAAATGCTTAAGTTTTTTCTTATTCTAATACTTTATCCAATTATTTATTTATTTATTGTCATATGTGAGTAAGACGTTACATCATAATTAACATCCACACTTTTTTTTTTTTTTTAACTCTTCAACGATAGAAGTTACTACTAATTATGCATTTACTTCTAATGCCATTAATATGTCGTTTATGAGTTGTCATATGCCCACATTGCTAGAATACTTCAAAAGGCCATCTTATTACTCATTTTAGAATATTAATAGATAAAGAAGTATGAAACTAGTCACCTGATTTTTGTTAGTGACAAATTGCAATGCCGTTATTTCATTTATTTGTCAAATATGAGGTACCCATCACATCTTTTTAAAAAATTCAAAAACTCATCATAATCCTCAACTTAGAATATTAATAGATTTAGGTAAGTATGGAAATAGTCATTCTGTTTTTTGCTAGTAATAAGTCGTAATTGTGTTAATTTTATTGAAACCAAATAAAAAATGTCAATACCCGTTTCTTATTGGGCAAGTTATAAGAGCCATAACATCATTGATTTTCTGTAAACAAACATGATGAAATTGTAGCATGTCGTAATTTGAATAAGGCAGATGTCTTGGTAGACCATTCGATACTTGTATGACAAACTTGTCTTTGGTAATTGAGATTGTAGCATGTCGTAATTTAATTAATTTTATCATGATGAAATGAAAATTCCATACGGGCTATTAAAATGAACAATTCAGAGCAGCTCGTACAATGGTTTCATTTTTTGTATCACAATCAATTTTGGCATAACATGTTTCATTTGTTCATGAAGGTTAATTGCATTTGCCCAAGTATCTTGTTTGCATAAGAAAGTCACCTTAAAATTTCACGTCACATGACATGAAATTTTTAGGAAATTGCAGAAGTATTCATGTTGTATTTGAGATCATAATTGCATTCTTTGGGTCGTGGCACAACGGAAAATCTTTTCCTATCTTTTTCATGCATGAGTGTTAATAGGTGGTATGGACTAGAATGTATTTTTTTTTTTTTTTGTCGCACCCACTTTGATGTTTGTTCCAATGCAAAAGACTCATCAATCAATTGAAATGAAAGCATCAAGCAACCCCTCCTTGATCGTGTCACTAGCAAGTTCTAGAATGTGATGATTCGTGAGAGGAAGGGAAGTTTGGAAATTCCTTCTTTGAGGTCATCACTCAATGTAATTGAACTTATTGTGTCATTTTTCCAATATGGTAGGTACAATTTCCTCAGCTTCGGTCAATGGTTCTCTCCCACATGGACAATTTAATCAAAATATGGACTGATAGTCCTCAAGATACTCGCACTTTTGAACATTTATGGAATGTGAAAGTTGAGAATTGTAAGAGCCTTGAAAATCTGTTTCCGCATTGGGTGGCTACAAGTCTAACCCAACTTAACACACTTCAAGTGGAGTCATGTGGGATCGAGCAGATAGTCGCGAGTGGAGATGACATTTCACACTTTACTACTGCTCAATTTCTTTTTCCGCAATTGACTTCTCTGGTGTTCCATGACATGCCACAACTCAAGGGCTTTTGCCCTGACTTGCACACTTTGAAATGGAAATTCTTGGAGGAATTGCGAGTGACTCACTGTGACAAACTAAACATGTTGTCCTTTGAGGCATCCATGAATAAGTGGGCTCAAAGAGACAATCAACACCACCTTTCAGACCATGAAGCACACCTCTCCTTTGAGAAGGTATGATTGCAACCACTCTTCCTCTCTTTCTTCTTAATTATTTTATTCATTTGATATATCTTATGTCTACAACATAGTCATGTCACATTATAATAATACAGTAACCTATCAATTCATGGACAACATAAGATATTTCTAACATCTTTAACCACGCTTTTTATCAGTGGACACCCAAAATGTTTTTAATATCTTGTCACCCGAAATTTCAAGGAAGTACAATTTTTTTTTTTGACTAGATAAGATATTCCTAGAAGATGAATTTGGTCGGGGTGATTACTTTACCAGCCTCTACTTAAAAATTTTCAATGCAAATAAAAAATGTGAATTTCCTATGAGCTAAATTGAGAATCAAGCACTGACATTTAGCAATTTTTTTTTTTCAAATTGCAACGGGATGACCATCTTTCTTTTGATATTTTCTGGTAAAATGAATTCTCATTTGTTTATTTGATCATTCCTATGTCAATATAGTTCTTTCGCTTCTATCTTATCATTATAATGTGGGTGTATAGCCTACCTTGGCTGGCGGATGGCCATACTGGAGAATTTGTTTACGATTTGCATTTTGTAGCTCAACTTTAGAAACTTGAGACTCATATGCATGGCTCTAGAAATTAATGAAATGTAATAATAGGGCCTCCTTTAATGGGAGTTAACCGACTTAAGTTTACCGCTAAGAGCCCATGATTTATTGTCAAACCTTGTTGAATTTACTTCTCTCATTGTATTGGAAATTTTGTAGGGCATTCCCACCTTAGAGAGACTTTTATTAGTCGACAAGGATATTCATACGATACATAGCGGAAAATTTTCTGACGACTTCTTTCGCAAGCCAAAAGCACTAACATTGGCATGCTTTCATGATGAAAATGCTGTCTTTCCTCCCATATTCCTCCTACAAAGATTTAAGAACCTACAAAGTCTTGAGGTCTTATGTAGTTCTTTTGAAGATATATTCCTTGATGAAGAGCTTGTTGACGAGGGAAAACATGAGGTGCTTGATGATTTGAAAGAACTCAAGTTAAGCAAGCTACACAACCTAAAGCATGTCTAGAGAGAAGGCTATTTGGTGGCAAAAATTCTTCAGAGTATTAGCATATTTGAGGTGCAGGATTGTCCCAGTTTGACAACATTATTTCCCGTCGTGACATCCTTCCAGAATTTGACGGAGTTAGTGGTGAAGAATTCTTCTGGATTGGTACATCTAGTGACAATTTCAGCAATCACAAATTTGATGCATCTCACTGACATGGCTATAATTGGATGCGAAAGAATGAAAGAAGTAGTCGCAAATGATGAAAATGGAGAAAGAAAAGTGATTTCTCTTAGGAAGCTAGAAAGTTTGACCCTTCAACATCTACCAAGCCTAGAATGCTTCTCCTCCACCACAAGATGTAGCTTCAGGTTCCCATCCTTGGAAGATGTTGAGGTGGAAGAGTGCCCAAAAATGAAGATCTTTTCCAATGGTACTCTAAGCACACCAAAATTAGAATGGGTGAGATTGTTCAGATACAAGTGGGATGGCTATTGGGAAGGTGATCTCAATGCAACCATACAAAAGTTATCAGCATAATTAATGCACATTGGTAAGATCCAGTTGAGGTCATTCTCATTTATTATTTTTTTCAATTGCCTCTGCTTCTCAAATTTTCCATCAGTTGAAGCATCATAGGTTCTAAACTTTTCATCTTTGTAACTTGTCTAGTCACTGATAAGGGGAACGGCAGATGCTTGAAAGTGGCGCGGAAATTTAAAAGTTACCGAGACACAATCAAAGGTGGAGATGAAGAAAATTTATGTTGAGGTAGCGATTCTATTTCCAATTTCTCTCTTTCTCCCTAATAAAATCGCAATTTTGCAAAGGGACCCCCTGGCCTGGGGCGCCTCCCGAGGGGGGGGTGGGGAGCTACTGGTGATGGATAAGGTAACAACATGATTTTCTCACCTTTTACCACCTAGCATAACTGCCTAGATTGCACGCTCTTCATTTTTCATAACTGAACATCCCATTTCTTTTCTGTCTCCTTCAACTCTCTTCTCATCCAAACGAATAAGCATGTTAATCCGTTGTTTTTTTTTTTTTTTCGAGGAACTCTCTTAAAAAGATTGCAAACCTTAATGCTTAATGTATAATCATGTTCTAATTTTTAAAAAGTGCGATTAAGTCATAAAGGTTTTGAATCAAATGTAGTGAAATCCTTCCCAACAACCACTTGGTCTTCCTGATGACCACTCAACCAAATGTGCTGACATGGCATGTTGGAATCCTGCATTAATTTTCAAATAGGTATTGCTCTCTGGTGATCAGTACACAAGTAGATTTAGATTAAAGTCTATTAATCACTTACTTAAATAATCACGGATGAATATTAGAAGCCAGCATTGACATTGAGGGGGGAAGTTCCATAAGAGGACTAGTTGCTCAACTTTTCAAATTAGAAAAAAAAAATGAATGAAATTGAGCAGAATAATCATGGACCTTACCTAAATATTCGCTGATAAAACCTATATTTGATCGACTTAAAAGTACTGCACTCATGACTAAGGAATTTCTAAAGGCTAAAGATCTTCGGTTTGTAGCAGGTACCAGTGTTTTTCTTCCAATTCTTAGTTACAGGAATTGCTAGTGAGACTCTCCTAGTTAATATAATCTACATGCTAATCTGAACTCAACAAAGGAAATAAAGATTGACTGGCTCAAACATGATAGATACGACCCGTTGAGTTTGAGTGAATTATCTTTTCTTTTGGCCTCATTATCTCTAATATTTAGAAGAGGTGTTTGGCCTCACGGCATAGTCTGCCGAGGTCCACCAATCTGCAGGTGCAAATAAGCGGGCCAAGACAAACAATTTTCTTCTTTAGCTCGGTACTTAGAGCTAGATCTACTAATTGGTCAAGTCTTCTAACTGGTAGGCTGAATATCTAATGGCGATGGCATACTAATTACACATCATTTTGTAAATGAAACTATCGATTTTAGCCTCAGTAAACATTATTCTTGATACAATTTTGATCAACTAACAGATATTTTCATCCATTCAATTCCGTATATGCTCTTCTTAATGAGCTTCTTCCATATTTTTTTTTTTTTAACTTTTTGTCCCGGAAATGAATTGCTTCTCCAATTAGATGCTTCATTTAATTAAGTCAGCTAATATAAAGCCATGAAACTAGTTTAAGTTCAGACGTTACAACTTACTACACAAATTATGCTCAGGGGATGACTTCTCGTCGCCGGAGAGAAGATGAACAGCACCGGAAAAGTTTTGCATTTGAGGCACCTCATTTCTTCAAGATCATACTCTCTCTAAAGGAAGGAGATTGTCTGTGTGTTCGAGCTTGTTAGAATTGATAATATTGAACTCAAAGTCTCCATTTTCAGAAGGAATGTCAAGACTCGGGCATAAACTCTGGTATGCCTGCAAAAAAATCTCTGCTTCGCAATGTTTTGTTTAGTTAATAGATAAAAAAAAGCAAAACTTTCTGCTGCAACAGATTGAATGGTGATGTATTTCTTGATTTTTTTTTTTTTTTGGAGAGTAGTGAACATTGTTACACTTGGACATTGCATCTTTCCAAAATTCCGGGTATGTTATAAGTCGAATTCATGTGGAACGTGGGATCGATAAAATAAAAGGTTGAAGGCAATCCTCATCTATTGCCATTATAAGATCACTACAATCTGGAACTCGGTTCCAAACATGACATAGAAATTAATGGACGAACAATTGAAATGCGCTCGATGACGCAATGCAGAAAGCATACCAAACCTTCCTTAGGGGATGTCCCAAATTGCTTCTGGATTAGAAGCAGAGCATGCTCTGGGTTGATCCAAGTCAAATTCATCATCTTCGATGAGGAAGAAGGGTGGGCCTGAAGCAGCAAATTGGACGATTCCGAGTTGCGGCAGACTCTGCACGGAACAAGGCCGCTTAGCTTTTTACTCATGATGATTTCGAGTTGTGATTTGGGGCTTTTTTTGTCGTCAGCGAAAGTCCTAACTTTCGAAACGATCGGGCATTGCAATTGTCAAGTAGTGGGGACATTCGAAGAGGCGAGGCTTCGTAACTAAATTTACGCGCGTTGTCAATCTTAATTCATGAAGAGATCACAGGTGTGGTTTTGAAATTTCATTTTCTTAAATTTATGGGCTCATCAGATTACCAATTCTAATAGAAGACAGCGTCCTTTTTTCTTTTTCCTTCGTTTTAAAAAAAAAAGAAGAAAAAACTAATTGGATGTGTATAGAAAGAAAATAACTATATTTTATAAATGGAGAGGTTGCGATAAGGGGTGTCTAACTTAACCGAACTGTTCAAGTGTGCAACAAATTCGAACTGAACCACGCCTTGAAACAAGTTCGGTTCCAATCGATTCGATTTTTCGGTTTTCTTTTTTAAAATATTAAAAAGAGGTTTACAGAAAAATGAGAGAGATTGTGTGAATTGTTAATCATCTATGGTTCACTTGAATTGAGAAGAAAATACGCAAAAATCAGCTCAATTCGAGCTTCGATTCGGTTTTCCAGTTCGATTTTGACACCCCTAATCGCAATAAAGATGATTAGTGTGTTAGTAACCCATGAAGCATTGTGTATGCTATTGTAGAATCTGAGAGCACAATATTAATATTTAGGTATCAAATTGCCCGGTTGGGATTGAGAACTCCAAATTTTTAAGCTAGAAAAATACAATGGACATCTTGTTTGCTTTTTCTTTAGGGTTTGCTCGTATTTATTCTTTTTTTTTTTTTTCATCATATATTGGTTTGCAGAACTTCTACTTGGGAGAGTGTTACTTGCAAATTCGTGAAGAGATACATTCAAAAGAACCGACAAATTGCAACTCTTAAGTATTTAGACAGATTGTGGCTAGGGCAGCTCAAGACCTATCAACATGGTTGGCCCGCATTCGCGAGAGAAGCTTGTCTGCATCAAACGTCTGTATGCGTTGAGCTCACACCAGTAGGGATGATCTTGTGTTCAAAGTCTCGACCTTCAGCAATGCTGATAAGGACCGATTGAGACGAACATGATTTAGGCCGATTGAGACGAACATGATTTAGGCCGATTGAAAAAGGGTTGTCTATCAGCCCTAGTGAAAAAGGGTTGCAAACACAAGGTCGGAGGGTTGAAAAAGGCAGTAAAAATCATAATTTAGGAATCTAATGATTTTCAGTTTAAGTATAAATGCCTCCCTAAAGTATCGGAACCTGATATGGACAATTTTTGTCCAGAAAATATTGGAGTCTGGTAGACAAGAAGGAGCAATTCTATCTTTGGAATATCTTCTCCCTCTAATCCTCGAGTTCTGGCTCTTCCAAGCTCTCTCATTCTCTCAAATTCCGTTTTAATATCGATGCACTTCAATTGTTGTTGTTACGTAAGTATCATTAAATGAAAATGAGATGTGTTGCTGCATCTATTAATTGTCATTCTGGAAGTTCTCCTTGTCGACGTGTCCCTCACTCTGATACATGTGAAACAACAGTTTGCATGTGATAATTGTCATTTTGGGACTGAAGGTCGATCCTTCTTTGAAAAGGAGTAGCAGAGAAAGCCTCTCCTGTGAGGGTGAGAGCGGGAGCAAAATCAGGAGATAGGGCTTTGCTTTTGAGTGGACGAGGCTCTGCCAGCAAGTCCAAATTGAAAATTGGAAGACCGATTGGAGTTTCGATTTGGCACATCAAACCCCAATGGATATCGCAACATCATCTTATACCAACCCTACCCAGTTATGGAGGAAAATCTGGCATATGCGAACTGCTCCAAAGCTTCGGGTATTTCTCTGGTTAGCTTGCAAAAATGCCATTGCTACAAAAGAAAATCTCTATCAACGCCATATCTCCCCACATCCCTACTGTTCACTATGTAACAACAATATTCCAGAAACGATTGAGCATCTGTTCTTCTTCTGCCCTTGGACTAAAGACATTTGGAGTCATGAAGAAATTCGGGTCGAGATTTTACCTACCTCAATTAGGCGTTTTGATGCCTGGGTTGCCACCTGAGCTTCTATCCCACGAGCATCTCCAGAGTTTGAAGTGATCGCTAATGTTCTGTGGGCGATCTGGCGTCACCGCAATAATGCAGTTTTTCGTCAGCACCAACTGGATCCGCTCCAAGCCGTCAACGATGCCCTTGCCCAAAGCAAAATCTTCAAGGTTTTACACCCCTCTGTACAGATGATTAACAACAAACTCGTCAGTTTAGATCAGAGATGGAAACCGCCTGCAAAGGGATGTATAAAGTGTAATATTGATGGGGCTTTTCGCATGGGGTCGAGCACGGATCAATAGCATGTATTTATAGAGATAGCAAAGGTGTTCTTACCGATGTGATTACCATATATGTGCCTACCCAATCGGCTTTCCAAGCCGAGATCTATGCTCTCATATTAGCTCTACAACGGCTGATCTAGCAGGGGCTCCATCTTCAACACTTCGTGATCGAATCTAACTGCTTCCTGTTGGTGGAGATCGTTCGATAGAAACAACGGCCGCCATGGACGGAATGCCATCTCTTCGCGATTCCCAGCAATCTACTTGCTCAATGCCCTAATCTCTCGCTTCAACATGTTCGACGTCAGGCAAACCTAGCAGCTGACTGGGCTGCTAAAGCCCACAGGGATCAAGGCCCACCTAGAAACTGGCTTCTATTCCCTCCGTGTATGTTCCAAGATATTCTATCTTCGGACGTTAGTGCATCTGCTTGTATTACATTATAATCTAATATATGTTATCTTTCGACCAAAAAAAAAAAAAAAAAAAGCCATCGGGCCCTACATTGTTAATTTGTGATGGAAATTTGAAGAGACGAGGAGCACGCGGAGCATGGGATCAATAAAATAAAAGGTCAAAAGCAATCCTTATCAGTTGCCCAAATGGAGAGTCGATCTATAATAGAAACCTTTAAGTATATTCCTTCAAGTAAAATCTGTCACAATTGAAGTGGTCACAGAAGAGGAAAGAAAGAATGTCCCGCACCAAATCCGTATTCATGAAATATGGGGAGGTCTCTAGAGATCGATACACAGATTTACGGAAAGGTGAATTAAGGATAATTCTTGCCATCCATCAATAACAAAAAAGGAAGTTTCAATTAGAGGGCTAGTCTTTCACCTTCTTGCCTTACAAAATGGATGAATGACATCGACAGATCAATGATTGTAAAACTGAATCGCAATAAAATTTCCAGAACTCATGGTCAGCAGGTATCGCAATGTTCTTGACCTTAGGGCTTTAAACATAAAGTAATAACACCATCCGTAAGTGAACTTGCTTGTCTCCCCTCAGATAAATCATTAGCAGTAGAACTATCCAGCAGCTCCTATAAGTCAGACACAGCCGGATCAGAAGAAACAGGACTGCTAGGCTTCCCCTTTTTGCTGATGAGATTGCTGAAGCGACCATTGACTTCCGCTCCATTGATGTGCCCCATCTTGAACGTTTTGTTTCCAAGTATCGCTGCCCTGTCACGCATTGATACGCCTGTAGCCGTCCCATGCTCTGCACCCATAACAATATTGCTTAACTGCCATCCATTACGAGGTAAGAGAAGAGATGAATAAAGAAAATAACTAAGCTGATCGAAGGCTATTAGGAAATCAAGAATTCGAGAAAACAATATTGTTCTACTGAACTATAAAAGTGGGCGTTATCTATCATTACTTTCGAAAATTGATTATCCCTATCTGAAGGAACCAGTACTAGTCAATTATCTTCAACTAAGTTTTGATAAATAAAATAAAAAAAAACTCAAGGATTGAAAAATAGATTTAGGGGAATAAAAGCACATGCCGTGATCACGGTGAATGCAGTCCGAAGCTTGTCTTCATTCTCCCTTTGATGCACCATCAGAGGAAGTTGCAAGCGCTCCAAATCTTCCACCATCACAAACAAATTCCAAAGCACCATACTTCACAACGAAATGCCATAGCCTACGGTGCTGCCATTATAAGATCACCCTCAATTCTCTCTTCCCTCTTCCCTCATCGTCTACCTCCGCTACAATTTGGAATTCACTTCCGCCTATGACATGGTCTGGATGAACAATAAAAATGCACTTGATAATGTAAATGTAATGCAAAAAGCACACCAACCTTTCCTTGGTGGATATCCTTGATCGCTCCTAGAATAGAAGCAAAGCCTGCCTTGGGTCGGTCCAAGTCAAATTTGTTATCTTGGACGTGGAAACACGTCCTCATGGGGCGCAGTATCAGCTGAAAGCGCTCCAAGCGCTATTGCATCGGGTTGCAATTCAATACCGACTAATTCATCCCCGAGCAGAGTCTCGCTGACAGCAACATTGCCAGGGTAAGACAAAGTTTCACCACCAGCCGTTATCACCGCAGTTAGGTGGGCCCGAAGTAGCCAATTGGATGATTTTGAGATTTCTGCAGACTCCGCATGAGACAAGGCCTCTTCTTGCGTCAACAAAAGACCCTAACTAAGAAGATCAGGCACTGCATTGTCAATTTCTGGGGAAATTCGAAGAGACGCATGTGGATGGCGATGCTCATGCTCTGTTTTCATCGACAAATCTGATATCATGTTGACGTGCCTGCTCTGTTTTCACTGCGTTATAACCAAGAGGATGTAGTAGAGGCGATCAGGGTTCGTAACCCATGAAGCGTTACCATGGGAGTTCAAAAATAGTGTACGCTATTGTAGAGTTCGAGGACACAATATTGATGGCATTTTGGCTTCAAATTGCTGGATTGGGATCGAGGACTTTAGATTTTTATGCTAGAAAAAAGCAGCATAATGTACATTTAGTTGGCCTTTTCTTCTTTGGTGTTTGCTTCTATTTATCCAGTTTCTCATCGTATATTGGTTGCCATAATATCCACTTGGCATAGTGTTACTTGCGAATTCGTAAAGAGATGACATTCAGATGAACTAGCGGTGCTAGGGGTGCCTTTTCTTCTTTGGTGTTTGCTTTTAGGTATTTAGACAAATTGTGGTCAGGCCAGCTCGGGACTAGGGGTGCTCGATTCCCACCCAGGAACAGTGAACTAGTGCATTTAGTCCTGAAACCGAACCAATATCCTAAGGAATCGTCCAAAACTGACTAGTTGGTAGGGTCCAACCAATTCTCGGTTTGGATAGTTCCTTTTGGTTTGTAAGAATATTTAAATAATAAAATAAACCACGCATTCATCTAACTTAAACTTTTAGAACAACAGTAGTCCCATAAAATCCCACATAATATCAAAGTTGAAGATCTTGAGTTCAAATCTTACCATGCCCCATTTACCTCCTCAATTTCCGCGATTGATACTAGGTAAAAAACCAGACCAAGCATGAGGGGATCGCTAAAATATTTAAATAATAAAATAAATCATGCGTTTATCTAACAGTTTAAATTTTTAGAATAGTCACCAATAGTCTCACAAAATTTCACATGTTCACACCTATTCAGGACCTATCAACACAGTTTTGCAGCAAACATATCCAATGGTTGGCCCACGTTCATAAGAGATAAATCAAATAAGGAAACTATGTTGATGAGGACTTATTAACCCAGGGAACAATTGTAAGACATAAAAATTCATATGCGGAAGCCAAGATCGTTTATAGACAAACCTCCAGACATTGTTTGCATTCACGTTCGTCGAATCTCCTGAAAATCAAGAAAGCAATAGGCGCACTCTACTAACCAAATTTCCTCACGTACTTGATGGTGTATTCTAAATGTGAGGATTTTGTGTTAGGCACTCGATCACCCGTCGAAATGAACGTACGTCTCTATTTATACATCGTCTCCCATCAAGACGAACGGTTGTCAACGAAAAGGCACGAAGCGTGGAAAACTTCATGTCGAATAGTCGTAACTTTTAGGAGAAAATTGGGTATAAATGTGGGATCACAAAAAAATAAATAACATTCTCCCACTTGATCCCATCATTTTCATCATACGAATCATTCAACTAATTCCACGAAAACTTTATGCTTAAAGAAAAGAAACAAAACACATGGATCATGGCAACATGTCCTCTAAGAGTGAGTAATACCTTCCATGTATCACAATGCATCTTATTTCTTTAATATCAGCCTATATGTGACAACATATCTTAATGAATAAACCTTATGTTTATTCCAGAATCAAGGATAAATGTTATTCTCATAAACAACAAAATGTGTACACAAAAATTGAGAATCAACATTACAACTGAATAAGAGTTCCTGTCACGCCCCGATCTTCGGAGACGCGCCCATCCTTCTACTTGGTCGATTTTAAAGTGCGATATCCCAGGACTAAGTATCGCCGACCCTTTCTTTTATTACGCATGCGGAAGCAATTATGAATCCAGACAATAAAACAATGGGATAGAAAAGCAGGCCATATTTTTCTTATTGAAATTCACAACCATACTTTTATTAACAGCACCACTTATAGTATATTTACAATACTATTCAAACATATTTGTCTCACACCTATCTATGCTAAGACAGGGTTTACAAAAGGGATGGGATCTCAGTCTGCATCCGGGTTATAATCAAGATCCCTCTCTGGATCATCTTCTTCTTCAAAAGTCTTTCTCCCCTTCAAGTTCCTCTTCCTTAGCTTCTCCTCAAGGTCCTGAAATGGTTATTCAATAACCAATGAGACCACGTCTCTCAGCAAATTCTACCCCCTAAGACTCGATTAGTAAACCAATACACCTTAGGCTGCCTAAGCACATCACGAGTCAGAGGACTTACCTTGGCCTCAGCTCCTTCCTGCAAGTTAGTATATATATTAAATATACATCATCACATCACATCACCCAATCATATCGAATCATCAATCAATCGACCTAGTCGATTACATGTCATCCAAATTATCTCTTGATCGACCCCTTCCATACTTTCTATAAGTCTGATCAACATCCAAGACTACTCACCCTAGGTGATATATAGATAGTATTTTATCTTTTCTCTAGACGACATATAGGGTCATCGAGCTGTCAAATCATACCGTACTGTCTCCAGATGCTCAGTAGAGTCATCGAGCCGGTAGATCATACCGTCCTGTCTCAAGATAACATATAAAGTCACCGAGCCGGTATACACACAATTTATCATACCGTACTGTCTCCAGATGCTCCGTAGAGTCATCGAGCCGGTAGATCATACCGTCCTGTCTCAAGATGATATATAAAGTCACCGAGCCGGTATACACACAATTTATCATACCGTACTGTCTCCAGATGCTCCGTAGAGTCATCGAGCCGGTAGATCATACCGTCCTGTCTCAAGATGATATATAAAGTCACCGAGCCGGTATACACACAATTTATCATACCGTACTGTCTCCAGATGCTCCGTAGAGTCATCGAGCCGGTAGATCATACCGTCCTATCTCAAGATGCTTCGTGGAGTCATCGAGCCGGTATACATGCCATTCCAAGCAAACAATCAAATAACCAATTTTATCCTTTCCGATAAAATGCCGTGTGCGGGTACACGATCGGCCTTAGCCAAAATATAATAATTCCCTTTTTATAAATCCCACATTTTCTATAGTCCACTCAAATCTTTTTGGTATCGATAACTGATGCTCGGTTAATTTCCAATTAATTTTCCAAGATTATTTAAATTAGGGAATAAATCCTAAATTCGAAAATAAATCAATTCCACACAAAATAAAGCTCAATTAAATAAACGGACTGCACCACCACAATCAGCATAAAATTTCGCTCACCGGCCATCCCAGTTGAATTTCCGGAAAAATAAATAATTAAATAATTAATTTCGAAAAATAAATAAATAATTATAAAAATCCAATTTAGGCTCATAATGCCGAATTGGACGCCGAGACGAGCCCGGAAAATTACCGAGGCTCGTTCCATAAATGACATGGCATGTCTACTTGCTAATGTCTATTTCTAACCACCTAACATGCATCGTTAAGTCCTAATTTAATTGATCTAAACTAATATAACCACCTAATTGCATTTAATTAAATCTAACCAACCTTAAGTATAATTAAGAAACTAAGAAAGTTTTAGTGAGTAAAACTCACTTGTTAAAAGCGGTGATTGGATCACTGCGACGACGGCGCAACGGCGACGCGACGGCGGCGAAAACCGAACTTTCGGCGGCGTCAACGAACACACTTGGGCCGGCCTAAAAGCCTCGCAAGCCCACAGAAAATTCTGGGCTTGGACTGAACTTGGGCCTGAGCTGGGCTGACTTGCTTCAGGGCTTGGGTTTCAAGATTGGGCTGTTGAATTGGGCCTCAAATTACTGAGCTGCTAGACTGGGCTTAAAGACTTGCTGCTGGATTGATGAAGAGTTGGGCCGAAATTGCTGTGAAGATGGGCCTCCAAAAACTAACTGAAACTGAACTTGCGTGGGCTGGATGCTGGGCCGTGTTTGATGGAGATGGGCTCACGAAATTCGCTGGATGGAGCTGCACGAATCCATGGGATGTCGCTGCGTGAGGGCATCTGCAGGAGCTTGGAAAATGCTTCGGTGCTGCGAGTGAAGACGCCAAGTGGTGGGGGACGCGTGGCCAGAGGGGTGGAGCAGCTTCGGTGGACGAAGATGGAGTCTTTGCTGGCGCGACTGCTTCGCTTGACTTCACAAAACCGAATGGAGGTAGAAGCAGCGAAACAGAGCAGAAAGTTTCGGTGGTGGCGTGAGTCTTCGGTGGAGAAGCAGGCGAAGATGGATGAAGGTTGGGACGCTGGCAGAGACAAATGAAAGTGGAGCAGGGGCGTGCGTCTTCGGTGGTGGAGCTTCGGAGGTCAACAAATTGGCTTCACTTGGAGAATTCTGCTGGAGTTGACCGAGGGAAAGCCAAAAAATGGTGGAGCAGCTGGCGTGAGATGAGCGCTGGAGTTCGAACGGTGGAGAAGAAGGGCAGCAAGAGAGAAAGAGAGAAGAGCTGTGGCGTCCAGAGAGAAAGGAAAATGAAAACGAAAAGCTGCAGACGGTCTTCGAAGGAAAGAAAAGAGAGAGAGACTGACTTAGAGAGAGAACGAATGGATAAGGAAGAGGGACGCTTGAGGCTTGCTCGAGAAGCCGTGGGTGAGGGGGAAGAAAGATCAAGATATTTATCTAAAATCATCATAGCTTGGCCCCACAAGTCCACATAATTATCTCCTTGTCTCCTATAATTAAATCTTGTAAGTTAATCCACAACAATTCCAATTTGATGACCAATGTTGCACCCCCCATGCCTAGCTCCGAATTTCACTTTCTTGGCCTCAATTTATTCACAAATTCTCCAAATTGAAGTCTAATTTCGATGAAGTAAATTCTCATTCCATTTTCTGCAAGTCCCTGACACTCAAAGGTTCAGTTTGGAAGTCCCAATTTTCTTTAATTTGGCTCGTATGAATTTCCGTTAATTTCCGCGACGTCCGAATCGATTTTCCGAAAAAATCCCAGAATTTCCGAAAATCTTTCGAGATCGAGTCAACGTTTCTAAAATAGGCTCGTGACACCACGTAACTTTCAATTTCGAAATCGGGTTCGAATTCACGGTTAATTTCCATTCGACGCGTTTTTAACGTGACCTAGACTACCGGTAACTTTCGTAACTTTTCGGTGCAAATGACTCGTGGTCGATTTTCTTCGAGCCACTATGAACCCACTCGACTCATTGGCGACTTTCGATTGTCGTGAAAATCTCGAGAATTCAAGTACGATGACACGGGGTACCAAAACGATAAGAAAATCGCCCAGTGTTGGTCGACGAGAATTTTCCAATTTAGTGGTGTCACCCACGATTAGCCACACATCTCAATCGAACCAGCCTATATCTGATCTCAATTCGATTTATATCTGTGCCGTAATGGTCTCGATAGATGAACACGGCCGGAAGTTCGATTCCCTGATCGAATTCTCAAGTCTATTTGCCTTAAAATTCTTAATGGCTTTCCCATATAGTCTAGTTATCTCGAGAGTGATCGCCCGGAACGCCCCTATAGGCGCGTCAATGAAATGCCCGATTTATTCGGCGAAAACAAGGTCGAAAATGCAGGATGTCACAGTTCCACACAACAAAAATTGTTCATATGTCGACAAATCACATAATGGGACCTATTCCCATACTAGTTACATGATCCTTATACTTCATCGGTGGCATGCCTTTAGTTAAAGGATCAGCTATCATCAATTCAGTGCTAACGTGTTTAATGACCACTTTATTCTCCTTAACACGCTCCCTTATGGCTAAATACTTAATGTTGATATGCTTACTTCGACTGCCACTTTTGGCATTTTTAGCCATAAAAACTGCAGCTGAATCGTCACAATATATTCTTAATGGCCTAGAAATAGAATCAACAATTCTAAGCCCATCAATGAAACTCTTCAACCATACACCATGCGAGGTAGCCTCAAAACAAGATACGAACTCGGCCTCCATAGTGGAAGTAGCAGTCAAAGTCTGCTTGGCACTTCTCCATGACACGGCTCCGCTAGCTAACATGAAAATGTATCTAGATGTTGATTTTCGTGAATCAATGCAACCCGCGAAATCCGCATCCGAATAACCGATCACTTCTAGGTTGTCAGTCCGTCTATACATAAGCATATAGTCTTTGGTATCTGGAAGGTATCTCAATACTTTCTTTGCAGCTCTCCAGTGGTCTAAACCTGGATTACTCTAATATCTTCCCAACATTCCAACAGCAAAAGCAATGTCAGGTCGAGTGCAAACCTGAGCATACATCAAGCTTCCAACAGCAGAAGCATATGGAATGTTGCACATTTGTTCCATTTCTAGATCGTTCTTTGGGCATTGGTTCAAATTGAACCTGTCACCCTTCACAATGGGTGCTATACTTGGTGAACAATCTTTCATCTGAAATCTCTTTAGGACCTTATTGATATAGGTTTCTTGAGATAATCCTAAAATTCCTCGAGATCTATCTCTATGGATCTTAATGCCAATGACATAAGATGCCTCACCCATATCCTTCATGTCAAAACTCCTAGAGAGGAATTGTTTCACCTCATGTAGCAACCCTTTATCATTGGTTGCAAGTAGTATATCATCCACATACAGCACAAGGAAACAAATTTTGCTCCCACTAACCTTCTGGTATATACATTGATCCATGACATTCTCTATAAAACCAAATGAAGAGATAACATCATGAAACCTTAAGTACCATTGGCGGGATGCTTGTTTCAAGCCATATATAGATTTCTTAAGCTTGTACACCAAATGCTCACCTTTACTAGAGGAGAATCCTTCAGGTTGTTTCATGTAAACCTTCTCCTCTAGTTCTCCATTGAGGAACGCCATTTTCACATCCATATGATGTAATTCCATATCAAAATGGGCAACCAATGCCAAAACAATACGAAGAGAATCTTTCTTAGATACAAGAGGAAAAGTCTCAGTATAATCGATTCCTTCCTTTTGAGTAAATCCTTTGGCAACAAGTCTAGCTTTATATCTTTCAATGTTACCCAATGAATCTTTCTTAGTTTTGAAGACCCATTTACAACCAATAGCCTTCGCACTATCAGGTAACTCAACCAAATCCCAGACTTTGTTAGATGCCATAGAACTCATCTCTTCCTTCATGGCATTGTACCACAAATTGGATTTATCACTATCCATGGCTTGTGAAAATGTTTCAGGATCATTCTCAGCTCCAATATTGTAGTCAGACTCTTGTAAATACACAATATAATCACTAGGAATAGCCAATTTCCTTGTTCTAGTAGATCTTCTCAATGTTGGATCAACATTCTCTTAAGGAGCATGTTGCTCAACTGGTTGTTCAACAGTTTCTGGTAATTGCTGAACAACCTGGATCTACCTTTGGATCAATATCGCAGGTTGTGGAACTTCAACAATTGGTTGTTCAATAGCCGGCTGAATTGAAGGGGCATTATGAGCAACAACCAATCTTAAACTTGAGGTGGAAAGTTGAGTGTCTGAATGATCTTCCTTAGGAACATGATCCCTTGGTCGATCGCTCCCACTGATCAAGTCATTTTCAAGAAATTTAGCATTTCTTGATTCCACAATCCTAGTGGTATGAGATGGACAATAAAACCTGTATTCCTTGGACCTTTCGACATATCCAATGAAATACTCACTTATGGTCCTTGGGTCCAACTTCTTTTCTTGTGGATTATAAATTCTTACTTCAGACGGGCATCCCCAAACGCGCACATGATGCAAACTCGGTTTCCAACCCTTAAATAACTCAAAAGGTGTCTTTGGGACAGCCTTGGTCGGAACTCGGTTTAATATGTACACTACCGTCTTAAGTGCTTCAGTCCATAAGAATTTAGGAATTTTGGAGCTACTAAGCATACTACGCACCATGTCTAATAAGGTCCGATTTCTTCTTTCCGCTACGCCATTTTGGTCCGGAGAACCAGGCATAGTATATTGGGCAACTATCCCATGCTCTTGAAGAAATCTTGCAAATGGATCAGGTGCTTGTCCATCTTCAGTGTATCTACCATAGAATTCTCTACCTCTATCTGATCTCACGATCTTAATTTGCTTATTGTATTGTTTCTCTACTTCCGCCTTAAATACTTTAAAGGCATCTAATGCTTCATATTTATTATGAATCAAGTAGAGATACATATAACGTAAATAATCATCTATAAAGGAGATGAAGTATTTCTGACCACATGAGTCCATATTCGGACTACAAATATCTGTATGTATGATTTCTAATATTTCTGTACTCCTCTTGGCACCTTTCTTTGACTTGTTAGTCTGCTTTCCCTTTATGCAGTCCACACAAGTATCACAATCAGTAAAATCTAAAGTATCGAGTACTCCATCATTTACTAATCGCTTAATTCTTTCTATGGAGATATGTGCCAATCTCCGGTGCCACAACATAGAGGAATGTTCTTTCACAACACATCATTTCATACCAGCTTTATCATGAACATGCATCGCATCATAATAGGCATTGTCTTGTAAATTAATTCGAAAAAGACCATCGACAAAATACCACTCCAAACAATTTCATATTTAAATGATAAACTAAAGTTTGAATCTGAAAAGTTAAAAAAGTATCCCAAAGGTACAAGTCTTGAAACTGAAATTAAGTTTCTAGAAAAACTAGGAACATAAAAGGTCTTTTCCAAATCTAAAACAAAACCACTATTGAGAACTAGTCTATATGTCCCAATAGCTTCCACATGCGAACGCATCTTGTTTCAGAATAGATGCTTTGTTCACTTCCCACGGCTTCCGGTGGTTTTGAAAACCCTGCAAGGAATTCGAAATATGGATTGTAGATCCAGAATTAATCCACCAAGTGTTGTGACTTACATCAGTCATATTAGATTCATAACAAACACAAGAGATTGGATTACATTTCTTCTCGAGCCAGGCCTTAAATTTGACACAATCCTTCCTTATATGCCCCTTCGTCTACGAAGAAACACTTGGATTCTTTCTTAATGTCAGCTTGGGGAGGTATTTTACCTTTTCCCTTATGCTTGCCATAGCCCTTATTCTTTCCCTGTGTTGCCAAATGAGCACTTTCTCCCAATTCCATAACCAGTCTTTCTTGCTCTTGAACACACATGGTCATGAGTTCATTAATAGACCATTTATTCTTATGTGTGTTATAAGAGATCTTGAAAGGTGCATACTATTGTGGGAGAGTGTTCAGAATATAATACACAAGGAATGATTCAGATATCTCAACCTCAAGGTTCTTAAGCTGAGCTGCAATGTTCCTCATTTGCATGATGTGCTCACGCACACCTCTAACACTAGTGAGCTTCAATGATGAAAACTTCATAATCAGGGTCATGGCATGCGCCTTCTCAGAACTTTCAAACTGCGCATCTATAGCCTCCAATAAAGCCTTAGCATTGTTATGCTAAGCAACTAAACCACGAATACTTGGAGATATCTTAGCTCTTATAAACATGGCACAAACGCGGTTGGACCGCTCCCATTGGTTATAAAGAGCTATCTCAATTTGAGTGCTCGAATTAGTAGGAGCAGGTGGTTCGTCTTTCCTTATAGCATAGTCAATGTCCATCCACCCCAATTGAAGAAGAACTGACTCCTTCCAAATTTTATAGTTCTCACCATTCAGTACGGGAACATCAAACTTAAATTCAGAGAAATTCACAGGTTGCGAAACTGCATATCAAATAAACATGCTTATGTCACAAAATTTGAGGCAAATATAAATAAATCATGTTTTACCAATGTAAACATGTCACAATATGAATCACATAACATAAAAATTACCTGTGGGCTAAGTTTTTAATTTAAATAGATTCATAATTACTTCATAAAGAAACTACCATATTATATGCATTTTCTTAATCCCTGTGGGTAAATTAAGAAAAATAATATGATATTTCATCCCAATTAATCATATTAATATAATTAATTACAATCAATGTCCATTTCTAAATATGATCCGGAGGCTTTTAATATATAATTTAATTAATTAAAGATGCTGTGGCCACTCCCTAATTAATTAAATATATGGACCATTGGACATTTAATTTCATGCATAAAATATTCATAAAAATGCATGAAATGACATAATAAATTAATACATCAATGGCAGAACAGTAAATAAATAAATTGGCCAAGGGCAAGATTGCAAAAATTTAAAATTTTTGGGGCAAAAAGGTAAAAAGGAGTCGCGGGTGAAGACGACGGGCGCGTGCCGAGCACGTGCGCATCCAGCGCACAGGCGCGTGCTCGGCACGCGCTAGAACCCGCGCGGCGCGCGTGCCCCACACCCGCGACGCACGCGCCTGGCAACTGCCGCGCGCATGAGAGAGCGTGGCGCGTGGAATCCACGCGCCTGCAACCGCAGCGCGCGCGTGGGCTCCACGCGCCTTCTTCCTCGCGCGAACAGAAGCATTTCTTCGCCGTTTTTCGCCGTTCCGCCGCGGTTTCGCCGGCCGTTTCTTCTCCGACAGCCCATTTCAGACAAAAATAAATAATGGGTTTTGAAGAACATGCCGGCACGGCCACATGGGTCTAAGTTTCGGCGAAAATGAGCAAAAATTGACCCCAAAATCAGACGAAAATTTCCCAAAAACTCAAATCCTCAACCACCGCGACTTCCGCCGCCCGATTAGCCTCCGACGAACACTGATATGCCGAAATAACTCATGGCTAATGTTCCTCATGGCGGTGCGAACGTATTGGTCCGAATTCGAGAGGGTGGGTCGCGCGGATTTGCCGGGAATCGGCGAATCTCTCTTGGCCTCAAAACTTCAAGTTACTGTTCATCCTCATAAAATGGCCGAAAATTCACCGAAAACACACCGAAAATACACCAAAATTTAACAAAACAAGGCAGAGGCTATAAACATGCTCTGATACTAAATGTAAGACATAAAAATTCATATGCAGAAGCCAAGATCGTTTATAGACAAACCTCCAGCCATTGTTTGCATTCACGTTCGTCGAATCTCTTGAAAATCAAGAAAGCAATAGGCGCACTCTACTAACCAAATTTCCTCACGTACTGATGGTGTATTCTAAATGTGAGGATTTTGTGTTAGACCTTGATCACCCGTCAGAAATGAACATACGTCTCTATTTATACATCGTCTCCCATCAAGACGAACGGTTGTCAACGAAAAGGCACGAAGCGTGGAAAACTTCATGTCGAATAATCGTAACTTTTAGGAGAAAATTGGGTATAAATGTGGGATCACAAAAAAAAATAAATAACAACAATGTGTTTAACTCGGTGAGGGTTGAACAATTGTGATTATACGGTTTGGCCATTTTGATGCAATGACCGGGAAAAGTTCAAGTTCTGAAGAGTTACAAGATAGCTTTGTATTATTCTATCACCAATTAAAGTGTATTGAAAGAAGATTGATAACTTTGGATTTTTGACTACATTCATGTGCATCTCTTACGATTAATCCTTTATGGCCTTATAAGAATGAAAAATAGTCGAAGCGGAGAGAAATTTTATTGGATGAATGTGAATTCTATACTCCACATATTCCTATCGTGGGTGTGTCCACGTACCGTGACCATTAATACAAGAATCATTCATATAACTTGCCAATTGATAATTGATTAATACACCAAGGTAGAGGATCTCCATTTTCATTGGACATGTCAATAGTCTTTTCATCATATTCCCATATAATTTGGGTTTGCCTATGAGATTATGCACATGTGGTCTGGTTAACATTTCTTGTGTTAGTCATACTACCTAGTATGTTCTTACTCATAGATCATTTGTTGATCAAAAATCAACTTCGTGGATTTTCCCAGGCGGGGTTTTAAAGGTATGCATCAATGGAAGAATGCAAACCGCGAGTCTTAAATATTTGGACGGATCATGGCCAGTGAAACTCCTTTATTACCCTCAGAATGGCATGAAAAAAGCTCTTTGGTGGTTGGGCCGCATTTCAAGGAGGAACTTCTCTAAAGGAAGGAGATGTTCGCGTGTTCGAGCTCGTTGGCATTGATAATATTGAACTCAAAGTCTCCTTTTTTACCATTATTTTCGATATACCAATTACGTAAACTTTCACATGCTAATCAGTAATTTCAGAGTCTGTGGCAGCACAGCTGAAACCAGTGATAGATATATTAATTGAAAAAGAATAGAAAATGAGATCAAATGAGTGGTTAGTTCGCTTCTTTTTCTCAAGGAACAATCAGGTGTATAAATAATCACATTATTGTCGCATTATCTAATGGTGGTCCATTCTTCAGATAACATATTTTTGGGGAACGTCCCTTTAAGATAAGATCGTAGATAAGCACCACTAAATTAGACCACCCAAAGATGCAGTTAATTAACCTTATGATTTATTTCTGTGACCATTAACTAATTACTAATGGGAAAAGGAGGGTGCTTGTCTAAATTTGTGCCTAACTATGATTTCTGTGATCATTGACATGGAGTTGGGATATTAGTATAGGCCATATGATAATTACATGGTTTCATTGTTGAAAGGGTGACAGAAATTCCTGAAGCAATACTATTGGTCATGGTCATCTCATAATTTTCAATTACAAAGGGAACTCTATTTTTCGCAAAATAATATCCAACAAGAGCGATTCGGAAATAGATTATTTGCCAATCAGTGGCAAACTATCAAACCTCGGGAGCGAATTTCTCTCAGCAAAAGCGGAAGATGTCGTGGAAGCAGAAGATATGAAGTGAAAAAAAAAAAAAAAATCTCTTTCTTGAGCTCCAGATAGATTTAATTTCAAGAGCAAGGGGCATTGGTGTGCTTCATTTGAAAGCTCATGTGATTGCACTTGCAGGTTGCAGCTCCTTGAAGCCCATCCTCTTTTGTCCTTGTCATAATTCCTTCAACGTCATGGCTCGTCCTTGTCCTCATCCTCGTCCTCGCCGGAGAGAAGACGGAATTGTTACTGAGCAGGAGACTCCTCCAACTCCAAGTAGTAGCCTTCCCTTCTTCATACTCTCTGATACGCTGATTCGCTAATTCAGTAGCTTTAATCAAATTAACAGGCTCATGAAAGTCATCGATCTTAATTAACCGGCAAATCAAAATCATTTTTTTAGGAAGCGACTGTCCATAAATAGCTATTTTTCAGTTAAGTCACTGTGCAATTGCCACTCCTCATAAGCTGATGCACCGATCATCTCTCAAAAGCATCCAAATTCATGTCCTTAACAGTTAACACGACCTAAGGAAGGGCTTCCATGGGTGTCCTATTCTTGCCATAACCATGAATCATGGAATTTCAAGCAAATGCATTCTTCCCGGAAACTAATATTTGCTCATTCCATAGGCGAAACACGAAATCGCAGTGTTCCAAGAGCAATCATCCCTGTACGGCATGTAACTAAGGGATCCAAAGACTCACCCACCGCTCCCATCCTCATGTATCCTTCGATCATCGTTTTCCGAGGGAAGTTATTCCTATGAGTTTCGACCAAAAAAAAAAAAAAAAAGTTATTCCTATGAGGCATATCGTCAAACAGTCACCATGCATTATCCGTTTGACCGAACATGGTGTAAAGGCAAAGGAAGAAAAGGTTTGCGAGCATGACGGTGCAGTTCGAGTCTTCGAGAGACTAATTACCTTCTCTTGAAAAAGCACGTAGGAACAAAGCATAAGGAGGCCTTCATAACCAACCGCAAATTAGAACAGACCATGGCAACTTAATTCTCGACGATGAGTGGCAGTGACAGAGGTGAAATCTAGAGCTGGAACAGCCAATACCGAACTGAAGAAGTGTTGGATCTCTCTCTCTCTCTCTCTCTCTCTCTCTCTCTCTCTCTCTCTCTCCGGCGTTTCGTCAAACGTGTGGTTACCCCAATGAGGACATAAGAACAGAGCAACCGCGCGGGACAGAGGTAGACCTTTATGGTCGAAGAAGAGATTCAAACTTTCTCAATCAGAACAAACGGCGACGAGGATGCATTGATGAAGAAAACCCAGCAACGGATAGTCGGCATGACGACGAGATCATCGCAACGCCCAGGCGCCAAGTCACACAAATAGGATCGGAACACGAGGTTTCTGCCACCGCCATCACTTCGGAACCTCTGGCAAGCTTCTCAGGCTCCTAATCTTGAAACCATTTGCTTCGTCGATTCCTTGAATCCACTGAATGATGACGACGCTAGGTAACGATGGAAAATCCAGCGATGGAATCGCCCGGGATACTCAGATGCGACGCGAAAAGGATCCAAGATGCAACCAAGGATTAGTCGCGTGGGCTGTGAAGATAGATCATCCCATAATCTGTTACACTAAATTTCCAGTAACGGGTTTTTCTTTTTACATGGTAAAAAAGTGGTTCGTATTAGCTAATAAAATTAGGCAAGTGGATAAAATTTCATTGCTAATTGATTGGCCATTGACGTGGCAATTAAGCACCGAAAAAAAAAAAAAAAAAAAATTGTGGCAATTAAGGGCGCGTTTGGTTGTGTTTGTTTAAAAATTGTTAGGGGATCGAAAAAGAAAAAAGTATTTGTTCCGGGGAACAATTTTGAACAAAAATACGCGTTTGGTAAACTTGTTAGGGAATAAAAATAAACAGAAACATGTTTGGTAAATTTGGATAATTTTTTTATTTCTTTTATTTTTTCTATTTTTTTCTTATTTTTCCTTTTTTTTTTTTTCTTTTTCATTTTTTTTTCTTCTTTTGGCCGGTCGCCGGCCAAGGCCTTGGCCGACGACCGGCCGGCGAGGGCCGAGCTCGCCCGGCGGCGGGCGAGGCGCGGCCTCGCCGGGCCACGCGAGCGAGGCCGAGGCTCGCCGCCGCCGGGCGAGCTCGACCTCGCCGGCTCGGGCGAGCTCGAGGCCGGATCGGGCGAGATCGAGCTCGCCCGGAGCCGGCGCGAGGTCGGCCTCGCCTTGATCCGGCGAGGCCGAGCTCGTCGGCGGCCGGCGAGCCGCGGCCTCGCCGGCCACCGCCGGGCGAGGCCGAGGCTCGCGGCCGGCCGGGCGAGCTCGGCCTCGCCGGATCCGGGCGAGATCGAGCTCGCCCGGGCCGGTGCGAGGTCGGCCTCGCCATGGGCGGGCGAGCTCAAGCTCGCCAGATCCGGCGAGGCCGACCCTCGCCCAGCTACGGCGAGCCTCGGCCTCGCCGGGGGACGGCGAGCGTCGGCCTCGCCGTGGCTGGGCGAGGCCGCCGGCCCTCGTCGGCCGGTCGCCGGCCATGGCCGAGGCGGCGACCGGCCTCGGCCATGAAAGAAGAACAAGAAAATAAAAGAAAAAAAAAAAAAGTGTTTCGATTTGTGTTGAAAAAGAAACACAAAATTTGTGTTTGCTTTTGTTTCTTTTGTTTGAACAAAAGAAAAAAGGAATGTAAACGCACACAAACGCGTTTGTTCTTTTTTGTTTTTGAACAAAAAAAAAAAAACTGTTTAAAAACAAAAAAAAAAGAAACGCAAACAAACGGGGCCTAAGAGTGCGCATGACAACATTTCTTGGCTGGGGAACAATTTTTTTTCAGAAATAGTTCTTTTCTATTTCTATTATGGGGAACAATTTCTATGTAAAAAAACCCGTTTGGTAACTACACAAAATTTTTACTCTAGAAATAAAAAAAAAAAAGAATAGAAATGCGTTTGGTAAAAAACAGTTTATTTTTTATATTTATTTATTTTTATTTTTGCCGGTAGACCGGCAAAGGCTTTCGGCGACCGACGACGACCGGTGGTGGCGCGGCGGTCGGTCGGTCTCGGCAACCGGCGGTGGTGGCGGCAACGGTCGATCGGCGGCGATCGGCGGCGGCGGCTTCCGGCGGTGGCCGGCGACGACGGTCGGTTGGCCTTCGGTGGCCGGCGACTTGGGGTGGCGACGGTCGGTTGGCCTCAGTGGCCGGCGGCGGCGTGCGGCGGCGACCAACGACGGTGACGGTTGGTCGGCCTCCCGCAACCGGTGGCGGCGACGGCAAGCGGTGGCGGCGACGATCGATCGGCCTCCGGCGACCGGCGGCAACCGGCAATGGCCGGCGTCAACCAGCGGCGGCGGTCGGCCGACGGTGGGCGGGCGACGGTGGGTGGTGGTCAACGGCGGTCAATGGCGGTTAGTAAGAGAAGAATAAGAAAAAAAAAAAATTCACTCATTTCTTAAACTTGTTTCTGGGAACAATAAGCAATTTTTTTTTACTTCTCATTTGTATTCCAAAATCATTCCCGGGCTAACTTTTTGTTCCCGGGAATAAAAAATTAACTTGCTGTTATCAAACGGGTTTCTATTCTTTTTTTGTTCTAGAGAAGAGAAGAATAGAAATTCTTGGGCTGGGGAAGGTTATCATGCGGAGCCTAAGCAAATCCTCTCTCATATGACAAAGATGACAAATAGGTAAATACATAGTTGTCTCACAATTTGCCACCTCAGCATAACAACCTAAAACACACCATCCTCTAAGCATCTCCCATTTCGGTTCTTTTTTCTCATCCAAATACGTGAAACTGTCGTTTCATTCCAATTTTTTTTTTTTTTAATTTCGAGTTTCAAAATTGTATCTGACGTTGAAAATAATTCCTCCATCCACCATTTAATTTCCATCCTCATAAAATTTAAAATCTTGAAATCTTAATCCACAAAGTTCATTTTTTGTCCAAGATTTTCTGGCACTAATACTACAAAGATGATGCTAGATGGTAGGAATTCAGTTCTACTCAATTAGATTTTCTCTCTCTACTTGCTTTTCCAGTTAAACTTGTGGAAATTGCACAAGTTGCATCTGCTTTGCTGTGTTTAAGCACATTGGATGAATATTGATCTCATTAGTAAATCTGAAAGAACTCTTTCTTTCCTACATCTTACGGGCCTGCATATGTAGATGTGCCATTTAGTATTCTATTTAAATAGAAGCTGGACTTCCATCGGAAAGGTGGATCTTAGGGATTGTAACGGTGTTTCTCCATTACTTGTGAAGGTTCTAATGGTTGTGGTTTCCCAAATTGTACGAATATTTTAAATTGTTGAGACAACTGAAGTGACTTTGCAATTAGCATTTCTTGTGTTAGTCACCATTTGTTGATCAAGAATAAACTCTGCGGACTGTCCCTGGCGATTTTGAAGGGAACGCATCAAGGGAAGCATGCCAATCGTGGCTCTTAAATATTCGGACTGATCATAGCAAGCGAAGCTCCTGTACTACCCCCCACAACGTGGCTCGAGAAAGGTCTTTGCCTGTCAAGCTGCATCTCAGAGAGGAACTACTCAAAAGGAAGGAGATGTCTGTGTTTTCGATCTTGTTAGCATTGATACTATTGAACTTGAAGTATCCACTTTCAAAAGGAATGTCAAGACTTAGGCGTAAACTTTGGTATGCCTACAGAAAATTCTATCCTTCGCTATATTTTGTTTTGTTAATCAGGTCAAAGAAAGCAAAACTCTCTGCTGCAAGTAATTGAATGGTGATGTATTTCCTGATGATTTTCGGAAAGGGGTGGACGTTACAACTGGACATTGCATCTTCCAAAATACCAGGTACGTGTGTGACTAATTTCCAACCTCTTTGCGCATTGCGAGTTCATTCGACAAATAAAAGGTCATAAGCAATCCTTATCTAACGCCAATATGTAGAGTTGATCAATAACAAAGACTTTAGCATATTACTTGAACTTGAATTAAGGATAACTCTCGCAAGCCATCGATTACAAGAGGAATTTAGATAAGATGGTTAATCTTCACCTTTTCGCCTCACAAAATGGATGAATGACATCAATAGAACAATAATGAATCTTAGACTAATAATAAAACTGGATCGCCATAAAATTTCCATAACTCATCGTCAGCAGGTATCCCAATGTTCTTTACCTTAGTGCATTTAAAATTAAGTAATAGCACCATCTGTCAGTGAACTTAGCAGGTTCTATGAGTCAGACACAGCTGGATCGAAAGAAACAGGGCTGCTCGCCTTGCCCTTTTTGTTGATGAGATTGCTGAAGAGGCCATTGTCCGCTCCATAGATGTGCCCATCTTGGAGCGTTTTGTCTCCAAGCATCTCTTGTTCTCCTTTGCTGCAGGAGTTACCAGAGGGATTCTCTCAACAATAATCAAGCAATAACCTTTAAGACCGATGTACTTCATCTGCTTCATAGTTCTGACTCCCAGGTCACGCAACATCTGCAGTATTAGTCAATATGTTAAGCACTAACAAAAATGCTATAAAAAGATTAACGATGGAGCGGTTCTTTTGAGTAATTTAGATCACGTCTTTCTAAGAGGAGAACTCGATGCTCTGCTTTAGTCATCAGCTTCATCTAGTAGTCCTATAAAATGTTTTACAATCTCTGAAACAGTTGCCTCTCACATTAGTATAGTTTCTGACTTAAGGAAAAAATACCCTAGCACCAATTCCATACTCTCTGTAGTCAATGGGCAAACCAAGCTCCACATTTGTTTCCATGGTATCACGCCTATCGTCTTGAGTGTTATAGGCACGTAATATGTGCCTTAAACCTTTTCCTCTTCCTTCATGCCCTTGGAGGTAGACCAACATGCCCCTACCACCGCTTCTATCTATTACATCACAAGTGCAAGCTGGTTGCCACAGTGGCAACTAGCAGATCCAGATGTCTCCTGGGATGCATCCCAAGTGTACCCTAACGAGGACATCCCAATCATCTCCAATGTTGCCCTGTTCAGATGATCAACAAAGTACGAATCACGTGATGGGAAATATTGCTATCTGTAAGAGGACTTAAAATAGGGAAAACTAAGATACTGCTTTTAATCAAAATCACGGCAGTCCAATATCAATTGCAGATATATACAGGAACTATAAGAAGGAATTATTGTTCCCAGCAGTTCACTAATATCCTAAAAATCATTTCTCCTAATGTTAATTTTCCTGTCCACAACATTGTTATCCAAGTAAGATAAATTTGGTACTCCAAATTATGATTGGCACATGATTAGACATTTTTTTTTACAAGCTTCAAAATACATTTGGGGTTCCACCCAAAAGGTACCATCAATTTTTCAGTGGTGTAATTATTCAACTCTAGAGCTTGACAATTTGTTCTACTAAGAGCACTGTCAAACAAAATCATGCGATGGAAGTACTTAAGATGAAGCGCAAATTGAAGTTGAGTTGAAAAATTGGACAGATACAAACAAGATCTTCAAAGTTTACAATTAATCCATTCAAAACTCTCTGTTTATCAGTTTCTGAATTCTTAAAACAGTTTTAGCAATTAACTCATAATTTATCCCAACTTGACCATTGCAATTTGCTCAATTCCATCAATATCGACCTTTAGCAATGGGCTGTAAAAGGCCCCAGATTGTTGGTAATCTTGCAGCAGCAGCATCTTCAACTCATTTATCTTTTTTCCAGCGGTACCGTAAATTTATGCGTCTAATGAGCAGTGAAACTTTCTTAATCACGCAGTATAAGAAGCTTCTCAATATACAAGTCAGACAATCTAGATGTTTTACCCCTATTTCCTGGTGATACTGTCGAGAATGCACTTCAAACTCTGCCTCAGTTAGCATCAACTGACATTCACACATGAGTTTTGAAAGAGGTAAATACAAGAAAATGTACATAAAAATAACTGCAGTTACAAGCTCATTGACATAATCTGGCAAGAATCCTGGCCATTTATAACCATATACTAATCTAACGACACCACACATAAAAAATTAAGAGGAACAAATCTTTCAAACCCAAAATCATTGATCCGCATGGTGTTGACGAGCGGAATAACCAACACAAGCTTAAAGCATAAACTAAAGTTGAGACATGAATAAACCAAAATAGCTTATGCTTCTCTCCTACTTGCTAAGTAAAACAACAGCCCAACAGCCACCCATGAGAGACTCTTTTTTCCCACATCACCCAGGGTTCCAAGTTTTCTACTCTTCATCTATCCACTCCCAAAAAGGGGTGATGCCGCTGTGACACCAAAATTTCTTCCTTACCCCCGTTTCTGTGAACCTCCTAAAACGTGTCATTTTCCCTTTCATCATCGCCATGAGAGGCAATGCCTCACCCAATCAAATCGGTCATGCAAATCCGTCCTATCAAATAGCAGCGCCCCACATATTGCATCCCTAAGGCTACTCGTCCATTCAACGTCACAACAAGAAAGTCCAATCATAGGCATACGCGTCAAGACACCAATTCCATCGAGCAAACCCCACACCACCCCACCCCGCCCCCCGGGACTCTCATATCACACGAGATGGCATGGCAAATGATCTCAACCAAAACACCGCAAACCGGAGCCCGCGAAAGTGATCACAAAACAAACTACTTCCGCCGATCATATTCACTCCCACCCACCAAAACAACCAAACGAACCCAGATTCAACTTGAATCGGCACCTCCTTCCACTTCAATTCGAGAATCAAAAGGCGAGAGACAACACTACCCCTACTTTCCCAGGGATAATGCAACGGCACACCATCAGATCGATTGTAGAGAAGAGATGATTGAAGAATAATTACGAAGCATCTTACAACACATACCAGAGTCACAGTGAAGCTTCTCATCATTCTCCCTCTGATTCACCATCAAAGGAAATTACAAGCACTCCAAATCTCTCGCCTTTCATGCTCACATAAACAATCCCAGTGTCATACTCCGTCATAAATGCCATAGCCTAAGGTGCTGCAATTATAACATCACCCTTGATTCTCTCTATCCTCATCGTCTACCTCCGCTACGATCTGGATTTCATTTCCAACAGTGACATGATCATTTATGTATGAACAATTAAAATGCACTCAATAATGTAAATGTAATGCAGAAAGCACACCAACCTTTCCTTGGCGGATGTCCTCAATCGCTCCTGCAATAGAAGCAAAGCCTGCCATGGATCTGTCCCAGTCAAATTTATCATCTTGGACGGGGAAACAAGTGCTCATGTGGCGCAGTATCAGCTGAAAGTGCTCCAAGCGCTACTGCATCGGGCTGCAATTCAATGCCGACTGATTCATCCCCAAGCAGAGTCTCGCTCACAGCAACATTGCCAGGGTAAGACAAAGTTTCACCTCCGGGCCGGTATCACCGGATTTACGTGGCCCTGAAGCAGAAAATTGGATGATTTTGAGATTTTTGCAGACTCTGCATGAGACAACGCCTCTTTTTGCGTCAACAAAGGCCCCTAACTAAGAAGATCAGGCACTGCATTGTCAATTTCTAGGGAAATTCAAAGAGACGCATGTGGATGGCGATGTTCATGTACGTTTAGTTGGCCTTTTCTTCTTTGGTGTTTGCTTTTATTTTTCCAGTTTCTCATTGTATATTGGTTGCCATAATATCCACTTGGCAAGTGTTACTAGCGAATTCGTAAAGAGATGACATTCAGATGAACCGGTAAATTGCGACTTTTAGGTATTTAGACAAATCATGGCCAGGCCAGCTTGGGACTAGGGGTGCTCGATTCCCACCCAAGAATAGTGAATTAGTGCATCTAGTCCTGAAACCGGACCAATATCCCAAGGAATAGTCCAAAACCAACCGGTTGGTAGGGTCCAACCAATTCCTGGTTCGGACGGTTCCTTTTGCTTTGTTAGAATATTTAGATAATAAAATAAACCACGCATTCATCTAATAACTTAAACTTTTAGAATAGTCAACAGTAGTTCTATAAAATCCCACATAACATTAAAGCTGGAGATCTTCAGTTCAAATCTTAACATGCCCCATTTGCTTCCCCAATTAAATTTCCATGCTTAGTACTAGATAAAAAAAACTAAACCAAGTATGAGAGGATTGCTAAATTTATTTAAATAATAAAATAAACCATGTATTCATCTAACAGCTTAAACATTTAGAACAGTCAGCAGTAGTCTCACAAAATTTGCATGCTTGCACCTACTCAAGACCTATCAACACAGTTTTGCAGCAAACATATCTGGTGGTTGGCCCACGTTCATAAGAGATAAATCAAACAAGGAAACTATGTTGATGAGGACTTATTAACCCGGTGAACAGTGTGTTTAACTCGGTGAGGGTTGAACAATTGTGATTATACGTTTTGGCCATTTTGATGCAATGACCAAGAAAAGTTCAAGTTCTGAAGAGTTACAAGATAGCTTTGTATTATTCCATCACCAATTAAAGTGTATGAAAAGAAGATTGATAACTTCAGATTTTTGACTACATTCATGTGCATCTCTTACGATTAATCCTTTATGGCCTTGTAAGAATGAAAAATAATCGAACTGGAGTGAAATTTTATTGGACAAATGTGAATTCTCTACTCAACATATTCCTATTGTGGGTGCATCCATGTACCGCAACCATTAATACAAGAATCATTTATATAACTCTCCCGTTGATAATTGATTGATACACCAATAAAATTTCAAGGCAGAGGATCTCCATTCTCATTGGACATGTCAATAGTCTTTTCATCTTGTGCTTCAAAGTAGAAACGCACTCTAATCAAATATAAAAGTCGTGTTACATAACGGTCTGAGTAAAGTAGCATTGTTGTATGTTATCGTGAACGTGTTGACTAGTGCACTGCTCCCAACGCATTTATATTAAACATGCTTAATTTAAAATAATTTAAATTACAACGCAATAATTAGACATACATGAGAACACTAAAAGTTAGTGCATTGAAAGCTTGATAGCCTCCTAAATTGGTAGTTTAATAAGTGTATGCTGCAATGATTGATAGGTTCCTTGGAAATATTTTTTCACTATATCGAATACCATGGTCACACCTTGGATTATACAAGGAGAACCTTTTTCTAATATAACAAGGCAATGGGCTTTTTAAAGGCGCCGTGCTTGTTTGGGCGGCTAAGAAACGTGCATGATCTAAGCCGTCAGGTAAAAGAAAACCGATGTCAATTGTTGAACGGCAAAAATCTCGACCGCGGGATCAAGATGAATTGATGTCAACTGTTGAATTTGGTATGACAATTTCGTCTTGCCAAACCCCACATCATCATCATCTCACTAATCATAGTGAAAGGGACACATTTGATTCTCTAGCTTTATTCTTGTGAAATGTGATGGGAGAACAGTAACAACTTAAATAATATTAGATTAAAGTAACGGAATAAAATGATCTTCCCTCTTGTATAAACTTAATAAGAATTGATCGGTCCACCCAAAAATCTTCACTATCAATAAAATGGGGTGAGCAAAATTATTCTCTAGTAAATATAAGAGGTGCATAGTAGCAAGGACCTCAAGAATATCATTATTGGCAATACGCATAAATTTCATAAGAAATCAACGATAAATATGACCAAAAAAATGCAAGTTTTGATCAACCCACAAAAAACCTTATGTAGGGAGCTTCAAACAAAAATTAAATTGTTCAAATTTGAGAAAAGTTTGTCACAAACACGCTGACAAAATTTCAGCTCAATCGGACCACGAATCGATCTCCGATATTAGCTTGATGTAAATCAAACTAATCCCAAAACCTTGGATTTTCCACTTTCTATTTTCTCTTATTATTGCATCTCTACTAACTTCTTTGCGGCTTGATTCAGTGATGGTTGTCCTTTGAAGGAAGTTCTCAATCTCTATCTAGTTATGGCTTGATTCAGTGATGGTTGTCCTTCGAAGGAAGTTCTCAATCTCTATGTAGTTGTGTTCAATGTTCATGCTGCATGTAAATCTACATGCAGTTTACGTGCAATCTACTTGTTTGATCTACATGCTGCACGGAGGAAAGGTATTCGTCCTTTCCCTTTTTCAATTGCACAAAACTTACCCCTTTCCTTGGTCAATTTCGGCATCTCCACCTTCCACAAATGCCTTGATTCTTACTTTGCTTAAGGTAGTCCAAGGTGGCAAGCAATTTTGGCCAAGTATGGTATGACTCCATGCCATTACGATTGATGGAGAGAGAAAGACTAGGCTTCAAAAGGGCTTTCAGACCTAACGTTCACAGCCGAAATGGGCCAAGGCTTCAAGTGCATGCTAGGGTCTTATTAAAAAGCCATCTAATTTGTATCACAATGACTAAAAATTCTTGTATAAAAAAAAAAAAAAAAAAAAAAAAAATTGAGAGGCAGGTCGCATATCGATGAGGTTCATAAAATTGCATGGTTTTATCTAAAAGTTATCTCTAATTTTCAAATGGAAGAATGTGATTGAAGAATAAGAACGTGGGATGATTCAATTTGGATAATTTCATTTAGTCATGACATTTTTTTTTTTTTGTTAGAAAGTATTCATAACCTTTACAATAGCCATAACATTTATACAAATTAAGGAGTAATTTGATATTCTAATCTTAAAATTATGGATGGCAAAAAAAAAAAAAAAAAAATCAAACGATTTCTAATTTTCCTTATGGACTAAGTTTTTCTTTCCATTTAGAGGGATGCTCTAAAGGGTTTTTTTGTCAACAAATGTGTGAAAATTAGGAAGATAGTACATGAAAAGTCAAGAGTTAATTTCAACTAATGGTCAAAATTATTTGTAAATTTGTGTAATAGGCTAAGTCAAGTCTAATATATATATATGTATGTATGTATGTATGTATGTATGTATGTATGTGTGTGTGTGTGTAGATATATAACATTGCTGTTTTATTGAGTGTTTTTTTTTTGTTTGGTTAATTTTAGAATGTTACATTATTCTAAAATTTGAAGTGAATAGAGATAAAAAGTTTCTACTTGATTATGGCTTTAAAAGAAGAATATCAAACAAGGTCTAATTTACGACATGAATGAAGTCTCTATTTGGCACATAAGAAAAACTTACCAACAAAGCAATGAGTATGAATGCAGGGTCGTGCAAAAAAGCACACAAGTGAATGCTAAGATTGTTCCTTATGCAACTCAAAGCAAAAAGCACAAATAAGGAAAAGGTAAAGTGCCTTAACATGCAGAGATCTTAGTCTAAACTTTTATTTTCCATGATACACTTATTAAAATTATCATTTCCAAGAAAGTAGCCACTCATTATCACCAACATAACATGATTGAAAATGCAATAATGTGAATAGACTTTAGATAGTGGGGTGTTCCATCTCCTTTTTGAGTCCCACCTTTAATAAAGATTCTCTATAAAAAAGCTAAAGAGACGAAAGTGTTAAATATTCGTAAATGGCTTAACATAAGAAGCATCACGGGCAAGAGTTTTTTGCTACAATTTGGAAATAAACCAATAGATTAATGACAAGCCAAGTTGGTATTTTCAATTTTTGCAGTTGACATCACTTCTGTTTTGTTTTGTGCCTCTTTCGTGGTGAGTTTATCATTGGCAAATTTGTGTAGTAGTCTTGTTATAGACAGGTCATGTTTGACGGACCAAGAATGAAAAGGACAATAATTAGACTCTGAATTAATGATTTAAAGGAGGTTCTCAATCTCCTGTAATTTATTTTTCTCTAGATGGTCCCAATGTGCTAGAATCTCTACCTTTTCTTCCTCAAAAGCCCCGGGTATCATCAACAATTGATGGAAAATCCGGATTCGATGAAGCCCCTACCTTCCGCGAATGCCTTGATTCTTATTTTTCTTAAGGTTGTTCGAGGTGGCAAGGAATCATGACCAAGCATGATATGATTCCATGCTTATTATGAGGAGGGGGAGAGAGGCCGGGCTTCACCAGGGCTTTCTGACCTAACCTTCATAACCGAATTGGGCCAAGGCTTTGCATGAATCCTAGGGCCTTATTAACAATCACATTAATTCATACTGTGATGTCTCAAATTTCTTGAAATTTTGAGTCGGGATCCGGTTCATAAAATTCTGTGGTAGTACCAAAAAAATCCTTAATTCCTAAGTGTGGAAGAACGCCTTTAAAGAATGAGAACGTGGGCCTATTTAGTTTGGACGTTTTTGTTTAGTCACAACATTTTTTCTTTTTGTTGAAAATTACTCATAACCTTTACAAATAGTCATAATAAATATATAGATTTGAGTAATTTGACACTCTAATGTTACAGTTATGGTTGGCAGAAAAAATAAATAATTTCAAATTTTCCTTATAAACGGAGTTTTTTTTCCCCTCACTTAAAGGGATGATTTGAAGGGATTTTTTGTCAACAAATGTGTGCAAACTAATGGCAACATGAATTAGATATAAGGCTCTAAGTTAGCCCAAGTCTAATATGTCAATAGGGAGGACATCGTCAAAAATTGTTGTTCAATAAACATATATAACACAGCCATTTCACATTTAATTGAGTGTTTTCTTTATTGCTGATTTACAAATTTACGTTACTCTGAAATTTAAAGTGAATACAGATACAAGTTTTCAATTGATTATGGCATTAGAAGAAGAATATCAAACAATATCTAATTTATAACATGAATGAAGTCTCTATATGGCAAATAGGAAAAACTTACCGGCAAAGCAGTGAGTCAAAGGGCAAGGCCTGCAAAAAAGCACCAAGCAGTAAAGCACCTTAACATTTGCAGATCTTAGTCTATACTTTTGTTTTCCACGGCAGCCATGCATTATCACCAAAATCCCATAATTAAAGATGCAATAATTTGAATAGACATTAGATAGTGGGGTGTCCCATCTCCCTCTTGAGTCCACCTTTAATAAAGAAAAAGGTAAAGTGCCTTAACATTCAGACATGTTAATCTGTACTTTTGGTTAGCACAAAATCCTTATTATAATTATTATTTTTCAAGAAAGCAGCCATGCATTATAACCAGAATCCCGTGATTAGAGATGCAATAATTTGAATAAACATTAGAGAGTGGTGTCTCATCTCCCATCCTAGTCTACCTTTATTAAAGATGCTTTATAAAAAAGCTAAAAAGACACATCGATTATTGTAAATGGCTTGGCCTAAGGAGCATCAAAAGCAAGCGATTCTTGCTACAATGTGGAACCAAACCAATAGATTAATTATTAAAAAAAATGGATATGCGTAGGCAATTTCATTTTTGCCGTTGAAATCGCTTCTATTTTGTTCTGTGCCTCTTTTGTGGTGAGTTTGTTCTAGTGCACTTGTCTAATAGTCTTGTTTTAGATGGGTCCGTCGCTTGCTAGTGGGGGTGTTGGGGCTTGCTTCTATTCACTGCTATTGGTAGATTCAATCATGGATTCTTGATTTTGGATCTTGAGACTCCATCGTCGAACCTTGTTTAAGTCAAGCATTGAGCTGAAAATTTTGGTGATTTGGTGCTTTAGCCGCTCGAACAAGCAAAGACACCATTTATATCAACAAACAGCGATATTTCATGTATCCTCAGTCCATGTCACATCATCGCTGTTACACGTAGGACAACCAACTATGATTGGATTCCCATATCAAATTAATTAAGCGAAACTTGGCTGAAATGACTCAATCACAATTTTCCTTGAAGGATTAAGATTACATTAACACAATTAAAAGGTTTAAGAGTCCTTGATGAAAATAGAAGATTCCTCTGTATGTCTTGATCTTGATCATGAAATATCTTAACCTTGTATGTTTCTTATTTTCTCAAGTAAATTGGCAATTTGAGCTTGTCAATTTTGATTGTATATTTTATGTCCTCCCTTCGTCATGAACCTTTTATTTCCATATGTTAAAATCTCCACCACCAAAATAATTAGATAGAGTAGTATTTGCACAATATTTGGGTTCAACACATATAATTTGGGTCTTATGTGAAAATCACTTAACACAAAGTTAGATCATTTGGACTTATGAGTACTGGGCTCGTCCAACTAAAAAACCCTTTTTGTTTCTTCAAAATTTGGCTATGGCAACAAGGAAAATCTTTTCTGTTCTTAGTTTTATAATTCCTCGAGTTGAAGAAGCTCATCTTTTTCGTATACTCCTATTTTTTAAATTGTATTGTTAGCTTAGTCTAAAGTTCTAAATAAGCTTGTGTCTAGCGAGGTGCCAATCAAGGTAAAAGTTTATAATTTTTACACACATATCATTTGAATGTAATCGGGAAAGAGATATATTACAGCTGAAAAAATTGATTCATAAAATTGGTTTATAAAAGTGATGTGAATAGGCTGATAAGACTATCACGTTGTTTTGTCAATCATTTCCAAATGCATTATTCTTAGTAGGGTTCAATTAGCAAGCAAATTTGAATAGGATCTTCCATTTTTCAAAGTGGTGATGGGGCCATCTTATACAAAGAGATTCATGGAAAGATCCCAAGCTTAATTCATTAGTGGCATGTCTTCAAATTTGAAAAGTGGCCTCTTGTTTTAGTTTGTTTTTAGCTCGAGTTTTCACTTTGTTTGCTTTTTCCCTTATAGCTGTGGCTAAGACTTGAGATTATATTATGTACCCAATGCATAGTCTAAGAGCACAAATTTTCCCATGCCTGACGTCGTCAACTTATATAAGGGTCGATAATGAAAGAGTGACTAAAATAGGTTAGGAAGATGCAATAATTCAAATAGACATTTGCTATTGGGGTGTCCCATCTATCTCCCTCTCGAGTCCACCTTTTAAAAAAGGTACTTTTGAAAAAGCTAAAAAGACCAAAGGATGCAAGTACTCGTGGACAATCAATGTTTGTCCATTAGCGATGAAGGAAAGGATGGAGACTAGAAATTGTCGGTGGTCACTGTTCAAGCAAAGGAATAATATTGCAGAAAATCATCCATTTCATCACTGAAGAAACCTATCGGTGTTTAGCTGAGGCCTAAGCCAAGGATAAGTCACTGAGCTCCATTATCTGTGTTAGAAATATTTAAAATATTTTCTTTGAAGATGAAATGACTAAAGATGGTGTTGACGAAGAAATTACTGAAAATGAGATGACTAAAAATGACGGCATAAATGAATAAAAACTAAGATTTAATTTGATTCATTGTTTCTTGATGACTTAGGAAATATCCGGTATGTCTCTAAAATTTTATACCAATCTCCTCTTTCTTCCTCTTGGTTTATCTCTTTGTTAAAGTTCTAAATGGTTGGATCTCTAAATCTCAGCCGTTGATAATCAAATATTTCATATAAAAGTTGTTGTATTTCCATCACCAAAATCTAAAGATCATCATATCAAGAACCAAAATCTAGCTTGCCACAAAATGAATATGTAATTCACAGTTATAAAGACTCATCACATATTTCTCTTTATCACCCTTGAATTAAAACAACATATACATTTTTTTTAGATCCTCGGAACATACCATTGTCAGCTTACATCGATTCGGGGTCTCATGGCTTCCACGATGGAGGATCTACAACGTCTATACCTCCGGAAAACTAATCCAGCAACTCACCGTCAAGGCCCACATTATTGTAGCCCATTTATTCCAATAAATCTGGAGTTAGACCCCTTGGTAAATAGGCTTGCTGTTCTTAAAATAAATCATAATACTATACTGCCATTAAAATTCACCAGAGAGGAAGAGTGTGAAAACGACTTCAAGTCATTGCTAATACAATTGGCATCTGACACCAAGGACCATGTTGTATTATTTATTAGTGTGTCCATCTTCACTTTCCTAGTACCAAACTTTGACTTTCAAACAATGATACAAGAGATTAAAGCTGTCGAGTGAAAATAAAATTGAACTTTTTGTCTTGCAAAAAGGGGTAGCTCTCAAAGAAGATCACAATATATTTCACTTATATTTCTATCCACATCTTCTTATTAGGAGTGATGTTTCCCAATAGATATGTTTCAAAACAAAAATTTGGAATTTGCTTTGTCAAAATCGATTTCCTATTTTTAAAATCATGAATTGAAGTGGTCGACCTATAATGGCTTGGAGCCACATTAGCTAATTCTAGGGTCGATCTAGGAATAGCCTCTCTCCTTTCTTTTTCTTTTTATTGTTTTATTTGATTGCTCTATCATATTTATTATTTTTGCAAAATTTTTCAATTAGGAAATCGGCCTACTTGTGTTGGTTTGTCAACCTTATTATTTCTACAAATTTTTTCAATTAAAAGACTTGTAGGGTTTGGTTTTGAGCCAATTCAAAACTAGTTCTACTCGATGATTGACCTTAAAATTGCTTCTACTCAAGAACCAACCTTTAAACCAATTCGAAACCGTTCTAGCTAGGAACCAGTCTTCCCAAGGAGAACCCATCAGTTCAAGGCCTAGAATTGGAAAGCAATTTGGTTAAGGCCAATCCCCAAATTTTACCCAAACACTGAATTGGTTCTCGTGTAAATCAACTTGAAATTAGTTGGTTAAGACCAATTAAGTTTGATTCTGTAGTTGAACTGACTTGGTTGCTCACCCCTACTCCTTATCATTAAAATGTCGAGTGATTGGCTCTATTCAAGAAAATTGTAGTGGGGTTCACCCTCGTCAATATTATGCAAATCAATCACCAAAAGAAGCAAAACCATACCATTTAACTAGAGACCATCTTTTCTTAAGAAATTATGCAAAATAAATAATACACTTATTTTTTACTTTAAAATGTTGTACTTATTTAACATCTCTAAATTTGCAATTATTGAATATCAACAATTATAATTATATGTTTACATTGTCATATTTTTAAGAATAATATAGAATGCATAAGACACTTATTATTTACAATAAAAAAATTATGCTTACTTAACCCATTAAGTTGGCCCACCGAATTGGGGTGGTAGGGATTTCCACCTTAGGAAGTCCACGTGTAAATTATATGTTGGGTTAAAGCCACCTTCACTAGCTTAAAGCCTAATCTTAACTAGTCACGGGCTCGCAGGATATATCATGAATTACTAGGGAGATGAGTCTCCATGCCTATAACCTTACATTAAAAAAAAAAAAAAAACACATGCTTACTTTATGTGGTAATTTTTTTAGGGTTAATATCAAAAAAACCCCAAACGATACATACATAAATCTATCATAAAAATTTTTCATAAAAAATTAATTTTTTTACTATAAAAAAACCCAAAATTGATAAATATGTGACAATTTTGCCCAAGCTAATTTTTTACCACTAAAAGTCTCAAATTGCAAAACTACACATATGATAAATTTATCATTCATTAGTTTTCGTTTAATTTTATTATCAAATTGTTGAGCTGCATGCATGACATGTGTTAGTTGACAAGTATACTAATTTTGGGTTTTATCCTTTATTTGTTATATGTATACTAGTTAATCTATTGTAATGGAGGTATATTTGTCTTGGAGTAAATTTGTCACAAGTATATAATTTTGAGATTTTTGGTGATCAAATGTATATCGGTTTAGGGTTTTTCATAATTAAAATATTAGTTTGGGGTAAATTTGTTATAGGTGTACCGGTTTGGGGTTTTTCATGATTAAAAATATTAATTTTGGTAAATTTGTCACATATGTATCGATTTGAAGTTTTTCATAATAAAAAAATTAGTTTATGGTAAATTTATTAAGTGTGTACAAGTTTGAAATTTTCCGTGGTATTAACCCTATTTTCATATGTATTATTCCTCATAAACTAGGAAGTTAGTATGCAAAAGGTCCTTATCAACTTAATTACAAAGAGGAAGTACCTCATGACTTTATTTAGTTATTGCATTTTTTGGCTAGAAAATTATGGTAACCTTTTTAAATAGTCAGAATATATATGAGCAATTTGACATTCTAATCTAATGATTATAGTTGGTAAAAATTTAGAAGGCTTCAAATTTTCCTTATGAATCGAGTTTTTTTTTTTTTTAATCTTTTTTCCACTTAGAGGGAGATGTAAGGGGCTATTTGTTAATAATTTTGTGAAAAATTGAAAGATTGTACTTACTTTCAACTAACAATCAAAACATTAATTGGATATATGGATCTAGGTTAACCCCAACTCTATTACGTCAATAAACAGAACATTATATAAAATTGCTATTCAGTATATAAAACAATAAAATTAAACTTCATTTTTTACTGTAGCTTAGTTCTAATGTCACTTCTATATTTTTCACATGATTTTATTGACTGCGTAAGAAGCGGGTTAATTGGCATTTGTCCGTTACTGATGATGGAAAGAACGGAAGGATGGATCAGGACCAGTGCGTTAGCGGTGGAAAAAATGAATGGACTATTTGCGGTGACAAGGGATGAAAGGATGTATACCTATTAAGGCGAAGAAAAGGACATTGTTGATGGTGACTAGTCCAGCAAAAGTAACAAAAATTCAGATAATCACCTATTTTTAGACCCAATAAATTGACTGATTTTTAGTTTAAGGCCTAACCTAAGATTTGGCTAACAAGCTCCATAGTCTGTACCCATCTTCTCATTTTTTGTCATGGTTTGGATCTTCGCTAAGATTCTAAATTTTTGGATCTTTGTAGAAAATCAAATGTTCCGGTGAAAAGTTGTTGACATGTTAAGAACCAAAATCGGACTTACTGGGAAAAGAAAAATTAATGCTCAGGCATTAAGATCCGTCATGTATTTCTTTCCGTCACCCTTTATTATAAATGACACCCACCAATGGAGCCCTTTATTCCAAGAGCTAGACCCCTCAGTAGGTAGGCTTCAATGTTCAAAAGAAAAATTATTGTACTGTCCTAGTAAAAAAATCACCATAAACTACAGAGGAAGAGTGTAAAGAAGGACTTCACGTCGCGGCTAAGACAACTGCCAATTTGACACCAAAGGCCATGTTGTACTACGCGTCAGTGTGTCCATCTTCACTTACCACTACTGAACTTTTACTATGAAAAAATGATACCAGAAAAGCAGCAATTTCCCTTGTAGTGGGGGGTGGGGAGAGATTAAAGCTGTCGGTAAAAATGAGATGAACTTTTTATCCTGCAAAAAAGGGTAAAATTGTCATATTTATTTCACTGGTCGATCCTGAAACTAGCTTGAACTACCTGGAACCAACCTAGAACCGTATCAATGAGTTCCAACGATGGCTTAGGAATAGGCCTACTTTTTTTTTCTATTTCATTTTTTATTAAATTATTCTTTCATATTCAATATTTTTTCATAAGTTCTCAATTAGGACGCCATGATGGATGTTTAGGTTGGAATAGTCAACCTTATTTTTTTGCAAACTTTCTCCGTTAAAAGACTTGTAGGGTTTGGTTTTGAATCAATTCAAAATTGGTTCTAACGAACGATTGGCATTTTACTTGACAATTAGCCTTGAAACATATTAAATACCATTCTAGTTGGGAACTAGTCTTCCTAAGTAGAACCGATTAGTTCGAGGCTAAGAATAGGGAACCGAACTCAAATTTGAATGAGGAAATCAAATCAGTCTTAGTGTGAATATACTTGAAATTGATTGAGTAAGATCAATTCAATTCAATTTTCCATTGAACTAGCCCAGTTGTTCATCCTCACTCCCTAATCATTAAGATATTGTAAATATGCGATGTTTCTATTTAAGAACATTGCAGTCGACTTTCCATCCTTGTCAAATTTATGCAAATCAATCACCAAAAGAAGCAAAACCATATCATTTAACTAGTGCTTGTCTTTTCTTAAGAAATTATTCATAATGCAAAATACAATTATTTTTTACAATAAAAGATTATAATTACTTAACATCTCTATCTTGCAATCATTGAATATCAACAACATGATAAATTACTATTAGCATTGTCATTTAAAAATTATAATACATAATGCAAAATACACATTATTTACAATAAAAGTACTATGCTTAACCAAAAAAAATTAGTGCAATTGATTGGGTTGTTAGGAATTTCTAGTTCAAGAACAAGATGTCACCCATTTGAATTCCACAAACTACTTGTAAACTGCTTCGTGATAGAGCCATTTTTCCTAGCGAAAAGCCCGAGACTATTCTCGATGTCTATATCCTTGGATTATAGAAAAAATGCTTACTTTATGTGGTCTCTTTTTTAAAATGCTTTAACACTTGTAAATGCAAAAAAGGTTTTAATCAACTTAATCACAGAGAGAAAGTACCTAATGACTTTAATTAGTCATAAGATTTTTGGATAAAAATTCAAGACACACAAAGTTAGGAGTAATTTGACTTTCTAACATAACAATTATGTTTGGCAAAAAAATTAAATAACTTCTTTTTCCTTAAGATCCGAGTTTATTTTTTCATTTTTCACTTAAAGGGATGATTTGAGGGGCTTCTATCAACAAATCTGTGAAAGTTATCAACTCACAGTCAAAACATTAATTGGATAAACTGATAAGCCAACCCTAGTCTATTATGTCAATAAATAAAAACATTACAAAAAATTGCTATTCAATAAATAAAATGACAATATGGCTATATTACTTTTTAAAACTATTTCGATTTGTATATCTTTTTGACCTTTAAACTTTCAATTTTTTTTTCCTGTAGCTTAATTCTAATGTTGCTTCTATATTTTAACATGGTTTCAATGACCTACACCGGGAGTGCGTTCAGCACCAGTACCTAATCAATGTTTTTTTTTTTTTTTTTTTTTTAATGCTGGAGCCGACAGCCGTTACGTAAACCCCCAGGTATCGCTAGCGGGGAAATCACCACCCTGACACCACGCTTAAATCACCACACAGCTCTTCAGCTTCCCTGCTTCGCAAGGATTTCGAACCTTGGCCTCCACCGGGGAGAGTAAAGGATCTACCCTCTACGCTGCAATGGTCAGTGGTGGTACCTAATCAATGTTTGTCCGTTAACTGTGGAGGAAAGGATGAAAGGATGGATAACGACCAGCACTTGGCGCTGGGAAAAGGAAGAAATGGACCATTTGCGGTGGGAAAGGACAGAAGGATGTATACCTCATCAATATCTGTCCGAAAAGGACCATTTGCAGTGGGAACGAACAGAAGGATGTATACCTCATCAATATCTGTCCATCAGCGGTGCAGGAAAAGATGGAGACACGGACATTGGCGATGAAGACTAGTCATGTAAACAGCAATAATGCAGAAAATCATCCATTTCTAATTTATGTGCTCGAGAAATTGACTTGTGTTGTATTAATTCCTAATAAGCTCCATAGTCTATAACCGTCTCCTCTTTCTTCCTCGTGATTTGGTTCTTTGCTAATCTAATTATGGAATAACTGGTACTACTACTAGATCTGATGATCAATAATTCCAGCAAAACATTGTTGTGTTTTCCATCACCAAAATCTGACTTACTGGGAAAAAAATAATAATAACACTCATCATATAATTATTTCCATCACCTTTTATTAATGTTGGAATTCATGTCAGCGGAAGACAACTTACCTGATTTCGATGCGCAAACAGCAAATAGCCTCGGAACGAACATTGAATTGCCGATAATTCACGAACAATGCTTTCTTACGTTAGTCTAGATGCAATCACAAAGAAAACACCCGATTTTCATGGCGTAAATGCCGATTGTTCTTGCTAAAATGAAATGGAACGCCTTGATCTTCTTTGATGAAAATAGAGAGGAAATTTGGTGCAAATGAATGGCCAACCGTATCAATGGTTGTGTTCGGGAGGCTTTTATACGTCTCCCTTCGTATCCCTCAATTAGTGACTTTTCATCGTAACGCATCAAGATAAAACGGTGCGTTCCGTTCGCACCCCATCATGGACATACCAGCTAAAGTACAACAATTAAAAATAATACACATTATTGGAGCCCCTTATCTGGAGTTAGACCCCAAGGGCCAGCTTATCCTATTCGGATAAGATCTTGAGTTTAGTCACTTTTTCATTCTCTTCTAGGATTTAGAAAGTAGAGCATAGGGGGTTTTAGCAACGTTATGCCAAAGATGTAATTTTTGGAACACGAGGAAAAAAGGGTTCGGAAGCTAATTTGACCTTATCATTTATCAAATTAGATTATGCTACACTGGATTAAGTCATGGTTTTTAGAGAAACTTGCACGTAGTAGTTATCCGGATGGCTCAGCGTGCTGCACATTAGTATCCAAATTTCTTTCTAGTCATATTAATTGTTTGCCGCAACCTACCACCGCCATCAAAATCAGTTCATGCTCGCAGCAATCTTGCTCTTGAGAATATGCACTTCCTGCTTGCCCTGACCGCATTCAAGACCGAGAATCGCGGAGCAAATCTCGTTATAAGAATTTGTTTGAGGAGCGAGAGTGTACTCTAGACTGAGATTGACAGTGGCCGAGACTGACTGGCTCGATTCTGGCATGCCGCTTGGCAAAGTCGTTGCACCTCCAAGGTCGTTGATGCAGTGTCGCAAACACATTGAGCGCGAGGTGAACTCATCCTTCAAACAAGGAGTAGAAGAGACTTTCCCAGCGAGGGCGGTGGATGGGAATCTAGGTCCTGCTCCACAGGCGAATTGGGTACTGAAGATGAAGAAGGTTTGAAGGAGAGACGCGGCATCATTTGGCACGCATGGACGAGCTACGCCAGCTAAAACGTTACCTTCCTAAATGCGCTAATTCGGTGCTTCATCGTTATCCTCATCTGTCGGTCACCGTCAACCTCCATTAATGAAAGCACTCGAGCGACCTTAGATCTGCATTGCGCCATCTCATATGTGATGCGCGCAACCTTAAGTGAGGTGTCGCACCTCGATCTCAGGAGGCGAGCTCCATTAATGGAGGTCGACCACAGAGAGAGAGAGAGAAACGCGATGGCGGCTTCTATATGATGGTGGTCGTAGTGGCGGTGGCCAAGTTTGATCTTGACGGTGGTCGTCGAGTTGTTCGTGATGGCGGTGGCAGCAGCGACGGTGGCTGCAACATCTTCTGAAAACAACAAAAAGCTAGGGCTTCCAGGGAAGAAGATGAACAGCGAATTAAGAACATTTTGAGAAACAGAAAAAATAATAGAAAATGAAAAAATGAAAAAAAAAAAAAAAAAAAGCAAAACATGTCATTTTGAATAAAGTTGAACAAATTATGTCACTCACCATCAATATAGGACGACTAATAATCACTAGGCGCTACATCAAAGATTTTCGGCTCCTATTAATCATAAGGATTACAAGAGAACTTTTGTAGATATTTATGATTAAATTAGTAAAATTAAAAATTTTAAGATCAATTAGATAATTTCTCTATTAAAATTGAGTCAAGAAATTGATTTACATCCCAAATGGGTACTCAAAACTACATGTTCACGATTGAGCTCTGTCAATGGAAAAAAGCAATCCACGTTGATGCAATAATTTGACAAAGACATCATTTAATAGTGTCCCACTCTCTCTGTCTCTATTTCACCTTCAACATATGGAGCATCACGCCCAAGATATTTTTGCTACAATGGGGACATAAACCAACGATTGACGATATCCCGAGTTGACTTATTGTTGGGCAATAATGGGGGTCCGTCGGCAATTTTCATTTTTATTGTTGAAATGAAATTTGCTTTTGTTTCGTTGTGTGCCTCTTTTGCGGTGAGTTTGTTTTTGGGTACTTCGGTGGTAGTTTTTGTTTCAGAAGGGTCACGTTGCTTGTTGGTGTGGGTGCTGTGACTTTGCTTTTATTAGCTGCTATGTGGTAGATTCAGTCATGGATTCTCCATTTTGGACCTCGAGACTCTACGTACTGTCGGACCCTTTTGTTTAAGTCGAACATTAGTGCAAAAGATTTGGTGATTTGGGGCTTTAGCTTAGCTGCTCAGCCAAGCAAGGAGTGCTGATTATATCTCTTGAAATTGGCAAATACCATCAAGAATTGTGAATACATCTTATGTCTTCTTTCATTTTGTGTGTTTATTTTGTGATATTAAATTCATATTTATACATTGCTTGTTCAAATAAGCACGTAGGCAGACATTATGTTAGTATCCTTCAAGTATATATTGAGGAAAATTATAATTTTCAAGATTAGGGATCCATCACATCTTATAAAAAAAAAATATAGGATTAAATTGCATTTACCTTGTCCACTACCATGCCTGACCTCGTCCCCTTATATAAGAGAGTGACTAAAATAGGTCCAGAAGATGCAATAATTCGAATGGACATTTGCTAGCAAGGTGTCCCGTCTGTCGCCCTCTCGAATTCACCTTTGATATGCTTTTCGAAAAAGCTAAAAAGACCAAGTGATGCAAGTACTTGCGAACAATCACTATTTGTCCATTAGCGGTGGAGAAAAGGATAGAGACAAGAAATTGTCGGTGGTCACCGTTTATGCAATGGAATAATAATGCAGAAAATCATCCATTTCTACACTAAAGAAATCTATCGGTGCTTAGTTTAGACCTAAACTAAGATTATGTCGTCGGGCTTCATTATCTGTGTTAGAGATATTTAGAATATTTTTTAGAAATAAAATGACTAAAGATAGTGTTGAAAAAATCAAGAAGTTACTGAAGATGAGATAACTTGATATGGTAGTATAAAGGAACAAAAGGGCGCAGTTAAATTTGATTCATTTTCTCTTGATGGCTTAGGAATATTCTAAATATCTTTATCAGTCTGTGCCAATCTAACCTTTCTCCTTCATGGTACGTGTCTTTGTTAAAGTTCTAAATCGTTGGATCTTTGCTATTGAATCTTAGAGGTCGATAATCAAATATTCCAAAAAAAAGTTTTGTTTCTATCACCAAAATCTAAACATCATCATGTCAAGAACCAAAATCTGACTTACTACAAAACGAAAATGTAATGCTCAATTATAAGACTCATAGCATATTTCTCTTTATCACCCTCAAATTAAAAGAACATAGACATTATTGTAGCCCATATATTTAAATATATATGGAGTAAGAGCCGTTAGTGGAGGCTTTGGGTGTATTTGGTAACGTTTTATACAAAAATTGTTTACAGGGAACGTAAAATAGAAAAAAATTATTTATGTTCCAGGGATAATTTTTTAAAAGAACACGTTTGGTAAATTTGTTTGAAATAGAAAAAGAACGTAAAAACACGTTTGGTAAACTTGTATAATTTTTTTATTTTAATTTTTTAATATTTTATTTTATTTTTCCTTTTTCCTTTTTCCCTTTTTTTTTTCTTCTTTTTTGGCCGTCGTCGTCGACCTCGGCCATGGCCGGCGACCGGCTGAAGAGGGCTAGTGGCCTCGCCCGGCCACGATGAGGCTCGCCGGCCCGGCGAGGCCGAACCTCGCTATGGTCGGGTGAGGTCGAGCTTGCCCACCACCACCAGGCGACGCCAACCTGGCTGTGGTTCGGCAACGCTAAGCCTCGCCGATGGCTTGGCGAGCTCGAGCTCGCTCAACCTCACCGGGGGCCGGCATCGCTTCGGCGAGGTCACCGGTCATGGCCGAGGCCGGCGATTGGCCAAAGAAAAAAGAAAAAGAAAAAATATGAGAGAAAAAAATTGTTTATCGGAAGTATTTTAAACAAGAAACAAATTTTTTTTTGTTTTTCTTTGTTGCTCCAAATTTGTTCTTGAGAACAAAAAAATAAATTTAGAATAAAAACGTAAATAAACGCATTTTTGTCATTTTTTTCTTCGAAATGAAAATAAAATAAAATTTGTGTTTATAAACAGAAAAAAGAAATACAAACAAACACCATTGGTGTTCAGAGAAAAGACATAACACTGTTCCACCGGACCACCATTAATATACGCTGCAGAGGAGTGAAAAAAAGGACCTTCTGTTACCGTTAACACAACTGGCATCTGACACCATGTACTACTTATCACTGTGTCCATGGTCCAGACTCCAGTACCAAACATCGACTCAAAAATAATAATATGAGAGGTTAAAGTTGTCGGTGGAAATAAAATTGAACTTGACGGTAGCTGTCAAAGAAAAACACTTTTTTTTTATTTCACTTATATTTCTATCCATCATAAGTTCCAAACAAGAACTTTGAACCCACTATGTGAAAATCGTTTGCCTATTTTTAAAGTCATTAATTGAAGTGGTCAGCCCTATAATAACTTAGAATCGCAAAGGCTAATTCTATGGTTGACCTGAGAACTGGCCATCTCTGTTTTTTATGTCTTATTTTTTTATTTAATTGCTCTATCATAGTCATTAATTAGATATGGGAGCCTAAATTAGACCAAGTTTAATATGTTAATAGGTAGAACATCATTAAAAATTATTCGCACACACCCCTTATGGCCATTTTACATTTTGTTAAAGTATTTTCTTAATTCTTAATTTTTAATTTTATGGTATTCTAAAATTTAAAGTCAACAGAGATAGAAGTTTCCAATTGATTATAACATTAGAAGAAGAATATCAAGTAATGTATAATTTATGACACGATTGAAGTTTCCATACGGTAATTAGGAAACTTACTAGCGAACTTAATAGGGAATGATTTGCCAAATAACGTTCAAAGCTCTTATCCTAAACTTTTGTTTTCTATGTCATCCTCAAGAAAGTTAATATTCCCAAAAAAAGCAGCCATGAATCATTATTACGATCCCATGATTGAACCATTCATGCAAAAAGATGGGCTCCACATGTATTCTCATCTGATAAAGCTCTGGCACCTGAAAAAAGCAAGGGTACATTGCTTGGGGCCTTGGGCTACTTGATGCAATAATTTGATAAACCAAGTTGATTTATAGTTGCGCCAAAATGGGGGTGTGTCAGCAATTTTCATTTTTGCTGTTGAAATGAAATTACTTTTGTTTTGTTGTGTGCCTCTTTCGTGGTTATTTTGTTTTTGTGTACTTCAGCGGTCGTTCTTGTTTCAGAAGGGTCGCGTTGCTTGCTAATGTGGGTGTCGCGGCTTGGCTTCTATTCGCTGCTATTTGGTAGATTCGGTCATGGATTCTCGATTTTGGACCTCAAGACTCTGCGTACTCTCAACCCTTTTGTTTGAGTCAAGCATTAAAGCTAGAGATTTGGTGATTTAGGGCTTTAGCTTAGCCGCTCGACTAAGCAAAGACGCCATTAATTTCAACAAAAACGTTGTTTTATTGTAATCTCAGTACATGTCACGTCATCACTGAAAGGACTTGATGACAATTTTCCTCAAAGGATTAAAATTAAATTGATTCGATTAAAAAATTTGGGTCTCCATTACATCATATATAATAAGTTTTAGATTGACTGCAATTTTTCCAGCAATAGTAAAACTCCAGCCCCCATACTTTGATGAAAATAGAAGATTCTTGTGTATGTCTCCCCATTAAACACGACATAATCTTAATCTCGTACATATCTTGACTTCACAAGTAAAATGATAATTAGCGTTCACTAATTTTGATCCTCTAATTTTATGTCCTCACCTAAGCTCAACATCCATCATTTGGGTCTCCATTGAAAATGATTTAATAGGAAGAGTGAGATCATTTAGGCTAATGAGCACTGGGTTCATGCAATTACAAAACCATTTTGTTTCTTTAAAATTTGGTTCTGAAAGGCAACCTGAAACTTCGTTCGCTCATGCATGATTGAGTTTCCTAAGCCATGGTTACGGTTAAGGTGAAGCTAGTCTTTTCTATCCTTCTTATTTTTACAACCGTTTTGATTAGAAAAAACTCAGTACTCCTATTTTTTTAATTGTAATGTCTTCTTAGTTTGGAGTTTAGAGTACACTCATGTCTAGCCAAGCACCAATCAAGGTAAAAGTTTATAATTTATTATGCACATATCATTTGAATATTATCAAGCGAAAGATATATAACAACTAAAAAAAATTGATTTATAGAAGTGATGTGAATAAGCTGGGTCAGACAATCGCATCATTTTGTCAATCATCTCCATATGCATTACTCTTAGCAGGACTTACTTATCTAGCACATTTGAATAAGAGCATTCATTTTTCAAAGTGGTGATGTAGCATCTTCTTTTAGAGATTCATGGAAAGATCCAAAGCTTAATTCATCAGTGGCATGTCTCAAAATTTGAAATCTTGCCTTGCATTACAGTTTGTTTTTAGCTTGAGTTTTCACTTTGCTTGCTTTTAACCCTTATACATGTGGCTAAGACTCGAGATTACGTTATGCATCTTATGTATGGTCTAAGAGCACGAATTTTGATAGGTTAAGATTGATTACTTACAAATTATGCACCCTATCGTACAATTCGGGGTGCTGATTATAAATTAGCGAATACTACCAAGTGCCGTGATTATACATCCTGTGTCTTTCATTTTGCATGCTTATATTATGGCATTTCATTCATATTCAAATATTACATCCTTTGGATTCTTCAAGGTACATATTGAGAGAAATAATAATTTCGCAATTTTTATTAATTTAGAAAAGTCGTGGACGGTGAAGTTAATGATTCATTGCATGTACCTTCTTCTCTCCCATGCGTGACGCTGAACAATCATGTAAGGGTCAATGATAAAAGTGACTAAACCGGTCCAAGAAGATGCAATAATTTGAATAGGCATTTCTTAGCTGGGTGTCCCATCTATCTCCCTCTCTACCTTTAACAAAGATGCATTTCGAAAAAGCTAAAAAGACCATAGGACACAAGTACTCATGGACAATCAATGTTTGTCCATTAGCGGTGGAGGATAGGACGGAGACCAGACATTGGCTCTGTTTGGTTCGGCTTTTCAAATGGACTTTCGGAGTCTAAAGTCATTTGGTCAAATGCAAAAGTGTTTGATTCGGCTTTTTGGGCGACTTTAGCATGATGCACGGTGATCTCCAAGGCTCTAAGGACCCTTAGCTCAAAGTAGGTCCAGAGGTGCTTTGGCAAGTTGCATTTTGGGAATGCAAGTTTAGGGTTATTGTTCATCTTCTCTGGAGAAGGAAGGCTGACGACCTTCGGCCAGGGGATCGTATGCGCCAGCGATGCGCCGACAACCGCCGCTTGAGAGTTGCTCGAGTCCAACGATGGCTTGAATCGCGCGACCCAGGCGTCGCCCGAGGTCGCGTGACCCCAGGCGACGGCCGCCCGCGGTCGGGCGACCTCGGGCGGCCAAGCAACGGCCGCTTGGGTCGCGCGAACCTAGGTGACGGCCGCCCGAGGTCGCTCGACCTAGGCAACTGTCGCTTGGGGTTGCTTGACCCGGCGACCGTCCGGAGGCCGATCCAGCCATTCGGTCGCCAAAGTTGGCGATCCGGCCACCGATCCAGCGGTCCGGTGGCGAGACTTCAAAAAAAATATAAATATATTTTTGCTTTTTTAATTTAATAAAAGTTAATTACAAATGCAAATTTTACCAAATGGTATTTTAGCCAAAGTTGTTTCTTAATACAAATTTTACCAAATGATATTTGCATTTCGGAAAACCCCATTCATCCAAAGGTATTTATATTTATGCAAATGCATTCTCCAAAAGTCGAACCAAACGGGCCTATTGTTGATGGTAGTGGCTATGTAGCACCAACATGGACACACGACACGCAACACGACACGACACGCCGACACGTCATTTCTTAAAAATAGAGAATTTCGACACGTTCCGACACGTTATATATTAAATATATTTTTATATATGAATACATAAATAAATAATAATAAAAATAGCCTAGAATTAATTTATACGAAAAATCTTAAATAATATCATTCATTATTTTAATTTGTTACAATAATACACAAAAATTAGAGGAAAAAAACAATGTTTAAAGAAAAATGCTGAAATGATATTTTTAAATTTGTTTATTTATCATATATAGCATTTTTTATTACTTCTTTTATAGTAAAAGAGTTTTTAAAAAAATAAAAAAATTAAAAAAACAAAACTGAAAAAAAAAAAAAAAAATTGACCCCGTGCATTTATATTTATAGCAATTTTATTACTTCTTTTATTACTTCTTTTGTGTATATTTATATTTTGACCCCTCAAGTATTAGAAATTTTTAAAATTGACCCCATGCGTGTCGGAATCGCGTGTCGGAATTCTGGACTTGCGTGTCGGAGCGTGTTGGAGAGAGTTGACCACGTGTCGGATTTTTTTACACTCATTGACCGCGTGTCGGACACGTGTCGGAGTGTCGGATACGATACGAAGGCTTCCAGAGAGTGTCCGTGCTACATAGGATAGTGGTATAGTTTAAGGATGGGAATGATAATATAGGAAATCATTCATTTCTACGTTAAAGAAGTCCATCGGTGCTTAGTTTAGGCCTGGTTAAGTTGGTGAGCTCCATTGTTTGTGTTAGATATAAATATTTCCTCTGAAGATGAAATGACTAAGATGGTGTTGACAAAATTGAGAAGTTACTTAAAATGAGATGACTAAAAATGGTGACATGAAGGAATTAAAAGCTAAGATCTAATTTGATTCATTCTTTTTTGATAGCTTAGGAAATATCCTAAATATCTCTGACAATATGTACCAATCTCCTCTTTTTTCTTGGTGGTTTGTCTATTTGTTAAAGTTCTCAATAGTTGGACCTCTACTATTGAATCTCAGCCATTGATAATAAAATATTTCAGAAAAAAGTAGCTGTGTTTGCATCATCAAAATCTTAAGATTATCATGTTAAGAACCAAAATCTGGCTTACTACGAAATGAAAAATGTAATGCTCGGTTATAAATACTCGTCACATATTTTTCTCTTTATCACCTCGAATTAAAACAACAAATATTAATGTAGCCCATTTATTTAAATAAATCTGAAGCTTGACCCTTCAGTAAAAAGTCTTGCTGTTCTGAAAAGAAATCATTATACTGTCCCACCATTAACATTCAACAGAGAGGAAGGGTGTGAAAACGACATCAGGTCACCGCTAATACAACTGGCATCTGACACCAAGGACCATGTTGTAATACTCATCAACGTGTCCATCTTCACGAATTTAGTACCGAACTTTGTTCTCTAAAAAAATGATACAAGATATTAAAGCTGTCGGTGAACAAAAAATTAAACTTTTTATCTTGCAAAAACGGTAGCCGTCAAAGAAAATCACTAAACTATATTCCACTTATATTTCTATCTGCATTTTTCTTATTAGGGGTGATGTTTCACAGTAGATATGTTTCAAAACAAGAATTTGGGTCCTGCTCTGTTAATATATTCCTAGTCTTTTTTTTTTTTTTTTTATAGATCTATATTCATTTTGATAACGTTGTTGAAAATGATTGTCATGAATTAGGAATATAGAAGACTCCATACAACATTCCATCATCATTTTTGTTGACTTCTATGGTTAACTTGTTCTATTTGTTTATACTTTTCAAGTACCATTTTCTGTGTTTTGCTTTCCCTCAAAAAATTTGAAAATGAAAATAATTAGGTTGTATAAATTACTAAAAAACAATAACTCTACTTGTCAATAATTGTATAGTTTTGAAGACTTTGAAAATCAATTTGTGATAACCGTAATATTTTGATAATAGATGTTAGAAGTAAAAGCTCTAAACATACCCAAGCATTTGTGATAATTAGAATCAGAACGAGGGGCCACGAAGCACGTCAGTTGTTGCTCAAAATTGTTCCTATACTTATTTTGTCATGTACGGAGTAGCAATATTCGAGAAACAAGGACAGTAAAAGTTTAATTTTCTTAGGAGTTCAAATCCAACAATTTTTACTTGAAGTTACTTCTAATGTAAAACTTACAATTGACATTCTAATTTGCTTAATTATAATGTTAATTTTATATTTTACTTATATTTCCATCCACATCTTCTTATTAGGGATGATGTTTCAGGATAAATATGTTTCGTACCGCAAAACTTACCCTACCAAAGCCATTATCCTTTACTTGAAATCAGGATATGAACTCGTTGACCCCAGAAGCAGTCTAGAACCGCATCAACAAGTCACAAGGTCGACTCATAAGCTGGCCTACCTTTTTTTTTTTTTTTCTATTTCATTTTTTTATTAAATCACTCTTTCATATTCAATATTTTTGCAAAAGCTCTCAATTGGAACACCATAAAAGACTTATTATTGAATATCAACAATATGAGTTAAAAAAATAATACATAATGCAAAATACACATTATTTACAATAAAATAATATGCTTACTTAACCAAAAAAATTAGTTTAGTTGATAGGGATGTTAGGAATTTCTAGATTATGAACTAGAGATCACCCCTTTGAATCATATAACTGTTTTGATTTAGAGCCAACTTTGCTAGCCAAAAGCCCCATCTCAACCAGTTCATGGGTTCGTGAGATATTTCATGAGTTACTAGGTAGACAACTTTCCATGCTTGTATCATTGGATTATAGAAAAAATAGGCTTACTTTACGTGGTGAATTTTTTATATGCATTATTCCTTATAAACTAATTAGTTAATATGCATAAGGTCTTTATCAACTTAATTACAAATAGAAAGTACCTCATGACTTTAATTAGTTAATAACATTTTTTGGTTAGAAATTTATGACATACGGAGCTAGGAGTAATTTCACATTCTAAATCTAAGGCTGGTAATTTGTTTTTAATTTTAAACAACTTGGTTTTCCCTATGAATTGAGTTTTTTTTTTTTTTTTTTTTTTGCTTATCTAGATATCTTGAGGGGTTTTTCTGTCAACAAATCTGTGAAAGTTTGAAAGATAATACTTATTTCAACTAGTGGTTAAAACATTAATTATATAAACGGATCTAAGCTAGCTCAAATCTATTATTTCAATAAATAGAAAGTTATAAAAAAATTACTATTCAATATATAAAAGAACAACGTGGCTATATTATATTTTGAAACTATTTCAATCCGTATATCACTGACCTTTAAAATTTCAATTTATTTTCCTATAGCTTAATCCTAATGTTACTTTTATATTTGTAACGTGATTTCATTGACCTGCACAAGGAGTGGTTTTAGCACCTATACATAATCAATGTTTGTCAATTGACGGCGGAGGGAAGCATGAAAGGATGGATTAGGACTATTAGTACGTTGGCGGTGGGAAAGTATGGACACCCCCATCAATGTCTTGGAGGAAAGGATGGAGACAGGGACATTGGTGGTGGTGACTGGTCCGGTAAAAGGAACAATAATGCAGAGAATCATCTATTTCTATAACCAAGTAATTGACTGGTGTTTATTTAGGGCCTAAACTAAGGTTAGGGTAGCATCTATATCTTACATTATCGAATGATCAATAATATGAAAATTTTATGTTCACATTGTCATTTTCTTCGCAAATGATATAGAGTGCAAAAGAAATGTACTTACTTTAAGAGAATGATAACTTTACATGGTAATTTGTTTGTTTATGCACTTATTCCTCATAGATTAGGTATTTATTATGCAGAGGATCCTTGTCAACTTAACTAGAAAGAGAACATCCCTTATAATTTAATTTAGCGATAACACTTTCTTTGTTAGGAACTAGTCCTAACCTTTTCAAATAATCATAACAAATAATACGGATTTGGGAGGGCTGAGTCTGAGAAAAGGAGTAAGGAAGTTGTGAAGGCGCCCGGGGCCTTGGTGGAGCAAGCCGGCGAAGAAGACGCCAAGTTTTGGGACCGTAAATAGCAGCAGAGATGGCGGAGGAGGAGAAACACCAGCATGAGATGCAAGTGCTGGTACTTTTGTCAGTTCATGGCCTTTTGCTTTTGTCTAATGAGAGAGAGTTGTTAAGAAAAACAAAGTGGGAACGCACTGATTAGTAATTAGAGGAGCTGTGTGTATGCCCCTGTATGTATGGATGAGAAGCGGGGAAATTAAGCCTTAAATCGCGTGAATTACCACACCCCACATTTTAATCACTATTTGGATCAGATCTCAAGTAAGAAAGAGGAGCATAACGTGTTTTAACAAAGTCATGCCAAAGATATAATTTTGGAACGCAAGAAATGAAAAAGGGTTCCAAAGCTAATTTGACCTTATCATTTTATCAAACTATCTTATGCTACCTTGGATTAAGATGTGATTTTTAGAGAAATTTGCATGTAGTATTTATATGAATGGCTCAGCAAGCTGCACATTAATTATCAAGCCAGCGATTCACGTGGCACGGTGGCACACAGCTTAAGATTTCTTTAGTTTCCAAATCTCTTTCTAGTCATTTTAATTATCTGCCACAAGCTGCCACTGCCATCACCAACAAAGCAACCACCACCATCAAAATCAGTTCATGCTCGCTACAATCTTGCTTGCCCTGATTGCATTCAAGAACGCCAGAGGGTACTCTCAACTGAGATTGATGGTAGGCGAGACCGCCCTGCTCGATCTTGGCGTGCCGCTTAGCAAAGTTGTTGCACCTCCAAGGCCGTTGATGCATTGTCGCACACGCATTGAGCACAAAATGAACTCATCCTTTGAACAAAGAGTAGAAGAGACTTATGCCATGAAGGCGATGGATGGGAATCAAGGTCCTTGGCATCATTTGGCACACATGGACGAGCTAGGCCAGCTAAAGCATTACCTTCTTATATGCGCTAATTGGGTGCTTCATCATCATCATCTATCGATCACCGTCAACCTCCATCAATGGAACCACTCGAGTGACCTCAGATCTGCATAGCGCGACCTCATATGTAATGCGCACAACCTCAAGCGCGGTGTCGCACCTTAATCCCAGGACACGAGCTCTGTTAATGTAGGTTGGCCACACGGTGAGGGCAAGAGAGAGAGAGAAACCCAATGGCGGCTTCCGTATGATGGTGGTTGTAGTGGCGGTTGCCGAGTTTGATCTTGATAATGGTGCTAGAGTTGTTGGTGATGGTAGTGGCGGCTTGCGGTAGCAGTAATGATGGCAGCAACATCTTCTAAAAACAACAAAAAACTAGGGCTTCTAAGGGAGAGGATGAATTGCAAATCAAGAGCATTTAAAAAAGATAAGATAATAGAAAAAGATAAATTTAGCAAAAAAATGAGAAAATTAAGCAAATAATGTCGTTTTTAATAGAATTTTATGTCATATCACTGGCGATTATTGAATACAATTATATCACAATTGTCGGAAGGATTATAAAAGAATTTTGTGTAAAAATATAGAATTAAATTTGTGAAATTAAATAATTTAAAGTTAAATTTGAATTTGTACAATAGGATTAGGATAAGTTGGATAATCACAATTGAATTTATCACTGGACAAAACAACATGTCAAGTGGGTGTGACCTGTCCTTCTCCATTTGTCACGCGTGCGAGAATTTAAGGGAGCGCATGGAAACACTGTTCTTTTTTTTGTTTGGGAATAAAAATTAAAAAAAAAAAAAAGTGTTTTTGTTCCGAGGAACAGTTTTTGAATAAAAGAATGCGTTTGGTAAGTGTAAAAAAAAACTGTTCTTGGAATAAAAAAAAACAGAAATACGTTTGGTAATCGCTGATCAATTTACTGTTCCTAGGATAGAAAAAGAACGAAACACGTTTGGTAAACGACAAAAAAATTTATGTTTTAAATTTTTCAAAAAAAAAAAAAGCTTTTCTTTAATAAAGTTTAAACTTGATATTGAATTCTCATTATTATGAAATGCTCATTAATTTTATTTTGTTCATGGTTAGTGAAGACAAACATTTTGAACATGATCATATGTCATATTTCGTAGAAAATTTTGTAAGTAAAGTTTGTATCAAATTTTTTCAAGTACTTTTTTATTTTTTAGTTCTAAAGCATATAAACTTGATATTGATTTCTCATTCTCATTAAATGCTTATCAATTTAATTTTGAAAAATGGCGAGTGAAGAAAAATATTTTCAACATGGTCATATGTGCACCCTTAAACGAAAATTTCATGCATCTCAGCATGAACCCTTCCATACATGACATCACAATAATGAAGTAATATAGTTCATTGTTCAACTGCATCACAGTGATGGAGATGGACCTGGCCATGGTGAGGGTGGCCGTGCAGCCGGAGGCGCTGGTGGAGAGGCTGGAGCAGGCGAGGGCCCGCTGTCGGCAGGCCATCCTCGTTGCCAATTCCTTTTGACTGTCCCAGTCCCGACACAGAGAATTATGTTAGTGAGGTGGAATTTCGGATAATTTGTTTGTAAAAATATCGCGAATTTGAGGTTCGTGTCTGTCGATACGTAGTTTAACATAGTGATTTCTCGATTACAGTATGGAAAGATTTTCCTACTCTGATAGGCTCGTTATTCCAGGTGCCTCGGATGTGATCATTGCACGGAATATTTTTTTCTTACATGATCAGAGAGTTTGCACGAAAACACATACGCGTGATCATCATTAGGATGACTTGCGATCGTCACTTCCAAAGAAACCAATGTCTAAGTAATCATCCATCCATAATGATCGCTTATTTATTATTCTTTTTAAAAGAGTCGCTTCATCAAAATATATATTATCACAAGTTATGACTAGTGAATTTCGACATCGAACCACATTAGAAGAAGTTTGCTGCTCTGAATTTTTTTAATTGTCGACTTCGTCCTCCTCCAAACTATCACAAAAACCCCATGTGTCATCATTTTCACATCTTTATTTCAGCAAGATTGCATATCATCTCTGAGAACACGAGCTTTCCAATGAGAGAACTCAAAACGGCCAAAATTAATTAAAGCGCCTTTTGAACAGAAAGACCACTAGTGACATTATTTGCAATAAATACGATCCATCATTTTCTTTTTGTTGCTCGAATGTTTTCTTTTTACTGTTTCATTTGGTAAATCAGAACGTAGATTAACAAAAGTATAACTTCGAAAATCGAACCGCGACGAGTAACTTTTGCAACGAAATATTACGTTTTCATTCCGTCCGATAATTGCATTTACTAGCATCCATTGGCAAATACCCCGTAACTTAGTAAATTCTCAGAAATATTACAAAGCATAGAGCTGCAAAGGTAGATGCTGAGACATGACAAGTTAGGTAAATACTTAGATATATTAATAACCTTCTTCGCTTCACACCATTAATTAATAAATTTCACAATGACTTTTTTTTTTTTAATTTATTTATGAAAGAACCAAAACGAAATTAATCATCAAAATCCGAGGACCCAATTCGTGAAAAAAATAAATAAATAAATTCAAAGACGATATCGCACAAATGGAAGAAGTTCAAAGATTTCTCATGCTACTATTCCCAGCATTTTGATATATTAGTAACCATTAGGTTAGATGAATGAGGGAATCCCGTGAAAATTTGTCACAAGAGCGTTGGAGGATGATGATGCTACGCTAAAAACAACATCAAGGCAAACATGTACAAGAGGCTATTGACCTAGGAACTACAAAGTACTCGAACAGGAATGCAGTTAGTCCTCGCACTCACTTTTTCGCCTTCGACTTTTTATGCTTTATTCCCTTTGTTTTCCGGTTTTTCTCCGTCTTTTTCTCAGATGCCATCTTGGCATACACCGTTTGGGATTCTTGGATGATGAGGCGCACGTGGGGATCGTCCTTGGGCATTTTGCTCAGCACAATCCTTGCAGACTTGAGGTCTCCTGAAGCCAGAAGGGCTTGATACATCCAACCAATGTTCATAAAGTAGAGACATCCACATCAAGCTTGAAAAACTCGGCAGATACAACCAGTAACTCGTATGACGGCCAAGGATTAAACAGCTCAAATCTGATTCACTTGAATGAGACGGATTAATGGGGAGCTTGAGAGAGTAATTAAAATATCACCTCAAGAAACTCAGAATATTGTAAGGGAGGTCAGCTGCTTGATATTCCTTCCAAATCAAGATAGACTTATCCATGTCTTTCGTACTGACACAAGCACTGAGAAGAACATCGAGAACCCTCCGTGAAGGGGCAAGGCCAAGATCATTCTTGATCACTTGAAGCAAGTCGAAGCCCATCTGCAGAAGTGTTGTCTCTTCCGCAATGCTAAAGAACACCTGCATGAATGAAGGAAGAAGATAGAGCGGCAGTGATTGATATATTCCAGCATCCTTGCATGCATCAGTCAAATTTTGCACCCTTTGCAAACTAGCAGGCAATTGCTACGGATAGCAAAGAAGGCCATTTGTGTCTACAACTCAAAATAACTATAGAGAGAGGGGAAGGTTGGGAGATGGGAGGTAAAGGAAGAACAAAACCACTTATCCAGTTGACTCCAAAAGAATGGTGCTTGAAAAGTACCCTAAGCATAAATAACCCTGATTTTCTAACATATATGAACTACGATTCTTGATTATCTCTTGCATTTCCAATCCCGAAGCCAACTTCCTGACCAAAACTATTAAGAGTTTTCAGCTTAAGAAAATAGAATAGGTTCGAACCTCATCAAAAATTGCTTCCATGGCCATTTCATCATTGCTGATACGATCTTTGAGTTGCTTTAGCAAATCAACAGCAGCACTGAATTAGATAAAGAAAATGTTATAAGCAACTAAATGCATCAATGACACATCCAAGAACCAAAAGATAACAAATAGGACCTTAGATGATTGAATCGAACAGAGTACAAGAGGACTTTGTAACATCCATCAAGCCGAAGTCCCGATCGGTTAACTCCTCAAGCGGCTTAAGCAATCTACTCGGCTTGAGCCGCCGCCGGAGCCGCCGCTCGCCGCTCGAGCGGCTCCGCTAGCTCGAGCAAAGATCTCGCTCGAGCAGCTCACTCGAGTGGCAGAGAGCTCGCTCGAGCGGCTCGAGCGAGCAGCCATCCCAGATCTGCGAGCAACGCTCGCTTGAGGCTCGAGCGAGCGGCCGTCCCAGATCTGTCGCAGATCTGGGCGAGCAACGCTCGCTTGAAGCTCGAGCGAGCAGCCGTCCCAGATCTGTCGCAGATCCGGGCGAGCAACGCTCACTTGAGGCTCGAGCAAGCCATCCCGAGATCGCCGTCGGCGGCCTCAAGCGAGTGTCCCAGATCCGCCTCGCCGAAGCCCATCGTCGACCAGGAGAAGGAGGAGCACTAGAAATGTACGGATTCGGAAGCTTCAACCGGTGAGTCGCCGGAGTGAGGAGTTGCCGGAGAGTCGGTCGAGTGGGAGCTGCCAGAGAGAAGGGAGAGACGCCGGAAAAGGGAGAGCACGAACGAATGAAGCTTTAGCCGAAAGCACGCACGAACGAAGCTTCAGCCGGTGTGTTCCAGTTTTGTTTTTCTTGTTCTTTTTCGGAACGAAGAAGTGTTTCTTTCTCCAAAAACAACTTTTTGTGTTTCTTTTTTTGCTCCAATTTTGTTAGGGACAAAAAAAAAAAAAAAAAAAAAGAATGTAAACGCAACCAAACGTAAGTGTTTTTTTTTTGTTCCTAACAAAAAATTACGAAGTGTTCAGAAACATTTTTTGGAACGTTTTCATGTACGCCCTAAGTCGAATCGTTTTATTATTTTGACAGCTGGTCATTACTTTTACGATTTTCTGATGCCTATTCAATTTGGGCATTGGCGGGAGAGGCTCAGACGTGATAGTGACCGATCAACTAAAGAAATGATAAAATGCAGAAAATCATCTATTTCTGTTACCTCCACTGTTCATAAGTCCACCATTTTTTTCTTGTCTTGATTGAGGCGACGGGGAACAGCCTTATTTAATTTTTATCTTTTGCCAGTTTCCACTTGGAGCAATATGCTATCAAGTTTTCAGCTACCCAAGGAATTAACTAATGTCTAGTTAAGGCCTTGACCATGGTTAAGTTACCGAGCTCTTTTATACTTAAATTGATTGCTCTTCCCTCTCCTTCCTCCATCCTTGTTTGCGCTCAAATCTCTCAGCCTTCTTTCATCTCTCATCGTTCTTGCTCTGTTTCCCTCTTTCTTCACCTCGGCACAACCGTTCTTCTTCCTCCTCTTCTTCTTCGGTATCTGCTTCTCTTTTCCATTGTCTTCTCTCTCTGTCTCCCTATTTTCTCGCCCTTTCTTTCTCAAAAAAAGAAAAAAAAAAGTTAAAAAAAGAAAAAGAAAAAAGAGAAATGTCGATCGATGCTGCTATTGCTATTGCGTGGGACGTCTTCAAGTCCGTAGTTGCTCCCATCAAGCGTCAATTCGGATACGTGATCTACTCCAAGAGGCACGCCCAAGATCTTCAGAAGGAAGTCGAGGAGCTTGCGTACGAGGTTGATAGGGTCCACAATCTCGTTGAAGCGGCCAGAAACAATCTTCGGAATGTCTACGATCGCGTCACGGACTGCAATGCAAGTGCTGAGAAGGCCCTGAAGGAGGCACGAGACCTGTTGGGCGACATCCAAGAGGCGAGCAAGACTTGCTGCTATGGGACTCTTCCTGACCCCAAGTGTCGCTATCAATTCAGTAGGAAGGCCAAGGACAAGATCGAGGTCATTCAGGGACTCACTCAAAAATGCAGTGGATTCAAGGAATTGAACGACATCTCCTTCAGCAATCCTGCTTCAGGGAACGTTGCTGCTCGGACTTCGGCCAAGAGAGAGGGCATCTCCTCCAGCAATCCTGCTCCAGGGAACATTGCTGCTCTGCCTCCGGCCAAAAGAGAGGGCATCTCCTCCAGCTATCCTGCTCCCGGGAACATTGCCGCTCTGACTCCGGCCAAAAGAGAGGGCATCTCCTCCAGCAATCCTGCTCCAGGGAACGTTGCTGCTCTGACTCCGGCCAAGAGAGAGGGCAAAGATGTCGTCCAGTCGGCCACTGTGATGGCCTCCCCTTCTTTTGCCACGACGTTGAATAAGGTTGGGGACAATGATGTCTTCAGATCCAGAGCTTCTATCATTCGGGACATCATGGCCGCTCTTGCTGATAACAACCATAGCGTGGTCGGGGTTTACGGGATGGGCGGGGTCGGCAAGTCCACACTTTTGGCGGATGTTGAAAGGCGAATAATAGAAAAGAAGTCGTTCGATTGGGTCACTAAGGCCGACGTGTCGGAAAATCCAGACATCAAGAAGATTCAAGGAGAGATTGCGGACGCCTTGGACCTTACTGAGATAACGAAAAAAGAGACTATCGGCGGGCGAGCAAAACTTCTGCATGGGAGGTTGGAAAATGAGGAGAGGGAGAAAAAGAAGGTCCTCATAATACTGGACAACCTGTGGAAGGGGCTGGACTTGAAATCAGTGGGCATTCCTTGCGGACACGACAACAAAGTCACAGGATGCAAGTTGTTGCTGACGTCGAGATTTCAAGATGTTTTGCGAAGGGAAATGGGCTGCGACAGGGACTTCCGCCTTGAAGAGCTGAAGGATGAAGAGGCAAAAAGATTGTTTGAGAGGACGGTGGGAGACAAAGTTCATGATGATCCGTTCAAATCCTTGGTGAATGAAGCAGTCCACAAATGTGCAGGTTTGCCTTTCCTCATTATTGCAATGGCGAATATTTTTAAAGACGCCGATTTTTATGAATGGAAAGATGTTTTGAGACAAATCGAGAAGTCTACAAATATAGGAATAAGTGAGAGCATAAATAAGATGTTGCAGTTGAGTTATGATCGCTTCAAAGGGGAGGATGGCAAGGAGGTGAAGTCATTGTTACGACTCTGTGTTGTCTATGGTGTCTCTAAGCCCTCTCTTGAAAACTTGGTGAGGTATGGCATGGGTTTGAGGTTATTTCAAGAAGATAGCACCATGGAAGAAATGAGAAATAGGTTAAACACGCTGATTCGAAAATTGAAAGCCTCCTCCCTTTTGTTAGCAGACAATGAAGATGTTGATGGTTTCAAGATACATGACTTGGTTCGTGGATTTATTGCCTCAGTCGCTTCAAAAGATGACCCTCTTCTCGTGTTGAAAGATAATGATAAGTCGGTGATAGAATTGCCGAAGGACAAGCTCAGAAGTTGTACAGCAGTATGCTTTCCCTATGTTGACATGAAGGAACTTCCCGAAGAGTTATATTGCCCTGAAATGAGGATCCTTTTGTTGTTCACAAATAATGAATCTCTTAAGATCCCAGATTCGTACTTCAACTCTATGAGAAAACTCATGGTCCTACATCTTTCTCAGGTATGTCTCACTCGTTCACCTTTTCCGTTCCAGTTCTTGGAGAACTTATACACTCTATGTCTTGATCGTTGTTCGTTAGAGGATGTAGCCATGATTGGCGAGCTAAAAGGGCTACATATTCTCAGCTTTAAATACTCCAAAATTCAACGATTGCCAAAAGAAATTGGACAATTAATAGAGCTGAGGTTGTTAGACTTAAACTATTGCCGACAACTTAAGATAATTGAGCCAGGTGTGCTTGGAAACTTGTTGAAATTGGAGGAATTGTATATGGAGAATAGCTTTGATCGATGGGATGCTGTGGAGCAAACTTCACCAATTAATGCCAAGCTTATTGAGTTAAATAACTTGAAGAATCTTTGCACTTTGCATGTGTCCATTCTCGATCCAAGTGGGCTCCCTGAGGATTTAAACATCGAGAAATTAACCAAGTACATAATCAAGATAGGTGGTGTGACGCGTTGGCAACCTCGCAAAGGATCGAGCATATTGGAGCTTAAGTTGGATCCAATAAGCAATATTCTTCAAAAAGGATCCATGCAGACTTTCTTAGGCAAAACTGATGATCTATTTTTAGATGGATTAAATGGAATTGAGAAAAGTATCTGCGTGTTATCCCAAAAAGCCTTTCCAAATATAAAGCATCTACACGTGATGAATAGTGCCTCTGTCCATTACGTTTTGCAATCACCATCCCATATGGATTTTAAGACCTTGGAGTCGTTAATTCTCAATAATCTCATCAACTTGGAGAAGATATGCAACAACCATATCTCCTCTAATTCCTTTAGTGCATTAAAAGTAGTACAAGTTCAAAGTTGCAACAAGATGGAAGTTTTGTTTCCTCTTTCATTATTGAGAGAACTTCCACAGCTCGAAGAGATCCGAGCTATCAATTGCCACTTAATGCGGGAGATTGTAGAAGTTGATGATTGTGGCAAAGTTGAATTGCATAATTTGCATGTATTGGAATTGCGTGACTTGCCAAATATCAAGAGTTTTTTCACCCCCGGGACGGCTCCTTCGAGTAGTGCATCCTACTCGAAAGACCAAGTTGGCACTCAAGTTGCTTTCTTCAATGGGCAGCAGGTAACTTTCTATCAAAAGAATATACTGCCTATTAATCTTTCGTTGATTTGCTAATTAGAAGTACCATATATTTTAATCCTTAATCCTTTTTCTTTTCAGTTCATTTTCTTCCTAATTACCTTGTCCAATCTTGCCTTCCTTGTAACTAGTTAAAGCAATCTTCTATTTTTCTTCATTGTGCAGAAGTCCAACTAATAGAATGGAATCCATGTAAATTTTGTTTGGGATAGGATCTGAGTTATTTTCAACTTACATGCTGCAAGTATACCTGTGTTAATAGGGTTACAGAGCAACATTGAAGGGAATTTTGGCATTAGAATAATTCCACAATAATGTCATTTCATAATCTTATAAAATGAATTCCCTGAATTTAGTTATCTAACTTTCTACAAAATATAATATCTAGGCGAATTAGGTAAAATTCCATACCAAGAATGAGCAGGGGGATTGGGTTTTCAAATAGTAGCACCGATGTTAACATAATTGATGAATGTCATTTCCATATTGTGTATTTCAATAAGCACTTAGTCGTTGCATAGGTCCTTTTAGTATAAAAGTACCCAATTACATTTGTGTTCATACATTTGTAAGTACTTTGGGCATAACAAACATAAATATTCAACTTGTGCTAATATCTCGTAGTCATAGGCTTTAGTGAGCGACTTTTAGGAAAAACTACATGAAATACCCCGTGAAGATTTTAAGCAGTACACATTTACTTCCAAAATTTGGTTATATAAATTATGGCATATTGAGCATAGTTATGTGATGTTATCATCCAATGGTCCTTTAAAAATTTAGCCTTTCCTATGATTGTTTTATGTGCTTGGATATACTTGAAGGCCTACTAGATGTTTTGCTTTTTTCATGAAGTCAACCTTGTTATTAGTAATTTTTGTCTTAATCTCTGTTAAGATCATTGCGTCTTTTTCCTCATTTTTCTTTATTTATTTTGGAAATTTTTAACTCGTTTTAGTGCATTTGGAGGCCAAAGGACGATTTAACTAAAACAGATGCACAAGAATTGCTTGTTATCGTAAAAAACACATGTAACAAGCAATCGAGTCCCAGATATCTTTAGGGGGAAGTGTCTTAGGAGTCTGAACATTTTAGTCATGAGTCAATTGAGTACTAAATATATTCTTTGGAATAGTCCTCACATTTTGAAAAATAATGAAAATTAAATTCTAAAGTTCATGTTGTTGACGAATTTCATCAACAGAAATGATTAACATTTTGTTTTTCGTGAAGTTCAGTATGATTTTGACCTAAATCAAGGGAATGTACATAGGTTTGGTCTATAATGGAGTGGAACCTTGATTATCATAATTTACTGAAAAACAACTCACAAATTCGTGAAGTGGTGAAAAATCATTGTCATTTTCCTGATTTGTTTACTCAAAATTTGGGCTTTATTTTATTAATTAATTCACATAATTGAATTTTTTTGGCTCATTTCTAAACTACCTCGTGCATTATTATGGTCAAAATCATGGTCTTAAAAGGTGAGAGTAAACGAAACGATTTTCAAGCGAATATTTGGTTTGAAGCACAATTCCAAGGCATAGTTGAGGCTCAAGCATATGAAATGGCAATTGAGATATAGTAGACCGTAACATTCATAATGAAAATAATTAGTGATTTTGTATAATAAACCTTTATCACCTAGAAATCCAACTTAGAACATAGTCTCAAGCACTATGTAATTGAGAATTTATGAAGATAAAGTTGACATTTAGATCATAACAACAATTAATGATATTTAATTGAAATTGAGGCCGTTTATGTATAGTTGATTAGACTACTAAACTAGTAGGTGGAAATTATAGTTAATTAATTAACTAGCTTTAGTGATAACATTTAAGAGGAGACCATTTTGGTGTATGCACCCATTGTCTATGAGACGTATGGATGGGCGACATGTGTCATCTTCTATCTCTAACCATTTTTATTCTTCGCTTGCAATCACCGTCATGAACTCTGTCATGACCAACAAGCTTGACGCTAGCAAGAGGCTTGGTCGCATCTTCCTGAGGTCGATTCTTCGGGGACGTGAAGAGGGAGAACAAGAAATTGGTAAAAAGAAAATAATGTGCCGCGTGTCTAACTATTGGTGTGAGCAGTAGACAATAGGTATAAGGACCGCAACAGATAATCCACACCCAGGTAGTTAATACTGAAGATAGAAGGTAATAGGCTACCAAATGACATGTGGTTGGATAAAAATACAATAATTTATTGGATCTTAATTGGATAAATTGTAATGCTTCACCCATAAATTGATTGGGTCTAGACAAGCCCAAGCGGGCTAGGCGTCAGAAGGAAGTTACTTGCAGTAACTGAACTTTTATGATAGTAATTTTCCCCTGTGAAGTAGTTAGTTACTTTTTGAAATAGCTAAGTTTCCTTGGGTAGGTAGTACGTTAGACATACCTTCCGTAATTAAGGTCTTATAGCATCATAATTTACTTTTCGTGATTTCAATCTTGCCTTGATGATCACTGGTTGCAATGAGATAATTTTCATTTGTTAGCAAATTGCCTATGTCTTTCATAATCATGGTCATTCTATAGTTTCTTCATTGATATTTTTCATGGTAGTAATCCTCATTGTGAGACAGTACGGTACTTTCTAGCAATCGTATGATAAAATGAGTAATGTAAGTAGTACCATAACCTTAGAGGGAATATGTTACCTTATAGGAAGTAATCTACCTTGAATGTAATTCCTTTGGCTTTATGGATTATTAATTTTTGTAGTCATTAGCAAACTGAATTGATGCTATTTCTTGATGATTGTAGTTTCCCTTATTGTTAATAGATTGCAAACAAAATCTAATCGTGATACCACCCAAGATTCTAATTTGTAAACACAAATATCTCGTAGTTGTGGGCATAAGTGAGCGGCTTTTAGGAAAAACTACACGAAATCCCCATGAAGATTTGAATCGATACACATTCACTTCCAAATTTTTTATATATATTATGAAGTATTCAGCACAGCTATGTGATGTTGTCATCCAATGGTCCTTTTAAAATAGCTAACTAGGGAGGCTAAATGCATAATGAAATAAAAAATTTAGCCTTTTCTATGATTGTTTTATATGCTCGGGATATATTTGAAAGCCTAGTACATGTCTAGCTCTTTTCATGAAGTCAACCGTATTATTAGTAATTTGTCTTAATCTCTGTTAAGATCATTGTGTTTTTTTCCTTATTTTTCCTTATTTATTTTGAGAATTTCCAACTCATTTTAGTGCATTCGAGGGCCAAAGGATGATTTAACTGAAGCAAATACAAAAGAATCGCAACTTTATTGTAAAAAATCACATGTAAAATGTAAACGGTAAAATGCACAAAGTATTGATATTTGCAATAAAATCGAAGTTGAACAAACTCATGTGATACTTAAAAGGTTTGGAGTAAAGGTGTGCTCCCCTCAAAGTTCATGAGTGGGTTGGGTAATTTCCCCGTAATTTGTGTTCTTTTTTAGGTAAATGAATGTGATATTTATAAATTAGCATCGTATAATAATGAGGAAAAATATAAGAGTGTTAAAATTAAATAGTAAAATTATGGAGAAAGAGAGGAGGAGAAAGCGATTAATAACTAGTGGCTTGCTGAGAGAGGAGTTCTAAGATTGTCGTACAGGCAATTTGAAATACATGCAAATGAAGTTCTAATGTTAGTGTTGTTGACAAACCTCATCGATAGGAATGATAGCAGTTTACTTTTCATGAAGTTAGTATAATTTTGACCTAAATCAAGGGAATGTACATAGATTTGGTCCCTAATAAGGTGGAACCCTGATTATCATAATTAACTGAAAAATAACTCATGTATTCTATGTTTAGTGATGAAAAATCAGTCATTTTCCCACTTTATTTACTCAAAATTTGGGCTTGATTCTGTTAATTAATTCTCGTAATTAAGTTTTTTTGCTCATTTCTGAACTACTTTATGTGCGTTGTTTCTTCATTATGGTCAAAATCATGCTTTTAATTGGCGAAATATTAAAACAAAATGATTTTCAAGCGAATAATCGGTTTGCAGCACATTCCAACATCTAGTTGAGGCTCGAGTGTATGAAATGGCAATTAATATATAGTAGATGGTAACATGCATAATAAAATTAATTAAATGATTCTATGTAATAAACCTTTATCTCCTAGAAATCGGACTTAGAAAATTGTTTGAAGCACTACGTAATTGAGAATTTATGAATATGAAATTGATAATTTAGATAATCAAAACAACAATTAATGACATTTAATTGAAATTGAGGCCGTTTATGTATAGTTGATTAAATTGATTATTGTTAGTAAGAGAAGTAAACTATGGATAAGCAGTGGTCCAATTAAGGAAAACGCATGGCCGTTTTGTACAACAAAAATTTCTTAAACCCTTTTAGTTGACTAGACATGATTGTCCTATTATAATGACGTAATAAAGATTCGTGGAAATTTAAGTCGCCATAGTAGATTTACGAAGTATAAAAAGGAATTTTGGGTATGGGCGTTTGCGGCCTACTGTGCTACGGCATGCCGATGCGTGTCCTCATGCTTTTCTCCTTTCTGTGGGCCCCCCTCTCTCCCCATCTGAAAGTTGTTCAGCATTGTGAGAGGGCCTGCATCTTCTCTCACTCCTACTCACCACGCGCTGAAGGGCTAAGAACCAGATCGGCTTACCGACACCGTGGGCACGCTCAAAGCGATCCGTCATCTCCCTTGCAGACCAGGCGCAAATTCTATCTCTCTTTGTTTCTCTCATGAACTGAGCGTAACAAACAAGCTTGACGCTGCTATGAGCCTTGGTCATTCCTTTCTGAAGTTGATTTTTCGGTGATGTGAAGAGAGAGAGAATGAGGATTTGGTAAAATGAAAAAAAAAAAAAAAAAAAAAACGTAGAGAAAATAAGGTAACGTGTGTTTAACAATTGGTGCGAGCCATGGACAATAAGTGTAAGGATCCAAGTAGACTATCCACACCCGGATAGTTATTATTACGGATTGAAGGTACTATATTCGTGAGAAGATACAAATTATAGGATAATTATTAAAGAGAAACTCCTTGTGTAAATTTTATTGAATCTTATTGAATAAATTATAATATATCACGCATAAATTGATTAGGTTTGGATAAGCCCAAGTGGGCTTAGGTAGGTGGCCCGGAAAAAAAAAAGGTAAGTTGTAGAGACTAACCTTTTATAATAGTAATTTTCCAGTGAAGTAATAAATTACTTTTCAAAATTGCTAAAATTCTTTAGGTAGGTAGTAAATTAAACCTTCCATAATTAAGTCTTATATCATAGTAATTTATTTCTTGCAATTGCAATCTCGCTTGTTTGATCACTTATTACAATGATATATTTTCCTTTGTTAGTAAATTGCCTATGTCTTTCGTAATCACAGTCATTCTATAGTTTCTTTATTTTTTTTCATTGTAGTAATCTCCATTGTGAGATTGTAGCAATCATCCGATAAAATGAGTAATATATTGTCAAAATACTAACACAACCCAAGAGAAATTAGTTTATCTTATAGGAAGTGATTTACCTTGAACATGCTTCCTTTTCCTCAATGGATCACTAATTTTCGTAGTCGTTATCAAAAGGAATAATTGCTATTTCTTGATGACCATAATTTCCCTTATTGTTAGTAAGTTGCAAAGAAAATCTAATTGTAATAATATCCACGAGTATATTGTAAATAAAAAATGAAGTTTGTTAGTTGTCTTTTGTGGTAGTAAAATACCTTTCCGGATTGTAAATCAGCTTTCATTTATTATGGATTTTTGTAAATGAAAAATTTGTCCCAAAGTTCGTGAAGTTTCTTCCACAACCATTTGAATAACCTGCTATAGCACATAAGTTTTTTGCCTGTGTTTTGTAATTGTAAATACTAATGCTGATGGGTCTGTCCGCTAGGTTTCAATCCCATCCTTGGAGTCCTTGAATATGGCCAGACTTCCCAATTTGGAAAATATATGGAGCAATGAATCTGCATTAGAGCTAAGCAATCTCCAATTTCTTCAGATATCTTCGTGCAAATCTCTCTCAAAAGTTATCGATTCCAAGTCACTAGTAAAACTACACAAGTTACACACTTTAAGTGTAGGAGATTGCATTTCAATGCAAGAAATTTTTGACCTTGACGAACTAAGTACCAATGCAAATATCGAGACTCTCTCTGAGCTAAACACTATCTATATAAGCAGATTACAAGGTTTGAGCCACGTATGGAACAAGAATCCTCGTGGAATCATGAGACTCCATAATTTGAAGAAAGTACAAGTGCATGATTGTAACAATCTCAGGTTCATGTTTTTCCCATCCATGGTTCAATATCTTGCACAATTGAGAGAATTAAATGTATGGAATTGCAAGAAAATGGAGGCGATTATTATGGAGGAAGAAGGGATGAGCATAGAAATATTGGAAACTCTGGTATTCCCGATGTTGGCCATTTTACAACTTATAAGTTTGGAAAGTTTGACATGCTTCTCTCGCCAAAAGTGTAAGATCAATTTTTTTGGTTTCATCATTCAAGACCTTCTTAGATTAATTTATCCTTGCCCTGCAAAGGATGCTATTCTTTTCATGTAATGAAAAATTGATGACAGGTATATCAGAAGCTCGAGGTGAGGATCGCGTCAAATCCCGCTCTACTATCCTCTTTAGTCAAGAGGTATGTGATTAGCGCTATATATATCATAATCTTAAATATGACAAAAATCTGATCGAGTAAAATACTTGCCATCAATTTTATGTGCTATAGCAATTTAGAAGTTTACATGCTGTGCATTTCAAGTTGCCATATGGCACTACAAATAATTGGCAAATTTCAATTCACACTAATAAGAGTTAGATCAATCACATCAAATTATTAAGAAATTAGAAAAAAAAAAGATATATGCATATAAATAATTATTATGCCAGCCAGCTAAATAATTAAAATTAACTAATAAGTAGTTATACTAGAGACAAAGCATAATCGCCGAAGCCCCCTTTGGTTAACATTGATTCCGTTTCGCATAATCATGGCACCATGAAATCTGGATAAGTCAAAGTAGAGTTACTGTTCAAATTGTGATTTTAAATTGAAATGAAGAATTCAAAGTAGAATCACCATATATAATAAAGTTGGATAATTAATCTTCAATGAGCTCAACCGTTAACTCTCAAAATTGTGGGGTAACTATATAATAAATTTTTTTTGTAATATAGTCATTGAACTTTTATTTGATCACCTAAGACAATAAATTTTCATTTCTTTATAATTTACGCACTTTGACAAAAAAGTCTGAAATTTTCTGGCGAGCTATTGATGTGCAAGACACGTGGCTAATTTTTAAAATGGGCTACTGTTTCCACTTAACTACCGCATCATCACTTCACTGGAAAATCTACAGTGAGTATTTAATAGTCACTAAAAACTTTTAATTTGCAAGATGATTGTTCTCTTATTTTTAATTTGGGCTTGATTCTGTTAATTAATTCTCGTAATTAGGTCTTTTTGCTCATTTCTAAACTACTTTCTGTGCCTTGTTTCTTCATTATGGTCAAAATCATGGTCTTAATTGGTGAAAGATTAAAACAAAATGATTTTCAAGCGAATGGTTGGTTTGAAGCACATTCCAACATATAGTCGAGGTTTGGGCATATGAAATGGTAATTAATATATAGTAGACTGTAACATGCATAATAGAATTAATTAAATGATTCTATATAATAAACCTTTATCTCCTAGAAATTGGACTTAGAAAATTGTCTAAAGCACTACGTAATTGAGGATTTATGAATAGGAAATTGATAATTTAGATCATCACAACAACAATTTATTGCATTTAATTGAAATTGAGGTCGTTTATGTATAGTTGATTAAATTGATTATTGTTAGTAAGAGAAGTAAACTATGGATAAGTAGTGGTCCAATTAAGGAAAACGCACGGCTGTTTTGTACAACAAAAATTTCTTGAAGCCTTTTAGTTGATTAGACATGATTGTCCTATTATAATGACGTAATAAAGATCTGTGGAAATTTAAGTTGCCATAGTAGATTTGCGAAGTATAAAACGGAAGTCTGAGTATGGGCGTTTGTGGCCTATTGTGCTACGGCACGTATCGATGGCTGACATGTGTCATCATGCTCTTCTCCTTTTTTTGGGCCCCCCTTCTCTCTCTCTCTGTCTAAAAGTTGTTAAGAATCGCGAGAGGGACTGCGTCTTTTGTCACTCCTACTCACCCTGCGCTGAAGGGCTGAGAGCCAAATCGGCTTTACTGAAACCGTCGACACGCTCATCGCGATTCGTCATCTCCCTTGCGGACTAGGCGCAAATTCTATCTCTATTTGTTTCTCTCATGAATTCAGCGTGACAAGCAAGCTTGACGCTGCTATGACCCTTGGTTGTGCTTTTTTGAAGTTGATTTTTCGGTGATATGAAGAGAGAGAATGAGGATTTGGTAAAATGAAAAAAAAAAAAAAGAGAGGAAATAAGGTGCTGTGTGTTTAACTATTGGTGCGAGCCATAGACAATAAGTGTAAGGATCACAGTAGACAATCCACACCTGGATAGTTAATATTAAGGATTGAAGGTACTACATTCATGAGAAGATACAAATTATAGGATAATTGTTAAAGAGAAACCCTCGTGTAAATTTTATCGAATCTTATTGAATAAATTATAATATTTCTTGAATAAATTGATTAGGTTTGGATAAGCCCAAGTGGGCTTAGGTCGGTGGCCTAGGAAAAAGAAAGAAGTTACTTGTAGAGACTAACCTTTTATAATAGTAATTTTCCCATGTGAAGTAATAAATTACTTTTCAAAATTGTTAAATTTCTTTAGGTAGGTAGTAAATTAAAGCTTCTGTAATTAAGTCTGATAGCATGGTAATTTACTTCTCGTGATTGCAATCTCGCTTGTTTGATCACTTATTGTAATGATATATTTTCCTTTGTTAGTAAATTGTCTATGTCTTTCGTAATCACGGTCATTCTATAGTTTCTTTATTTTATTTTTTCATCGTAGTAATCTCCATTGTGAAGATAGTAGCAATCATCCGATAAAATGAGTAATATATTCTTTTACAATTTTTTTTGCTGATGGAAGGGAGCTCTTGCTTTTAGATTAATCATACCTCTAAAGCCTTGATCCTATCTTAAAGGCCAATCTGTGCAATTTAGTTTTTGCTATTTGCTCGACCATTTTTATGGAGGAGGTGGTGATGATATCGATTTTTTTTTTTTTTTTTTTGTGTGTACGTGGGGCGGGTTGGGGAGGGGGTGGGGTTGGGTTGAGTGCGTGCACTTTGTGTTGGGGTGGTCGACAAGTCAACATTGTGAATTTAAGGCGACCCTGGGGGTTTTTGTTCCCTTGCTTTGCTAGCCTACGTGATTGTGCCCGTCTGGGTCAAATCCTGGGGATATCCAAGTTACTTGTGAGCCATAGACGCAATCTCAGCCGTTGTGCCGTGTGGCTTAGCGTGCTTCGACAGTGCTAATTGATTGCTCTCGAGAGCTTTGGGGTGCACGGGATTGTCACTCACGTGGGGGTGGGGGTGGGGAAGGGGTGGAGGAGGCACACTTTGTGGTGTTGTTTGGAAAGTGGGGACTTTCCATGATGTGGTGAGAGGCCATTAGCAGAGAGGTAGAATGGGAAGTGGGAAAGTTGCTAATAGGGACAAATCAACCGTGATTACTTTATTGAAGTAGCCTGATTATCGTAGAGAAACAACACAATCGAACATGCCAAAATTAAGGCCCATCGCCATTAAGAAATATTGTCCCTTTTTTTTTCAAATATTTTCTATTGCCTTTTGAACCGTCCTTCGAAAATATGGGGAGACTAATATGTGTCAAAACATAAACAGAAGAGCTTTGTTCGTCTTATTGTTTTGTGTGGTCTTCCATCCTTTGGTATGACCTTTGCAATATGAGGTAGCGTTCATCTAATAAGACAGCCACAATTGATAGATCAAGATTGATAGGACTATCGCTTCTTCCATGTGTTTCCTTGCATCTCGTAATTTTTCTTTATCACAATTAAGAAACTCATAATTTGATTTCAAGGTTGAAGGGAGCAGCTACTTCTGTACTGCCACTTTTGATGGATGATTAGTTGCCTTTTTAATCTCAATCTCTTCATTATTTACTTTCTAATGATGACACTCTTCCTCAAGCAAGCTCTTCTTTATGTAATGGAACTTCATGAACTTTTAATCTATAAGAATCACTAATTTGTGAGTGAATACTGCAGGTTGCATTTCCTAGCTTGGAGACAATATACATCAGTGGCATGGATAATATTGAGATAATATGGGACAAACAAGTTGTTGCGGATTCTTTTCACAAACTAAAATCTCTTAAGGTGTGGAGATGCAATAAGCTATTGAACATTATTCCTTCTTGCATTCTTGGACAGCTCAAGAGCTTGGAAAGTTTGGATGTACGATCATGTGATTTGCTTGAAGTTGTTTTCAAACTTCAGCCACTGAATCCTCTAGATGGACAACTTGTTGCTCATTTGCCATTAAAAAGGCTAGAGTTAGATAAATTACCAGAGCTAAAGTGTATATGGGATAAGGAATTCCACAGTCAAGTCAAATTTCAGTGTCTCCATTTTGTCACAGTTTCCGAATGCAAGAGCCTCACCTCTCTATTTCCAGTCTCAATAGTAGGATATCTAACCCAATTTGAGGAATTGAAGGTACGATCATGTGCTTCGCTTGAAGTTGTTTTCAAACTTCAGCCATTGAATCCTCTAGATGGACATCCCGTTGCTCATTTGCCATTAAAAATGTTAGAGTTATATAAATTACCAGAGCTAAAGTGTGTATGGGATAAGGAACTCCACAGTCAAGTCAAATTCCAGTGTCTCCGTTGTGTTATCGTTTCCGAGTGCAAGAGTCTCGCCTCTCTATTTCCAGCCTCAGTAGCAATACATCTAACCCAACTTGAGGTGTTTAAGATCGTGAATGTGGCATCGTGGAACTCATCGAGAAGGAAGACGAACTAGTTCCCAGGTTCGTGTTCCCAAAATTAACCTCCCTCGAGCTTGAGCATCTAACGGAGTTGAAGTGCCTCTACATCGGAAAACATACTTCACATTGGCCAGCATTGAAGACCCTGAGGATGCGTGGCTGTAACAAAGTGGAGATACTTGCATCGCACCTAGGGAATGAGATGCCACTTGATAAACAGCCTCTCTTCTTGATAGAAAAGGTATGGCCCAAAATTAAATGTTTTGCTTCAATTGTGAATATTGGAAGTGGTGATTAATTATTATGCTAGCCAGCTAAATAATTAAAATTAACAAAAAAAAAAAAAGTTATACGGAGACGAAGCATAATCACCTTGAAGCCCCCCCTGGGGTTAAAATTGATTGTGTTCAGCATAATCACGGCACCATAAAATCTAGATAAGTCAACGTAGAGTTACTATTCAAATTGTGATTTTAAATTGAAATGAAGAATTTAAAGTAGAGTCACTACATATACAAAAGTTGGATAATTAATCTTCAATGGCTCAAATGTTAACTGTCAAAAGTATGGGGTAACTATATAATAAAAGATTTTGTAATATAGTAATTGAACTTTTATTTAATCACCTAAGGCAACAAATTTTCATATCTTTATAATTTATGCACTTTAACAGATAATATGAAATTTTCTGGCGAACTATCAACGTGGCAAACACATGGCTAATTTTCTAAATGTGCTACTGTTTCCACTTCATCGCCGAATCAACACCTCACTTGAAAATTTATATCAATATTTAATACGGAGTATTCTTTATTAATATCCATAATGACCATCACTTGAACTTTTAATTTGCAAGCAGATTGTTCTCCTTGCAATTGAAACTCTCCTCGTACATTCCACTGATCTCGCTTCCAACGCAAAGTCCTCATTCTCATAGGTGGTTGCCTTGTTTGAGACCATTGGTTCTAATGAGTTTTAGCATTGCAAATTAGCAATGTAACTCTTCATGTTATATGTTTCTTTTGATGAGTTTTTGTAATTTTCTCTCATTATTAAAATAATGTTGTATTTCTTTACCAAAAAAATAATGTTGTATTTTATATAAGAAATCGCGCTATATTATATAACGATGACAATTAAGAACTTTTAAATGTTATCAAATCCCTATGTTTTATATAATACAAGTTAAGAATTTTCACTTTTTCTTTAAAAAAGGTGATTCATAAGAAATGAGATACAATTTAATTAATTATTTGTTTTAAAACAAATTCTGATTTTACAAAAATGAAAAATTCCATGCCCGTGCAAATGCACGAGAATGCCGCTAATTACCTAGTAATTGAAGAAAGAGGGATCATGCAAAGGAGTCTCTCAGCTTCTGCTTAGTAAAATCAATATTTTATCAAATTAGTAAAATCAAATCTTTCGCATGACCTTTACAAGATGAGTATGCGTTCATCTAATAAGACGACCACAATCGATAGACCAAGATTGTTAGGACACCGCTTCTTTCATGTGTTTCCTTGCATCTTGTAATTTTTCTTTACGATAATTAAAAAGCTCATGATTTGATTTCAACGATAGTGCGAGTAGCTACTTCTGTACTACATCTTTTGATGGATGATTAGTTGCCTTTTCAATCTCAATATCTCCATTGTTTTCTTTCTAATGCTGACACTCTTCCTCAAGCGAGCTCTTCTATATGTAATGGAACTTCATGAACTTTTAATCTAACAAAATCACTAATTTCGCGAGCGAATATCGCAGGTTGCGTTTCCTAGCTTGGAGAAATTAGACCTCAGTGACATGGATAATATTGAGATACTATGGGACAATCAAGTTGCTGTAGATTCTTTCCATGAACTAAAATGGCTTGTGGTGTGCAGATGCAATAAGCTATTGAACATTGTTCCTTCTCACATTCTTGGATGGCTCAGGACCTTGGAAAGTTTGGTGGTAAGATCATGTGCTTCGCTTGAAGTTGTTTTCAAACTTCAGCCATTGAATCCTCTAGATGGACATCCTGTTGCTCATTTGCCATTAAAAATATTAGAGTTAGATCGATTACCAAACCTAAAGTGTGTATGGGATAAGGAACTCCACAGTCAAGTCAAATTCCAGTGTCTCCGTTGTGTTATCGTTTCCGAGTGCAAGAGTCTCGCCTCTCTATTTCCAGCCTCAGTAGCAATACATCTAACCCAACTTGAGGTGTTTAAGATCAGTGAATGTGGCATCGTGGAACTCATCGAGAAGGAAGACGAACTAGTTCCCAGGTTCGTGTTCCCAAAATTAACCTCCCTCGAGCTTGAGCATCTAACGGAGTTGAAGTGCCTCTACATCGGAAAACATACTTCACATTGGCCAGCATTGAAGACCCCGAGGATGCGTGGCTGTAACAAAGTGGAGATACTTGCATCGCACCTAGGGAATGAGATGCCACTTGATAAACAGCCTCTCTTCTTGATAGAAAAGGTATGGCCCAAAATTAAATGTTTTGCTTCAATTGTGAATATTGGAAGTGGTGATTAATTATTATGCTAGCCAGCTAAATAATTAAAATTAACAAAAAAAAAGTTATCTTTGGAGACGAAGCATAATCACCTGAAGCCCCACGGGGTTAAAATTGATTGTGTTCAGCATAATCACGGCACCATAAAATCTAGATAAGTCAACGTAGAGTTACTATTCAAATTGTGATTTTAAATTGAAATGAAGAATTTAAAGTAGAGTCACTACATATACAAAAGTTGGATAATTAATCTTCAATGGCTCAAATGTTAACTGTCAAAAGTATGGGGTAACTATATAATAAAAGATTTTGTAATATAGTAATTGAACTTTTATTTAATCACCTAAGGCAACAAATTTTCATATCTTTATAATTTATGCACTTTAACAGATAATATGAAATTTTCCGGCGAACTATCAACGTGGCAAACACATGGCTAATTTTCTAAATGTGCTACTGTTTCCACTTCATCGCCGAATCAACACCTCACTTGAAAATTTATATCAATATTTAATACGGAGTATTCTTTATTAATATCCATAATGACCATCACTTGAACTTTTAATTTGCAAGCAGATTGTTCTCCTTGCAATTGAAACTCTCCTCGTACATTCCACTGATCTCGCTTCCAACGCAAAGTCCTCATTCTCATAGGTGGTTGCCTTGTTTGAGACCATTGGTTCTAATGAGTTTTAGCATTGCAAATTAGCAATGTAACTCTTCATGTTATATGTTTCTTTTGATGAGTTTTTGTAATTTTCTCTCATTATTAAAATAATGTTGTATTTCTTTACCAAAAAAAAATAATGTTGTATTTTATATAAGAAATCGCGCTATATTATATAACGATGACAATTAAGAACTTTTAAATGTTATCAAATCCCTATGTTTTATATAATACAAGTTAAGAATTTTCACTTTTTTTCTTTAAAAAAGGTGATTCATAAGAAATGAGATACAATTTAATTAATTATTTGTTTTAAAACAAATTCTGATTTTACAAAAATGAAAAATTCCATGCCCGTGCAAATGCACGAGAATGCCGCTAATTACCTAGTAATTGAAGAAAGAGGGATCATGCAAAGGAGTCTCTCGGCTTCGCTTAGTAAAATCAATATTTTATCAAATTAGTAAAATCAAATCTTTCGCATGACCTTTACAAGATGAGTATGCGTTCATCTAATAAGACGACCACAATCGATAGACCAAGATTGTTAGGACACCGCTTCTTTCATGTGTTTCCTTGCATCTTGTAATTTTTCTTTACGATAATTAAAAAGCTCATGATTTGATTTCAACGATAGTGCGAGTAGCTACTTCTGTACTACATCTTTTGATGGATGATTAGTTGCCTTTTCAATCTCAATATCTCCATTGTTTTCTTTCTAATGCTGACACTCTTCCTCAAGCGAGCTCTTCTATATGTAATGGAACTTCATGAACTTTTAATCTAACAAAATCACTAATTTCGCGAGCGAATATCGCAGGTTGCGTTTCCTAGCTTGGAGAAATTAGACCTCAGTGACATGGATAATATTGAGATACTATGGGACAATCAAGTTGCTGTAGATTCTTTCCATGAACTAAAATGGCTTGTGGTGTGCAGATGCAATAAGCTATTGAACATTGTTCCTTCTCACATTCTTGGATGGCTCAGGACCTTGGAAAGTTTGGTGGTAAGATCATGTGCTTCGCTTGAAGTTGTTTTCAAACTTCAGCCATTGAATCCTCTAGATGGACATCCTGTTGCTCATTTGCCATTAAAAATATTAGAGTTAGATCGATTACCAAACCTAAAGTGTGTATGGGATAAGGAACTCCACAGTCAAGTCAAATTCCAGTGTCTCCGTTGTGTTATCGTTTCCGAGTGCAAGAGTCTCGCCTCTCTATTTCCAGCCTCAGTAGCAATACATCTAACCCAACTTGAGGTGTTTAAGATCGGTGAATGTGGCATCGTGGAACTCATCGAGAAGGAAGACGAACTAGTTCCCAGGTTCGTGTTCCCAAAATTAACCTCCCTCGAGCTTGAGCATCTAACGGAGTTGAAGTGCCTCTACATCGGAAAACATACTTCACATTGGCCAGCATTGAAGACCCGAGGATGCGTGGCTGTAACAAAGTGGAGATACTTGCATCGCACCTAGGGAATGAGATGCCACTTGATAAACAGCCTCTCTTCTTGATAGAAAAGGTATGGCCCAAAATTAAATGTTTTGCTTCAATTGTGAATATTGGAAGTGGTGATTAATTATTATGCTAGCCAGCTAAATAATTAAAATTAACAAAAAAAAAAGTTATACTGGAGACGAAGCATAATCACTGAAGCCCCCCTGGGGTTAAAATTGATTGTGTTCAGCATAATCACGGCACCATAAAATCTAGATAAGTCAACGTAGAGTTACTATTCAAATTGTGATTTTAAATTGAAATGAAGAATTTAAAGTAGAGTCACTACATATACAAAAGTTGGATAATTAATCTTCAATGGCTCAAATGTTAACTGTCAAAAGTATGGGGTAACTATATAATAAAAGATTTTGTAATATAGTAATTGAACTTTTATTTAATCACCTAAGGCAACAAATTTTCATATCTTTATAATTTATGCACTTTAACAGATAATATGAAATTTTCCGGCGAACTATCAACGTGGCAAACACATGGCTAATTTTCTAAATGTGCTACTGTTTCCACTTCATCGCCGAATCAACACCTCACTTGAAAATTTATATCAATATTTAATACGGAGTATTCTTTATTAATATCCATAATGACCATCACTTGAACTTTTAATTTGCAAGCAGATTGTTCTCCTTGCAATTGAAACTCTCCTCGTACATTCCACTGATCTCGCTTCCAACGCAAAGTCCTCATTCTCATAGGTGGTTGCCTTGTTTGAGACCATTGGTTCTAATGAGTTTTAGCATTGCAAATTAGCAATGTAACTCTTCATGTTATATGTTTCTTTTGATGAGTTTTTGTAATTTTCTCTCATTATTAAAATAATGTTGTATTTCTTTACCAAAAAAAAAATAATGTTGTATTTTATATAAGAAATCGCTATATTATATAACGATGACAATTAAGAACTTTTAAATGTTATCAAATCCCTATGTTTTATATAATACAAGTTAAGAATTTTCACTTTTTTCTTTAAAAAAAGGTGATTCATAAGAAATGAGATACAATTTAATTAATTATTTGTTTTAAAACAAATTCTGATTTTACAAAAATGAAAAATTCCATGCCCGTGCAAATACACGAGAATGCCGCTAATTACCTAGTAATTGAAGAAAGAGGGATCATGCAAAGGAGTCTCTCAGCTTCTGCTTAGTAAAATCAATATTTTATCAAATTAGTAAAATCAAATCTTTCGCATGACCTTTACAAGATGAGTATGCGTTCATCTAATAAGACGACCACAATCGATAGACCAAGATTGTTAGGACACCGCTTCTTTCATGTGTTTCCTTGCATCTTGTAATTTTTCTTTTACGATAATTAAAAAGCTCATGATTTGATTTCAACGATAGTGCGAGTAGCTACTTATGTGCTACATCTTTTGATGGATGATTAGTTGCCTTTTCAATCTCAATATCTCCATTGTTTTCTTTCTAATGCTGACACTCTTCCTCAAGCGAGCTCTTCTATATGTAATGGAACTTCATGAACTTTTAATCTAACAGAATCACTAATTTCGTGAGCGAATATCGCAGGTTGCATTTCCTAGCTTAGAGACATTAGACCTCAGTAATATGGATAATATTGAGACACTATGGGACAATCAAGTTGCTGCAGATTCTTTCCATGAACTAAAATGGCTTGAGGTGTGGAGATGCAATAAGCTATTGAACATTGTTCCTTCTCACATTCTTGGACGACTTAGGACCTTGGAAAGTTTGGTGGTAAGATCATGTGCTTCGCTTGAAGTTGTTTTCAAACTTCAACCATTGAATCCTCTAGATGGACATCATGTTGCTCATTTGCCATTAAAAAGGTTAGAGTTAGATGGATTACCAAACCTAAAGTGTGTATGGGATAAGGAACTCCATAGTCAAGTCAAATTCCAGTGTCTCCATTTTTTTACCGTTTCCGAGTGCAAGAGCCTCGCCTCTGTATTTCCAGCCTCAGTAGCAATACATCTAACCCAACTTGAGGTGTTGGAGATCAGTGAATGTGGCATTGTGGAACTCATCGAGAAGGAAGACGGACTGGTTCCTAGGTTTGTGTTTCCAAAATTAACCTCCCTCGAACTTGAGCATCTAACAAAGTTGAGGTGCATCTACATTGGAAAGCACGTGTCACATTGGCCAGCATTGAAGACCCTCAAGGTGCATGGTTGTGACAAAGTGGAGATACTTGTATCTTACCCTGAGAATGAGATGCCACTTCTTAAACAGCCTCTCTTCATAGTAGAAAAGGTACAACCCAAGATTATTATTATTTTTTGCTTAGATGGTGAAAATTTGAAATGATGATTAAGGTCACAGCCTAGCATCTCATACAAGTAGCTCTATACATGAAAATGTAAACTTTGTGCCTCTCCGTAAATCCATAAATATATTATAACATTGAAACATCATATGTTCTTCAAGTATTGATTGAACATTCTTGTCAATGTCCAATGAATCAAATGCACACTCGTCGATCCCCCTTTAAAAAAGTAGGGGCTAATTTTGATGGTTTAAGCTCTCTCTTTAAGTACCACAAAGATTGAAAGCACATGGAATGTGGTGTGATCTTACCATGTCAAAAGTGTATTAAGATATCACTTAAGTTCACATATGAATACAAGTCAAATGTAAAAGATCAGCGATAATGTTTATTTGATGAGGGCACATTTTCTTCCTTTGAATCACATGAGATTCAATATCTTAACATGCACTTATTATGCGTGGAATGCAATACTTATACCATGATACAAACATTCTCTTTTTACTAAGCTGGATTTTGATTTGGCTATTTTCCCAGGGTGCATTCTCAAATCTACAAGAGTTAAAATTGGAATCATCCAAATGGATGGAGATATGGCATGGGAATTTTCTTAATGAAGAACTTTTCTGCAAGCTTATAGTTCTTGAGCTTTGTTGTATCTCAAAAGAATCTGCAATGTCCGCATGTTGTTTCGTTCAAAGTTTGACCAACTTAGAAGAACTAGTTATATTTGAATTATATCTAGAAGAGCTGAGCATCAATGTCGAAGCCGTAGGAGGCCAAAGTCATCAACTAAAAGTAGTATCACCAATTTCAAGATGTAATCAACATCTAAAGACTCTAAATGTGTCACATTGTGATGTATCATATATGTTCACACCGACAATAGTAGGAAATTTGGTGGAGCTCACAAAATTGAGTATAAGTAATTGTAACATGTTGATAGAAGTCATTGCGGAGGAGGGAGGTAAAGATGGGCATGTAGTGGCCTTCAAAAAATTGAAGTATATGGAGCTTGATAGATTGAAAGGGTTGAGATGTTTCACCTTTGGTGGACACATTCTAATGTTTCCTCTCTTGGAAGATGTCACTGTTACTAGATGTCCGAACATGAAGTTCTTCTCTAAGGGTCCAATAGAGGCACCAAAGTTGGAGAGAGTACAAGTATCAAAAGTGGAGTGGTTTTGGAAGGAAAACCTCAACACCACCATCCAAAGTATGTTTGAACAAACGGTATGCATCATTTATCAAATTCTATGTAATTGCATGGTTTTGATCAACCTAGAGTGATTTATTTTTGCTAACTAGAAGTTTACATTTAATGATGAATCTCTGACAGGGTATAATTGCTGGAGTAAAGTTTATGCAGCTGTCTGAGTTCTCAAAGTCGATTGAAAAATGGCACAACGAACTCATTCCCATCAATTCATATTGGCACTTAAAATATCTGGTGGTGTATAAATGTCCATCATTTGTTAATGCTATTCCATCTAGATTGATGTTTGTTTTGGGCAAAATGAAAGTATTGCAAGTGTGTGATTGTGAGTCACTAGAAGAAATATTTAGTCTTGAAGGAATGGAGACTATTAAAAGCACTCAGGTGCTGCCTCGATTACATGAATTGTACTTGGTCAATTTACCAAAGTTGAGGCGACTATGGAACAAAAATCTTCAAGGAGAGCTACGCTTCAATTCTCTAACATACTTGGGCCTTTATAATTGCAGCAACTTAAGGCATGCTTTTGCTCCATCGATGGTTCAGTGCCTTGCCAATCTTGAGCGAATGGTAATAAAGGAATGTGGCCAAATAGAAGGAGTAATCGCAGAGGAAGAAGGGCAGGGAAGTGCAATGGAGAAGATTACATTCATGAATCTTAGTGAGATGAAGTTGGAATGGTTGCCCCATTTTACTAGTTTCCTCTTGGGAAACAATTATATCTTGTATTGTCCTGGATTACAAAAGCTGACCATTGCCCATTGCTCCAAGATGAGAAGTTTCACTCAACAATCTTTGATGGCGATTGATTACGACGCCCCTTCACTTTTCAATCCAAAGGTCAGTCTTTTTTTTTTCTTCCCAGAGGAAATGTTATGTTTTTGTTATTATGATGTTTTTGCTTCTTTTTTTTGTTTTTTTGTTTTAGATTATCATCTTGTCAAATCAAAACATGAATATCTCAAGTTCTGATTCGTGAATCGAATGTCGAAGTAAATGAAATCGTGAGATTCAAAAATAAACAAAAATTAGTTTTCTCGATAAAGATGCATATCAGGTAGGAAACAATAAATAAGTTTTCGCTTACCTCTGATACGAAAGGTATAACACTCAGAAATCCACTTAGCTTCCTCTGCACCTTTTTATTCCAAGACCCCGATCTTCAATCTTCCCAACCCCAATGTTGAGTTGGCCCATCACGAACTGAACGAGATTTCTTTTAGGGAAAAAAAAATAAAAATCTAACGATTAGTAATATTCATGTGCTTTGTATGGATTTATGTACATAATCGTTTAATAATTAGTACAAAGATTTAAAAATTTTCTAATCCTCAAAAAAGCCAAAAAAAAAAAAAAAAAAAACTTTAGTTTTGTTTATACATACCATTCTAGAAGTGTTGTTTTTGTGTCAGCTCATAAGATCACATCATGCACAGTAAGGTTCTAAAAAAAATTACCAACATAACCGTATAAAAAAATATTCCCCTTTTACAATTTGAACTTTAAAGTACTATACATAGAATAGCATCTAAGATATGGCAAAACTACATCCGTTTTACATGTTCAATTTCAACTTGAAGCATACAGATCCTAAGAATTCTTTCCTTTTATAATGTTGCATTTTTAAAAAAGGGAAGACAATTGGAGAAGAAATTGGAGAAATTGGAGAGAGCGGCCTTCTTTAATCGGAGTGCTCAAAAATTTCTTTTAAAGTGGTGCATTTATTTGTGATCAACAAACATAAAAGTTGGAGAATTCGATAAGTTGTCACGGCAGTGTTCCAAAAATTAGAGGGAGAAGGCGTTGCCAGTATTATTTGTCAATTCAGCCAACTAAAAGCTAGTGTTCAATGTACCATTGATTATAAAAATCAAACAAAATACAATTTCAAAATTCAACAATTATTTTATTCATTCGACAAAATTTAGGAGAGGTTGCCCTCAATGTAGAATGTTGAGGAACACACAGATACACGCCATCGTATAATCTTTTGAAGAACGGAAATCAATTCTCAAATTTATCTAGATCAAATTCAGTAAACAGAAGCTAATATCTTTACCGTCACTTCTTAAATTGGAAATTAACGCATACTGACCGATCGAGGCAGTCTTTTTTGTTCCCCTCTTGTGGGCTATTTTTAAGCTACAGATTCTATGGAGGTTTCAATTGTTGCTTTCTTTTCTAACGGAGGAAATGCTTGCGTGCGCGCGCGTTTTTATTTTTATTTTTATTCTAATGCTTTTGCCAAATTTTTTATTGCTGTTTGTGAGGAGAACATTTCACCATATCGAGTATCCACGTACTTGTTTACTCTTTAATCATAAGAGTCATCTCTGATTATGCATTTACTTCTAGTGTCATTTATTGGTCATGCGTAAATTGTCATGTAATGGTATACCCCATGTTGTTAGCGTAATTCAAAAAGTAACCGTCATACTCAATTTAGAATACCAATAGGTTGTAAAAAATGCAAAAATAGTCATACGATTTTCTTATTGAGACAAATTGTCATCACGTTAATTTCATTTATTTGTCATATATGAGCTAATCATGTAATAATAGGTGTTCCCCACATTGTTAAAATATTTAAAAAACTCATAGTAATCCTCAATTTATAATTTTGATTTAGGGAAGTGTGGAAATAGTGATTTGGTTTTTGGTTGTGACAAGTTGTAATTGCATTTATTTTATTGCAACCAGCTTAAAAATATATAGTACTCGCTTCTCCACGGACAAGTCATAAGAGTTCGTGACACAGTTGTTTTTCTCTAAATAAACAGAATACCGTTCAATACTTGCATGACAAGTTTGTCTTTTTCCATGGTCCATGGACTTAGGAGAAGTAAGGAAATATAGATTTGGTAATTGAGGTTGTAGCATGCCGTAATTCTTTAATTTCTTGATAATGAGATGAAAATTCCGTGTGGGCACTTAAATAAACAGTTCATAATAGCTCATGCAATGGTTTTATGTTTTTCTTACCACCAAAATATTTCATTTGTTCATGAAGACTAATCGCGTTTGTCTAGGGGCCTTTTTTTTTGTGTGACACTAGCATTAAAATTTCATGTCATGTGAAACTTACGCAATTGCAAAAATATTCATTTGGTATTTGACGTTGTAATTGCGTTCTTTGTATCATAACTCAAATGAAAAAATTTACTCCTTTCTTTTTTGCACGCGAGTAGTAATAAGTATAAAGGACAGTAAGGTAACTTATTTTCCAGCACCGCATTTCATGCTTGTTGTAATGCAACATACTCGACCTTAATCATCGGTCCACTGAAATGAAAGCATCAATCAACTCCTCCCCCTTTATGTCCCTAACAAGCTCTAGAATTGTCATCATTTATGAGAGCTAGGATTTGAGGTCATTACTCAATGTAATCAAATTCATTGGGTCATTCTTTTTCAATATGGCAGGTACAATTTCCCCAGCTTAGGAAAATGGTTCTCTCACATTTGGATGACTTAAGCAAAATATGGACCGACAATCCTCAAGAAACTCTTACTTTTGATTATTTAAAAAAATAGAGGCTAAGAATTGTAAGAGCCTTGAAAATCTATTTCCGCATTGGGTGGCTAGAAGTCTAAGCCAAATTAAGAAACTTCACATAGAGTCTTGTGGGCTCAAGGAAATAGTTGCAAGAGGAGATCCACCCTTTGTTGATGCCCAATTCCTTTTCCCGAAATTGACATCTCTAGTGTTACATGATATGCCACAACTCAAGAGCTTTTGCCCTAACTTGCCCTACTTTGAACTGGTCATTCTTGGAAGAATTGCGAGTGACTCACTGTGACAAATTGAACATATCCTCCGTTATGGCATTCATAAACAAGTGGGCTCAAAGAGATGATCAGCATGACCTTTCAGATCATGAAGCACACTTTTCGCTTGAGAGGGTATGTTTGCAAATGCTCTTCCTCAATTTCTACTTTATTCTTTAATTCACTTGCTATATCTCATGTCAGCTGCATAGACATGTCACAATTTGATATCATATAGAACATGATGCCCTTACCTTTCAGTTTGATGACAACAAAAGACATTTCTATTCTTTTCCAGCAAACTTTTCATTTGTGAACACCCAAATGTTGTGGTAACATTATCAGCACATTCCATTACCCAACTAAAAAAACTACATATTTTCGTTAACAGCATAACATAATCTTAATACAAGATGAATATGGTCGGGCGGTTCTTGAATTAACGAGGGTCGACTTAACCATGTTGACATTTAGCAATTCCTTTTCAAATCGGTGGGATGATCAACTTTCTTTTGATGTTTTCTGGGTGAAATGGAATTTCATTTGTTTGTTTGATCATTCATATGCCAATACAGTTTTTTATCTTTCTATCTAAGGGTACATGAGCGCACAGCGAACCCTGCTGGCGAATGGCCATGGCCCATGGTAGAGCATTTGGTTATGGTTGTATTTTGTAGCATGACTTTACAGCTGTATTAATGAACTATAAGAAGATGGCTACCTTTCATGGCAATTAACCAACTTAAGTTAACCTTTTACAGTACATGCTTTATTGCCTAACTTTTATTCAATTTACTTCTCTCATTGTATTGGCAATTTGACAGGACATTCTCATCTTAGAAAGACTTTTATTGGTTGAGAAGGATATTCAAATGATATTGGATGGAAAATTTCCTGATGACATCTTTGGCAAGCCAAAAGCACTAACATTGGCATGCTTTCATGATAGAAAGGCTGTCTTTCCTCCTAGATTCCTTCTAGAGAGATTTCAGAATTTACAAAGCCTTGAGGTTTTCTGTAGTTCCTTTGAAGATATATTCCCTAATGAAGGGCCTGCGGATGAGGGATTACATCCAATGCTTGAAAATTTAAGTGAACTTAAATTAAGCAAGCTACACAACATAAAGTGCATTTGGAGAGAAGACTATTTGCTGGAAAAAATTCTTCAGAGTATTGAAACATTTGAGGTTTCGGATTGCCCTAGTCTGACGGCAATATTTCCATCAATGGCATCCTTCGGGAATTTGAGAAAGCTAGTGGTGAAGAATTTATTTGGGTTGGTACATCTAGTGACATTTTCAGCAGTCACAAATTTGGTGCATCTCACTGAGATGACGATAATAGAATGTGAAGGAATGAAAGAAGTAATGGCAAACGATGGAAAAGGAGGAGGAGAAGTGATTTCTCTTGAGAAGCTAGAAACGTTGAGACTACAAAATCTACGAAGCCTGGTATGCTTCTCCTCCACCGAAAGTTGCATCTTCTTGTTTCCATTATTGAAAAACATTGAAGTGGAAGAGTGCCCAAAAATGAAGACATTTTCTGAGGGTATACTAAGCACACCAAAACTTCATTATGTGACACTGTTTCGACACCTATGGGATGTGAGCTTGGAGGGTGATCTAAATATAGCCATACGAAAGTTGTCATCATAAACAGAGGCGCATGAAACTAGTAAGATCCAATTACTATCACTGTCATCATTTTTTTCCACTTCCCTCTGCTTCTTTAATTTTTCAACACCTTAAGCACCATGACTTCTATATCCTTCATCTTTTTAACTTGTTTAGTCACTGATAAAAGGGGAGGGCAGGTGATGTAATTGGTATCGAGACTTGGAAGTTATTGGAGCACAGTCAAAGGTTGAGATGAAGAAAACTTTTTTTGAGGTAGTGATTCTATTTCCAATTTCCCTCTTTCTCGCTAATTTTTCTGGTTAGGTAATTGTCTTTTTTTTTTTTTTTTTTTGGGTTCAATAAGAGATGATATACTAAACAAAGCGGTGGCGGCGGCCCAGGGGGGTTGGGGGTGTGTTTGGCCCTATCCATGAAATCTCAGCACAAATTATTCCACAGTCCCATTGATCCAAAGGAGACTTGACTTAAATTTAGTTTTCACTTTTTTTGAGCTTTAGCGATCCAGTTTGCAACTTAATTGGCCTCACATGAGAAATGTCTGCAGAAAGCATGTGAATATTGACTGATCAGGAGTTTGCATTATCCTACATATTTTTCTTTGAATAATGACCTAGAGACAAAGTATGCCGTTAATGCTATACATAGCTTTATATAAATCCTTCTATGACAATCACTCTCTTGAACCTTTCCTAGTCGAGTGCAGGAGGCTGATCGAAATGTTCCGGCAGGTGAAGATAAGAGCACGTGTTCACGTGGGTAAAGACCTGCTTGTTGAACTCGCATGAGTGGTGTTGACCAACAAAGCGGGTGGACCTTTTTGCGCATGTAAAAATGGTGGCCACCCTGGAAAACGGTCCAGCAGTAATTTTTCTAGATTCTTTCGTAATTTACTCGCAATCATGGGAAGGTGGGTCACGCCTATAACTAGAAATTTAACTTTGTAAGTCATGTTCTTTGAATTAGCAATTTATCCTTATGGACGGGGAAGGTAATCTAATTGTAAACTTATACATGTTAAATAGTTTGGATGAAATCGTGCACGTTTGGCTCTAAAATTTTAATTTGGACAATTTAATTAGAAATCTTTGTGCGAACCTCCAATATGTTCATCAGTTAATTTTTTCACATAATTTAGGACTAAATTGTTAAAGTTGAAAAGTTTAAAGTTGAATTGATACCTCCACATTAAGTTTAATACCTAATTAAGTAATTTCCTATAAATAATAATATGGAAACTATATTTCATGCTGTGGTGTGCGATGGCCCAAATGCTTTTTGATTGTCCGAACTGTAGATGGAGAGAGAGAAATAAATGCTAGCCCCGTGTGAGCTGATTCCTATATTTTGAGCTTCTCCATAAATTTCAGTACTCCTCTTCGGTTTCTTTACTTCAATCGGGCGAAATTTATCCGTCTGATCAGCATGATCAATCCCGTCGGTCCCGCCTCCATCACTGAAAGTTTATCCAAACAGAGATTTTTTCTTGTCATATGGGTCTTTTATAAATCAGCAAAAGCAAAACAGTGCGCAGTCCCTCCATTCGGCAAAGATCACGGCTTCTGGTCATCATGGTCCCCGGAGAGAAGATGAAAGTGCAACACCGGATATTGCCCTGTCAAGTATGGATTGTTAAAGTATTGTCCCATATCACATACTTAAGGTCTTAAATACTTTTTGTATTCATATGATCTCCTTCCCTTTATCATATCGAGACCTACCTTTTCCGTCTCTAGGGAAAAGATAGGTAGCCTATGGCCTTCGTTTTAGACACAAGTTCTCCTAAGTTCATACTTCGCGTGACATTGAAGTATTCAAATTAACGCTATAAGAATTTCTAATGAGGAGTCGTCACTAGTCTAGTGAAGTGGACTAGAATCCAAGTGTGGTACGAGAGCATACCTTACTTCCAGCGCAACAAAAAAATCTAGAGCCGATGATTGATTATACTAATTGATCAACTAGTGCCATTTTATTACTTAATCTTGTTCATTTATCATGCTATTTGTATTGATGTTAAAATAGTCTACTAACATGTGGAGCGATCATGCAGGTGCAAAATTATTAAAATAACATTCAACAACAAAAGAAGAATTAACTACCGGCCGCGGTGGCTCCACTGGATAAAACTCTATTGATCCTCAACGAAGAGGTGAATGGTTCAAAACCCAGAGGAGGCGCTAGGTGTATTAAGTGTGGACTCGGGGGCGGTGGGTCCTACTTAAGTGTCACTTGGGGTTTTACGGCATTTTATCTACAAGCCTGGTTCCTCCAATACAAAAAAAAAACAAAAAAAACAAAAACAAAAGAAAACGAAAAAAAAAAACAAAAGAAGAATTAAATAAATTACAAGAGAAAACAAGAATATAACGCTAGGAAACAACATACTAAAAGTGCGTAATCAAGAGCATTAGTCTCAAAAAAGGAACATTCAAATCCTATAGTAAAGCTCTAAAAATTTGTTCATTTTTTAGTACAATTTATTTTTAGATCAAAGTACAATTTATTTTTAGATCAAAGGGTTTTCATTTTTTTAATGCTAAAATAATTCTAAACTATAATTAATATGAAGAATCTAATAAAACTAGTTCAAATTTAATTTCTAAGCTTTTTCCAATTTTTTGAATTTTCTGAATTTTCTGAATTTTTAAATATTTTAAATATTTTAAAAATATTTTCCTAATTTTTTAATCGGTAAATGGGCCCGGCACTCGGGCCCAGTCCGAAAGTGGGTTGCCCCAACCCACACCAAATGGGCTTTATACGTCAGGAGGCTTTAGTTAATAAAAACAAATTGGGGAATTAGGCCCAGTTCCTCCAGAATTTAACTAAGCCCAACTCCCACAAATCAAGCTCCACCGAAAGCCAAATTAACAGGCCAAACTTTCCAACGCAAAACAGAGCCTACGAAAAAAAGTCCTAAGTTAATCCTAAAGCCCAATCCCAAGTTCAGTCCAAACCAAAATCAAGGCCCCAAAGCCTTGAGTCCACCTTTTGGACCTATTCTGCCCTCTGAGCAGCAGCTTCTCCGCCACGCCCGAGACTCCACCAAGCCTCACCGCCCAGACCAACAGCCTTCGACATTCGCCCATCAATCCCGGAACAAGCAAAGCTTGAATAACGATCTATATTAGACTGAAAATCGCAGGTTACACCGTTAATCAAACATCACGCGCATACCTGAGCACATAGAATGAAACTAACGAAAACCGGCGTTACTCTCGGGCAAGCCGAGCCGAAAGTCCAACCATCTTCTGGTCGGCAACTACTAGCGACGGCCATGGTGAGATGCTCGTGGGACGCCCTACACCGCTAGATCCGCGGCTTCCGCGGGTCGCCAGGATGGTGGACGCGGACCGGGCAACACCAAACGCAATAGGGACATTTCCATGGAGCAAGATAAAGCATGGACTGACTCGGTTTTGACCAAAAATCAGGATACGTCAGTGGATCTCATTCAGGCATTTCCTCGAGCGGGTGGCGTGCGACGCTGAACGAGGGATTCCCGGCTCAACCAGGACTCGAGACGGGGGCCAGGATTCTCAGCAAACAACCAACAACGCCCAGCGACCTAGCCAAGGACCTACAGATGGCCACGAACCCCGGCCCGGCGTAACCACGAAAGGGCAGCAAACAGAGGGAAAAACGGAGGCTTGCCTGTTCGGGCTTGAGGACCTCTACCGGGAGGGGTCATCGGACGGAGCTCGCGCGCAGCCCAATGCGTCGGCCGAGGCTCTCTCTCGCTCTCAGATCAATCTCAGCTCTCACTCTCGGCTCCTCTCTCTCTCTCTCTCCCTCTCCGAAGAACTTCCTTTGGCCGACTCTCCCTCTCTCGCTTTCAAGCACCGGCGCGCATGGCCTCTGACATGCCAGCTGCCCCTGGCCGGCCTAGTCCCGACCACCAACTCCCAGTCGACGGCCTCTCTGCAACTTCTGGTCTCCTTTTCCATGCCGTCCTCTCTGTCTCCTCCCTCTCTTTAGCCAATGTTCAGGACAAAATGGAGGGAGCTAGAGAGAAAAGGAGAAGGCTATCGGCTGGGCCCAAACCAGAAGAGGAAGAAAGGAAAAGAAAGAAGGTGGGTCGGCCTGCACCCGGCCCAGTTTCGCCGCAATTGTCCATTTGTCGGGAAATTTTAAGAGACGGGCTTCCCAACTAAATTTATGCACGTTGTCAATCTTAATTCATCGAGAGATTACGGGTGTGATTTTGAAATAACATTTTCTTTAATTTATGGGCTCGTCATATTACCAATTCTAATAGGAGACATCGTCCTTTTTTTTATTTTATTTCTTTGTCTTTGTTTTTTTAAACTAATTGAGTGTATCGAAAGAAGATCATTATTATTTATAAATCGAGAGGTTGCGATCAAGGGTGTTTAACTAAACCGTTTGAGTGTGCATCAAATTTGAACCAAACTGCATCCCTAACCAAATAGAACCTGAGCTAAGTTCACTTCCGATTGGTTTGGTTTTTCAATTTTCTTTTTTGAAATATTAAAAAGGAGTTTAGGAAAAAAAAAAAGAGAAATATTGTGTGAATTATATGTTAAGAAGAAAAGCAATTTTCACTCCGATTCAATTAACTCAACTGAGCTGACACTATTCGAACTAGAAACGATGATTATTTCATTATTTGAACCGAAATTCGAACTGAGCAGAAAATTCTCGAAAATTCAATATGGTTCGATTTTCCAATTCTAACACCTCTAGTTGCGGTAAAGATGATTAGTGTGTTGATAACCCATGAAGCATTTTGTACGGTATTGTAGAGTATAAGATCCAATATTAATGGCATTTTGGCTTCAAATTGCTAGGTTTGGATTGAGGACTTCAAATTTTTATGCTAGAAAATACTAAGCATATAAATGGACATCTTGTTTGCCCTTTTCTTTAGGGTTTATTCGTATTTATTCTTTTTCTCATCATGCATTGGTTCACAGAATATCTACTCTCTTTTTTTTTTGGTCGTAAAAGCATTTCATTCATTTATTCATCAGTAGAAGTATTACAAGCGACACTAAAAGAAGATTCTGAACATAAAATTTCCCTCATAGGTTGGGGAGGTGAAGATTTCTACCCTAGATGAAGAGTTTTTGTGTGGTGTGCTTTCACAATCCAATTGGCTGCTTGGTTGGACTCCCTCGGAATATGCGTAATACTCGTTGAAGGTAATTGAGCCAACAGACGTTTGCCTTCTTCCATTATATTGTGCAAGGCCCATGGAATTTCTTCTCGAACCATAAACAACTCAATAGCTGAGGAACTATCACTCTCATATTTGTACTTGCATTCCTTATTCCCCTTTTCCTTCACGTGTTGTACTTGTCTTTGGACTAGAAACTGAATCCCCCGCACAAGAGCTAGGGTTTCATCTTGAAGGGGTACTTGCCCAAATGTCTACCATGAAACCATCGACTAATAGACCTCTCAAATCGCGTAGAACTCCTGCGATTGAGCTCGGTTTGTCTAAATTTGTCCATGAGCAGTCAACGTTCAAGGTTTGGAAGCCTTCCACCGGTGGGTGCCAGCAAGTAGGTGAGTTCTCGGGTCTAGGTTTCTTCGGATTCTTCATCTGAATCCAACGGCTAAAATTCTTGACTTGCACTGTTGTTGCAATTACTAGACCAAGTGGGTCAAGTTCTTTAGCCTAGAAGACTATGCTATTTCTACTTTTCCATATCTGCTGTAGTATTGTTGCAAGCAGTTCATCTCCTGGTACTTGTACTTTTGATCCAAAAATTTCCAGTAGCCATTTGTCTAGTCTAGTGATATTCGGGGCATTTATGTTCAATTTCACTCTATGATCTGACCACACTTCGGTTGTTTCTTCGTAGAGCAAAAACAGATGCTCTTTCGTTTCCGGTTCTCTAGCGCAAAAAAGGGCAAAGCGGATTAGATAATGCTTTTCTCTTAAACAAATTCTCCCGTGTTAGCAAGGCATTTTGACACAAACTCCAAAGGAAGATCTTTATTTTTGGGGTAATCTGGAGGTTCCAAAGCTTCGTCAATAAGGAGCGGGGGGGGGGGTGCTGAAAAGATGCCGATGCTATGTTTGTGTTTGGATTTGTAGTCTTTGCATGCACCTTGTTGTAGCCACTTTTCATTGAATAGGTACCCGATTTATTCCTGGACCAGATTAGTTTGTCCTCCTTTGAATTGGGAGCAATAGGGATGGTTAAAATTTCTTTAGCCGCTCTCTCATCAAAGGAGGTTCTTATTCTGTTCTCATCCCACTCTGTCTTCTGTACATTAAACAACTCAACAACCATGATAGGATCATCCCGATTTGCTAGTCCCCTAACTATCCCAATAGAAAGCCATCTATCTTCTCAAATCTTAATAGATTTGCCATCTCCGATTATCAATTTCGTTTCTTGTTCTATGGCTTCTCTACCCATAAGGATACTATGCCATCCACTTGAAAGGCGGTTCCCCTTCTTTGCTCACCGGAATTCTGATTCAGGAAAGTAAATGCCTTTTAAAATTTTTCCCCACAAGGTTGATGGATTTTGGGATAATCTCCATTCTTGTTTGCCTAGTATGGTTGTGTTTAACGTTTTCATGTCTTTGAGACCAAGACCCCCTTTATATTTTCTTGTTTTGAAAACTTCCCATTTTTTCCAATGTAGTCCCTTCTTTGCTTCTGTTTGCCTCCACCAAAAGGAAGCAATTTTTCTTTCAATAGCATTACAGATAGAATTTGGAACTTTAAAAACTGACATTGCATATTGAGGGATTGTTTGCACCACACTCTTGATTAGAATTTCTTTCCCAACTTTTGTAAGAATCTTTTCCTTCCAACCTTCTAGCTTCATATTCACTCTCGCCAATATCCATGCAAACATTTCTTTCTTAGAACTTCTCCAATCATATGGTATACCGAGGTATTTCCCTATCTTTTCAATGATTAGAACTCTTAATTCATGTGCCATATCTCGCTAACGATTCATAGGGCCAGCCTCTACTGAAGTACACACTTGATTTGTTGAGGTTGATTGCCTGGCCTATGGCATAGCAGTATTGATTTGAGATTAAGGCTACTTGTTGGCATTCTTTGACAATCCCTTCCAAAAAAAAAAAAAATATAGCATCATCGACAAACAATAGGTGTGTTAAGGTTGGACAGTACCTATTGAGAATTATCCTCTTTATATCTCTTTCTTCCAGTGCTCTATGCATCATCCAAGATAGGACATTGGCCATAAGAATGAATAAATATGCGATAGGGGATCTCTTTGTCGTATCCCACGTGATGGTGAGAAATATGGTGTTGATTCTCCATTAACTTTCACACTGAAGGAGACAGATGATACACATTGCATAATAAGTCATACCCATCTTTCACAGAAACCCATTTTCAACATGCTGGCCCTAAAAAAATCCCACTTAACCCGATTATAAGCTTTCTGCATATCTAATTTAAGGATAGCTTGGAATTTCATTTTCTTGTTTCTAATTCTCAATTGGTGTAATACCTCTTGAACAATCATAATATTGTCTTATATTTGTCGGTTTTTCACAAAAGCACTTTGTTCATTTTCAATGAGCATAGGCAACCACTTCTTTAGCCGATTGGCCATAACCTTCGATATGATCTTGTAGCTAAAGTTACAAAGGCTAATTGGTCGATGCTAGCTAACACTTTCTGAATTCTTTATTTTTGGGATGAGTGTGATGTGTGTTTTGTCTAGGAGGGGATCGAGTATACCTGTTAGGAAGAAATTTTGAACTAGTTGGAAGAAGTCGACTTTAATATCTTCCCAACAATGCTGATAAAATTGGCCATTTAGTCCATCAGGATCAGGTGCTTTCAGTGCTCCTAGTTGAAAGACAGCTTCTTTTACTTTTTCTAAAGTTATTGGTTTCAGAAGATCAGCATTCATTTCCTCACTAACCACTTTGGGACATTGATTCAGGATTGGTTGGAAGTTTCTAGGGCCTTCCAATTCATATAGAGTGCAGTAGAAGTTTCCGATATGTTGATTAAGGGCTGTAGGTTCTCGACACCAAGTTTGTTCATCTATTTTCAGCATAATAATTCGGTTCCTTTGCCTTCTTTGCACCGTTGTTGTGTGAAAGTACTCGGTGTTTCTATCCCCCCATTGAAGCCAATTGATTCGAGATCGTAACCCCCAATACATCTCCTCTTGCCTCCATAGTTTCTCTATTTGTTCCTCCAACTGCTGGATTTCTTACTTTGATGAGGGTCTCGGTCTGTTCATGTGTTCTGTAAGCTATTTTTTCAGTTCTCTAATCTTGTTTGATGCATTAGAGAATTTCATTTTGCTCAATTTAACTAGATCTTAGGATAGCTACTGGATTTTCCCTGGAAAGCTCTGATTTTTTGTTGTTTGTCGTTGCCATATGCTTCTAATTATCTCGCTGCATTCTGGATCTTCTAGCCAATAGGACTTGAACTTAAAGTTTTTCTTCCTTTTTTTGTATTCGGGGTGAAGAGTGAGCACTATAGGGCAATGATCCAACCCAACAATTGATAAGGCTAATGCTTCTATATTTGGGAAAGCTACCCTCCATTCCATAGTGCTAAGTACTCAGTCTAACCTCTTCTTCACAAGGTTTTATCTTCTCTTTTATTAGACCATGTATACGCACATCCCTTACTTTCTAGATCCATGAGCGAGCAATCATTTAAGAATTCCCGGAAGGCAAACAATCTACTTTGGTTAGCTTCTCTTCTTCCAACTTTCTCCCAAGTGTACAAGATTTCATTAAAACCGCCCATGCAAACCCATGAAGATTGTGGGTTTTCCTGAGATGCTCTGATTTGCTGCCATAGTTGTAGTCTTTTGCCTAAATTTGCCGGTGCATGGATAAAAGTGATTCGCATGTGATTTGTACTGAAAGGGTCTGTGTAGTCCATTTCTATAAAAAATTTTGAGCTATTAGTCACTTTTAAATTGACCTCTTCACTCCATATAATGGCTAATCCCCCCGCAATACCTTTTGGTGGTACTAAGAATAGGTTTGGGTATTTAAGGCACTTTCTTAAACGTTCCACCATCTCCTCTCTATTTTTGGTTTCCATAAGGAAAACCAAACTGGGCCTCTCTAGAGCCACAAGAGCTCTTAATTCTTGGAACGTCAGAGGATTGCCCAACCCCTAACAGTTCCAGCTTAGAATCTTCATGGTTTCATGGTTTCATTGATGGCTTATTAGGGCTAGCCACTAGAGCCCACACTTTGGGATCTTCTTCCACCATAATAGGGGTTTCATGTAGTGTTTCTTCATCTGCCTTCTTCATCATTGCCCCCTGAGATGCATAGGGGCTATGCCTTTTGATCTTTTTCATAAACGAGGCCCTCAGTTCCTTTCGCTGACTTTTGGCTTTGCTCAAGGTCGACAATATAGGGGTTTCCACCCATGGAGTATCATAAATCAGCAAGGTAGAGCCCTGGGGTCTTTTACCCAAAGCTTTTGAACTCATACCCCCTCTCCACTCTCCAGTTTATTTAGCAACTTCCAAAAAGTGTTGTGCTCTTTAGCCTCTGCTTTGAGCCAATAACCAAATAAGCCTTCTTCAATCGGTTTTTGTTCATTGGCAATTCATAAAGATATCGATTCAAAAGAAACAACAACTTGTGACTCTTATGTATTTAGATGGATTGTGGCTAAGGTAGCTTAGAACTTATTGACATAGTTTCGGGGCAAACATCTCGAGCGGTTGGCCTGCATGTGCGAGAGAAGTTTTTCTGCATTAAATGTATGCATGTGTCAAGCTCATTGGTAGGAATGATCTTGTGTTCAAAGTCTCGATCTTCAGCAATGCTGGTACGGACCTCTTCACTTAGGCTGATTGAGCTGAATGGCGAAGTGTCACTTGGTTGCAGACACAAGGTCGGAAGGTTGAAAAAAGGCAATAGAATAGCCATAATTTGAGGAACTAATGATTTCCTATTTAAGTATAAACGCCTCCTGAAAATATCAGAATCTGATATAGACAATCTTTGTCAAGCAAATATTGGAATCTGATAGACAAGAAGGAGCAATTCTCTACTAATATAAATTTAAAGAGATGGGCTATACAACACTTTCCCTTTATCTCCCTAGGCACTTCTATCTTTGGACCACCTTCTCCCTCTAATCCTCGGGTTCTGGCTCTTCAGGCTCTCTTATCCTCTATTATTAATATAGTTGCATAACTATCATTAAATGAAAAGGAGACGTTTTGCTGCATTTAATAATTGCCGTTTTCGAACTTCTCATTGCAGGCACGTCCCTAACTTTGGCACACGTGAAACAAGTAGCATGCGATAATTGTCATTTTGAGATTCAAGGTCGACCATTCTTTGGAAAGGAGTAGCAGCAGAGAAAGCTTCTTGTGCGAGAGCGCGAGCAAAATTAGGAGATAGGGCTTTGCTTTTGAGCGGACGAGGGTCTACAAGCAAGTCCAAATTAAATATTGGAAGACCGATTGGAGTTTTGATTTGGGGCTTTTTCCGTGGACAAATGCCCTAAATTTGAAGCATTCGGGCACAGGATTGTTAATTTGTGGGAAATTCGAAAAGATTAGGCTCCTAGCTATTTTTATGCACGTCGTTTAGATTCTCCACTTTTTCTTTGGACGGAGAATTTTATCGACCTTCTCTTTGATGGCAATGAAGGAAAATGCAAGTGAGGTTGGCTTTTGATGGTTTTTTTTTTCCTCCACAGCTTATGGCAACAACTAACGGTGTCAATTTTCGGGGAAGCTTCGATTAATAGTTCAGTTTCGCCATCAACCGGAAGGTTTCGTAGGTACAGTGTTGAATTAATTTTCTGAAATTTCCTAATCTCACGTGAAATGAGAAGATGTATTTGAAATGATGCATAAGAGACTTATCTCTTAGTTTCACACTCCTCCACAATTCATATTTGAAATTTAAAAAATATGCAAAATGATCTTACTCGGTGATTTGTGTTGTCATGTCATTACAAATAAAGTTTCAATGTGATTTATCATTAAAATGGTTGAAACATGTCAATGTCTGATATTGTCGAGTTGAGTCACATCATGTTATGTCAAGTTATGGCTTCTCTCAATGAATTTTATGCCAAGCTTGGAATGTGTTTTCTCTCGATTAGAAACTGCCACCTCTCATATTTAGATGATTCATGTAAGATGACTTTTGGCCCTGTCACAACCTAATATAAATTTTGACTAAAGAATTGTCACTAGCCTTTTTTAAGAGTCGGCTATAAACCCAATAAGATATGAGAGGATATCTTATTATTTATATAACCAGAGATTTTGGAGTCAGACTTAATTACGTATCCCCTTTCGATACCTAACCTAATCACGTGCTAACTAATGTCATGTCAACCAAATGATCATTAGACAATACAAGCGATATGCCATTGGAAAGCTTGGAATCTTGTCTAAAACTTTCATGAAGAATGTATTTTTCAAATCTTAAATGTATGATTTCATAAGAATTTGGGACATAAAAGTCTGATTGCGAGCCAAGATTCCAGAATATTACCGCAACTTTAGGAGGATACTAAAAATAGCAAACACACTTTTTATTTTCCGAAAAAGAAAATTCGATCAGATATTAATGTGATGAACACATTTCATGAAGGAAGCATCATCAGATTCTAAAAACAGAATTCTGTAAAAATCAGAGGGTACTTGAAGGTCAATTTGGAAATTAAGATTCCAGAAACCAGCACGTCTTTTTGGGTGATATTCGTACCGACTAAATCATCTCAAATTTTTATGAAAATTTTATATGATTTAGACCTAGATGTGATGAATAAATCCTGTGAAGACATCAACACCTAAATCGCATCATAAAATTTCGTGAAAATTCAACAACACAGCCAGGTCATACAAAACAAAACACATTCAGAGTTCATATTCTAAACCTAAGATCACAGCACAATTTTAGCATGCAAACGAGGTTATGTGATGATGTATGATATGTCAAAAAGAAGCTAATGAAGATTACTAGCGTTCTCTAGTTGATCACATCCTGAAAATCAGCCATATACATCATCATATCGTCAACATTGTGCAATCAGTCTAGAAATAGCATTTACACTATCAACATCTACTAATCATGCCTTAACAGCCATTAATTTACATCATATCCACACTTATCCATCTCAAACCATCATTAACCATTTGGAATGATGATCCTAGCCCCAGCCACTTGCAATCCACTTGTGGGTGATCTAAAAATTATCACAAGTAGCCTCATTTCATCGGATCATAGGCTTAAAGAGTATTACCTTGGTTTTCTTGTTCATCAAGCTCAAACGAGCCAACCAACCACCTCTAAGCTTCAAGGAATGGCCAAGCGTAGCTCCTTAAGAAATGCTTCGAAGAACCGGATAACAAATTGTATCTATCTTCTATATCCAGCCATTTCTCATCAGCAAGTGCCACCAAAATCCACCGAAACATGTATATACGTTCGATATTTTGGTGATCTCTGAATGATAAGCCCTGACTATTGATGCATTGGTACGGTAATGTCTGATTTTGTTTTTGTGTATTTCTCGTGTGGTGGTGAGGAAGGCGACAGGAAGAAGACGATGAGAGAAATAAAAGTATTATTAGCAAATGGAAAATGAAGAAAAGAAATAATAAGATGGGTTAATTAGGTTTAATAAACTTCGGACTTGCATGGGTTTAATGAGCTTGGGCTTAGCTTGGTTTAATAAATTTGTTCGGTTCTAGAAAATTTGGGTTTGCTTTGTCTAGGTGAATATGGGTTGAGTTTGATCTACATGAGTTTGGGCTTAATTCGATTTTGACAGATTGGGCTTCCTTTACATTTGAGTTTGAAAAGGCTGAGATAAGAGTCTGTGCTTGTCTTGGGCGAAGCCCGTAAGACCGGAGTTGGCCCATGTTTGGATCCGGCCCAAGTGAGTCAATAAACATCGAATTCTTGGAGAAGTAGCACATCGTTCCGAATTCGGACTTTCATTTTATCATCCAATCATTTCCAAGGTCATTCAAATGAGACCTCGAAATGTCATGAATATAAATATTTTGAAATAGTCACATTCACATATACATTACAATGCTGATTTTTTTTTTTTTTTTAAATCATTTTTGATATACCATACGTATGTTTTTAGATATTAATAAGTAATTCTAGAGCCTCCGGTGGCACAATCAATACATATAATGATTCTTTTTGTGAAGAAGCAATCAGGTATATTAGTAATCATGTTATTGTCCCATTATCTAATGATGATCTGCTCTTAAGATGAGATAGCTTTTGGGGAATGTCCTGTTAAGATAAGATTGGGGATAAGCACCACTAAAATAGACCAACCAAGGATGGAGTTAATTAGCAATATGATTTCTAAGACCTTTAATTAATTAATAACTATGATTTCTGTGATAATTAATATGGGGGTGGAATTAGTGTAGGCCATAACATAGCGATAATTACATGATTTCCATCATCGACAGGGTGGTGGGAATTCACGAAGCATTACTTATTGGTAACTTCACAATTTTCATAATATGAAGGGAACTTTGCTTTTCATGTAATAATATCCAATGAGAGTGCTTTAGAGATAAATTATTCACCAATCAACGGCAAATGTATATTTTTTATGTTCATATTTTTCCACTCTTAATCAACCGTTAGCTGGAAAAAAAGGATGGTGAATTCTCAGCCGTACGTCTTGGATGAGAGAGAAGGAGACTTGTGTCTTGCTTGGAAACTTCCGGTGCTTGTGTTTGAGAAAGGAAATATCCTTTGACCATCACAATGTCTCAAGTGATGCTAGCACCACTCAAGACATAAATTGATATAGATAACGCGAGATGTTAATCAATCACCAGACGCAAAATATTTTATTCACATAAGACGCGGGTTGTGTAGAGTTTTTACTATCATTTTGCAAGAGGCTCTAAGCAGAAAAATTATCTGCCAAAAGTAGTAACTCTTACCAAATTTTGTAGTGCCTCTACCTACATATTATTCTAATTTGATCAATTCAAATTAGGTTCTAATAGCTAGTATTAAGGTCTTGATCCGTAGAAAGCACCCTGGAGAAAAGTCAGAGCAATATTTCCTTTTTTGTGCAAGCATCCAGAAGAGTCAACAGCTTGCTGAAGCAGAAGACTCTCGGTCTGACTCTAAACATGCGATTTGTAGTAGGGGCGTGCAAAAGAACCAAGAATTTCCTCGACTATTCGAAATTGGAGCGAACTAGACTAGACTAGACTAGACTGGTGGTTCCCATGGAAGCTGGTCTAGTTCTTGATTCCAATTTTGATGGAGAAGACTAGTTTTTTTGTTACGTTTAACCGATCAGACGAAGTGAATGAATACTTATTGATATTTATCGTTTTCTGCTCGTAGTTAATTTTATGGGTTAATACCCTGAAAACCCCAAATTGGTACACATGAAATAAATTTACCAAAAACTATTTTTTTGACCACCAAAAACCCCAAACTAGTATACCTCTGACAAATTTACCTCAAACTGATACACTTGTGACAAATTTACCATTTACTAGTTTTCGTTAAATTTTATTGTCAAATTATTAAGTTAAATGACACGTGACAGTTGACTGGTATACCAATTTGGGATTTTAAGCTCCGTTTGTCATAATTTATAATTGTTGTGATTTTTTTTTGTGGTATTAATCCAATTTAACATAGAGTATATTTGTCACAAATTTACCAGTTTAGAGTTTTTTGCGGTCGAATAAATTAGTTTGGGGTAAATTTGTCATAAATGTACTAGTTTAGGGTTTTTTATGGTCAGACGAGGTAAATTTGTCACAAATGTACCAGTTTAGAGTTTTTCATGGTCAAAAAAATAGTTTTTGGTAAATTTGTCACATGTGTACCAGTTTTGGGTTTTTCAGGGTATTAACCTAATTTTATTGCTTTTGACGTTTTTTGTTGTTAGTTAATATTATTGCTTTTGATTATAACAGAGAAAAGAGAGAAGAATATGCGACAATGTTGGAAAAGAGATGGAAAAATATAAATACGTAGGAACGGATGGGGGAGAAGATATAGATAAATACAGATAAAGGCGATATGATAATTAAGCGAAAGATGCAGGATATTTGATCCTCTGAAGGTGCCGATTGTGTAGAATCTTTTTACAGGAGGCACTTTATCTGCCCGAGTCCTGTGATGAAATAGAAAATAAATTTGCTAAAAGCAGTAATTCTTATTATATTTTGAAAGGGAAAATTATCAAAAAGTCCTAAACCTATTGCAATTATGCCAATTCAATCCTAAATTTATTTCTTTGACCAATTAAGTCCTAAACCTTTTACAATTCTTTTCGATCAGTCCATCCAACCAAAAATGGCTAGCCGACGCCGATGTGGCAGCTGGCCAGCACTGGCGATATTTTTTAATAATATTTTATTTTTTGAAATATTTTATTAAATTTTTTTAATCTTTTTTCCCCCTCTCCCTCATTCCTCCTCCTTTCCTCCTTCTTCCCTTGGCTCCGGCAACCAGCCAGAGGGGAGGGCTGGCCGGTCGCTGGACTGAGGCAGCCAACGGGGTGAGCCCTCGCCAAATCCGGCGAGGGGGGCCTCGCCGTCGCCGGGTCTGGCGAGGTGAGCCCCGCCTGATCTGGCGAGGGCTTGCCTCGCCAGTCGGCGCATGCCCAATGACGGCGGGCGAGCCCCGCCGGATCCGGCGAGGGCTCGCCTCACGGTTGCCACAAGGCGAGCCCTCGCCGATTTGTGTGGAGCCACAGTTTCTCTCTCCCCCCCCACATGTGATTCCAGGGGCCGACTTCCACCACGCGCGATGGTGGCTGCAGTGTCGACACCGATGAACCCTAATAAGGCGGCGGCGGCGACGGTGGCGAGGGCGACGGATTGAGGAGGAGGAGGCGGTGCGGGTCGCGCGAGGTCTTCGAGGCCGCCGCTATGGCAAGGGCTTACCTCACACCTTGACGGCGAGGTGAGCCCTTGCCAGATTCGGCGGGGGCTCGCCCCACTATCGCGGGCGCGCGCCGATTGGCGAGGCAAGCCCTTGCCAGCTCGCCTCGCTAGACCCGGCGATGGCGAGGCCCCCCTCGTCGGATCTAACGAAGGCTCGCCCCGCCAACCGCCTCAGTCCGGCAACCGGCCAGCCCTCTCCTCTAGCCGGTTGCCGGAGCTAAGGGAAGAAGGAGGAGAGGAGGAGGAAGGAGGGAGAGGGAAAAAAAAAAAAAAGGAAAAATGTTGCCGGCGCCGGTCGGCTGCCACGTCAGCTCCGGCCAGCCATTTTTAGCCGGATGGACTGATCGGGAAGAATTGTAAAAGGTTTAGAACTTAATTGGTCAAAAAAATAAGTTTAGGACTGAATTGGCACAATTACAATAGGTTTATGACTTTTTTGGTAATTTTCCCATTTTGAAAATGCCTAGAGAACTATTCTTTTAAATTGATCTGAAATAGACACGGATCCGTAAAAAACCCCCTAGAGAAATATCATAGCAAAGATGGATAGCCTCCTGAAGCAGAAGCCTCTCAGTTTGAACATGCAGTTTGTAGGTCTGCCATCTAGGAATGTGCGTTTAGTGGAGCCTTTGACACTGGAAAGACTTTCAACAGTGAGGATAAAAGATTGTGTCACGACCTATTTTTCGGGTGCACCACCTAAAACTAGGTTAATGGACTGCTAAGCTTTTAAACTTAGCTCGGGCTCTCCCAAGCCCATACCAATTCGCGACTTAAGTTTAAATTTTTAAACATGCAAGAGGTTATTATCTAAGAATCGCCACTAATCGGTTTATGGTAGGTCGACTAGACACCTAAGTAAAATAAAGGGAGATTTATTTTACTTCTACGAACAAGAGACTAAGGGTACGGGGACTTGGTTACACTAGAATTTTCTAATGCCCTTTCGGTACCATTTCTTTTAATTTTCAAAATATTTTCACAGGCAGCTTGGATTTATTTTAAGCTAAATCATTATCATGCAAATGTGGTGGCCACACGGGTGCTCATCCATTATTAAAACATTCAAATAAATAAATTGCATCACACAAAGCAAGCAAACAACTTTTTTGGATTTTCTTAAAAATTAGAATTCTTTTATTAAAAATGCATTTTAAAACTAAATGACTTAATTTTATTAATATGCAAATTCTAATTAAATGGGCCTATTATGCAAACTAATTAACATGCACCTCATGACCTAATTTCACTAATTAACAAATTCTGATCAAATGATTCTATTATGCAAACTAGTTAACATGCATCTAGTATTTTTGCATTTTTTTATTGAAATTCAGAATTTATGAAAACCCTAATTAATCTATCTAAAAATAATCTTCTAATCCATTTTTGGGATTAATTTGACTTAAACCCTATTCTGTCTTAGAAGACTATTTTTATTTTTTTTATTTTAAAAAGAGGATGAAAATGTGCCAATTATATCTAAAACTCTAAAAAGGCTATTTAAGTCTAATCCTAACTTATCTCTTTTAAAATATCTAAAAATGCAGTCCTAAAAATATTATCTAAAAATGCAATCCTAGAAATATAATCCTAAAAATTTGATTAATTAAACCTACGTGTCTATTATATTAAACCTTAATGTCCTATATGCTCATGCAAATCTTTTTGAATGTTTTGATTTTTGATTTTTTTAGCTTTTTTTTAGCTTTTTTTTTTAAATTCGAATAATTGTTAAACAAGGGTTAAATCTAAACAATTAATATAATCACTAAATAAAGGATCAAAATAATTGAAAAAAATAGCCTGTCGTCTCACAGGTTAAATTAAAAATTATTTTAACCCTAATCATCACAACAACTTAAAATAATTAAAAATTCTGGTCCGAAGTCTTACGGACCAAATTAAGTAATTATTATGATTGAGATTCTATCAAAAAGCCCAGAAATTAAAAAATAATTAGAAAAATGATCCGATGTCTCTCGGGTCAAATTAATAATTACATTAATTTCGGACAAAATCCCTATGGATAATGCATACTAAATTCACAAATATTAACATCCAACATTACAACTTAAATAGATAAATTAGAATGATATAAAATAAAAACAAAATAAATAAAAAGAAAAAGCTGAACCACCTAAGGAAAGAGAGCTTGCTGCAGCGTTGATGGTGCAGACGCGGCGTCGGCTGAGGGAGGAGCTCCGGAGCGGTGGTGAGCGGCGACGGGGCTGCTGATGGCTGCAGCGAGGCGACGGAGGCGGAGATGCTGGTGCGGGTCGCGGGTCGTCAGGCTCCGGCGAAGGATTGAGCAACGAGAGGGCTCGCGGGCGTCGCGGGCGGATCAGGAGTGTTGCAGGTGAGATGGGGCGCGGCGGTGTCGGGGACGCAGCAGAGGCTCGGTGCGGGGGGTTCGCGGGCTGCTGCAGATCACGGCAGCGGCGTCGTTGGGTTGCAAGCTGGAGCGGCGATGGCGTCGGCAGAAACGCGTTTGGAGCAGGGCTCAGGCGGAGGTGCAGGCGCATCAACGGCGTCGGGCGGGGCGGCGATGCTGCTGCGCGTCAGGGGCGAGTCCGGCGAGGTGGCGGTGGCGGAGGCGCGGCGGAGGCAACGCGAGCAACTCGGAGACCAACGGTGCAGGGTTGGTCACGCAACAAGGGGAGGCCACGAAGAAGATGAACAGTGGCGTTTTTTTTGCTTTTCTCTTTTTTTTTTTATTCTCTCCCTCTTGTCTATTCGCACGTCCACCCTCTGCACTCACGTCTCTTTCACTCTTCAGCCAAAGGCAAAAACTTTTTTCTTCTTTTCTTTTGACTTTGAAAAGACCAAAAGGAATTAAAAAGGAAAACTCCCTCCACGGCCTTCTTTTGCACGAATTTTCTTTCGCACGAATTCTGTTTCTTTTTTTCTCTGAAATTTTTGAAAAAGACCCCCTGAACACTGTGCAGGTCAACCCCTTTTTATAGTGATTCCGATCGACCGCTTTCTATGGAAAAATTTAAACTTCCATCTTCTGTTGCATTAAATCATGGATGCAAATCGGAGCATGATTTCGCAATCAATTCGATTTTGCATTGATTCATTCCATTTTATCAAAATCCTTGCCATTTGTTCGCCTGATTTTAAAATTGTTGCTGCATTTAACAAAACCCGGACATTCGTCGGAATTTCATATTTCCTTGCATACTTCAATCAAAATCAATTTCCCCCATTTTCATCTTTCTTTTTATTTGTTCAAAATGCAATTTTATTTTTCCAAAATTAGGTGTCAACAGATTGGAAGATTATTTAAAGGCTTCGAGGATTATGGAGGAAAGGGGTGGAACTCTAAAACTTGTATTCCCCGTCTTTGAATCCTCTCGTGCTCTGAACTGTAAAATACTGCTCGTATTCTGATTTGTACTCTCTATAAGGGTCGTGGGTATTGTAATCTGGAAATAGAAAGTTCATAGTAATGGAGATGCTTGTGATTTATAGAGTTTTCTACTAAGTTTCGAGTAGAAGTAATACCTTCAACGTTCACAAAAGAGTATCATAGGGAATTAATTCTTTATTCAAACTCGATCGAGCTTGATGTCTCAAATATGACCACAACCGGGTTTAGAAGTAAACTTAGGTTTATGCTTGCGCTCGACTCAAACTTAGAATCCAAATTTTGGAAATCAAATAAAGTTGGAATATAATACTGCGCATTTGTTTATAATATCAATAAGCACATGTAGTCTTTACTTAAAAGGGTAACGACACCATTAGCCCCTGAATTCTTTTTTTTTATAATCAATTAGGTCCTTAGACTAATAATCGAATTGCGAGAGAATATGCTGAATGTATATATCTGTCTCTATAAGCTCTTTATTGGTCTCTGAAACATTCTGAGCAGATAAAACAATTCCCAAATCGATTTGAGAGCAAATTTGTGCCAGATAAATTTGAGTACAAGAGCCCTTGCCTTAATACTTCATGTAGTTTTGCGGTAGCATTATCAATCACTCTAAAAACTTTTATAGCACTGGTCAATAGTTTAACAAAAGGATTTTGTTGACAAGTATACTCGAGGAAATTGTTTTTTTTTTTTTTTTTTTTTTTTTTTTTGGAAATTGTTGTTGAAATATAATCCACCTAGCGTCTCCCCGGGTTTTGAACCCTTCACCTCTTCGTTGAAAGTCCAGGTGGAAATGGTTACTCGAGGAAATTGTTGTTGAAATATAATCCAGAGAAAGTAAACTGTTTGTTGTAATCAGAATATCAATGTAATGGATGTGAGATAAGGATATCTAAATCTCTTAAGGTGATTAGTTCTTACCAATGGTGCTCCGCAGATTCATGAATTATACTTCCCAAGATACAACACATTGAACCTGTTTGGATTGGCATTATGCAAACATGATTTAGTCGAACCGTTCAATTGAACCAGCACATCCAGAAAAATTAAAGAGTAGAGTAGTATTTCAAATCTCTTTTGGAATCGAGTCAAAAAACCCCAAAACCCCTATGAAGCTCTATGCTCCTATATAAAGTTAATGTACAAAGAGATACATGAATTAAATAGACGTATGTATCTAAGAAATTCATGAATCAAGATATACGTGAATCCAAGAGATTAATAAATCTAGAGACACGTGAATTCAAAAGATTCGTAAACTCAATAAATACATAAATTAAAAGATACGTGAAGCTAGGAAATTTGTAAATTCAATAGGTACGTGAGAAAAGTCTAGAAAATTCATGAATTCAATAGATACATAAATATAAAAATGTATCTTAATTTTTTGGCTTTCATTGATCCATTAACCATAATTATAACAATTGTTATATACCAAAGCAAGAATAATTCATCATTTTGATGAGATCCCTCTCTTGAATTAAGCGTAATTAGTACAGTGAAAATGATTTTTTTTCTTATTGAGTAGTTAACAAGACGCTTCGCAAAATGTTGCCCTGTCGATCAAGGCGCAAAAAGCCCGTGGTCGAACTAGATGCGGAGGCTGTGAGCCATCGTATTATTATTAACTCTAAGACCGCTGGAGTTTTGGAGAAATTATAACCTTTTTCCATGCCGGAGTGTACCCTTTTAACTCGTTCTCAGGGAGTGTAGCCTCGATGCTTCTTGTTGCTCAGGACTTCATCTTCTCTCTCATCGGCAAATTGATAAACCACTTGCTCTGCTCGAAAACCTCATCTTGTGCTCACGGCTTATTCCGTGGTTTACACGTAGAAGAACCTGCAATCCAAGCACGCCTATACGCATGCAAAACGATATCGAACTAGGAATTAATTGCCGAGGTTGCACTCGCCGACGTTGCGCCTGATGCAGAATTTCTAACACAAAAAGCGGAAAAAAAAAAAAAAAAGGGCGAAGAAGAAGAAGAGCAATTGAGGACCTGGTTGAGTAGAGCGATGGATTGGTGGACATTGAATGTGAAGAGATCGATATAGTTGAGGTTGGATATTTTGGTGACTTCGAAGATACCCTTTGCTTTCTTCATGTTATGAGCTTTTAGATTAACGTTCTCTTTACTTTCTTCCTTACAGCAATTACGGATGGTCTCAAGTTGTTTTGCAAACCAAACCGAAATGTCAATATACCCATTTTTTGTTTTTACTTACTATCCGGAATTGTAATTAAAATCGAATTGAAAATACCCGAAATTTTTTGTTTGGATGAGGTATTATTGACGCTGCTAGTTTATATTGTTGGTTTTGACCGGAGCTCTTGCATTGAGTGGGCCTAATTAACTAAGAAACTTGCCAGTTTTTGGGCTAGCCCATGAAAAGCCCACATTTGCGTCACCCTCTCAAAATGAGGTCATGTGCAAGAATGGAGATGCAATTTAGTTAAAGTCTGAAAATACAGATAAATAAGAAAGTTCACGGACTACAAAGTGAAAACCCCATTCTTTCAAGCATTACAATTTATCACGTTGTACTGGGTTAATTTTTTATTTGGATAAACTTGCGTCCCTAAGCATAAAGTCAAATTGACATATGCATGAAAAGTTTGTAAGAACTAGAAATGATGCATGCACATTGCGGGCGCAAAAAGGAGAAAGGGTGGAGTGGAAAAAGGCAATCTTAGTGTCCGTTTGCTTAAAAAGCAAATTATTTTTCAAAAATTATTTTTCAACTTTCTAGTGTTTAGATAATGGAAAATTAATTGATCTATGGAAAACGTTTTCCATGGACCGAAAGAAACAAACTTGGAATGGGTGGAAATGCTTTCCTCTTCTAGCAAGAAAGAAATAATTTTCCCTAAAATTTTTATTGAAAAATCTTCATTGGTGTTACAATGGAGGTGATATTTGAACTCAATATCTCATTTTTGAAAAATCTATTGTCCCTTGCCCGATGAACTTCCTCGTGATTGAGTTTATTTCGGTCAGATTGACCAATCACCAGTCATCAATCAATAATTAAAACGTTGGCGAGAAGAACGCATAGAAAATATTACAAAGAAACGAAAACAATATGTTGCAAAGGTGCCAAGAGAATATACTGATGCTGTTCCTTACGCACGTGCTCACGTTTTCTCGCACATGCGCGCGTTTACTTTTCTGACGCCCGCTAGCTATGCGCATTCCTCTCTCTCTCCGTCATCAAAATTCTCGAAGCTGACGTCACTCGCGCTCGCGTTTTCTATTGGGCAATTCACAGCAACTGGAGGCACGCCACGATTGCCCTAGTTTCGGTTGGCTGTTCTTCATATCTTCCCATGGCATGCACACTCCCGTCGAGAAGTTAGAGAGAGCATCGTTGGCGTATGTTCATGAATAGTAGATAATATGCTATTGCGAATATCATTAGAGGTATTATTAAATAGGGTTAATACCCTAAAAAACCCCAAACTTGTACACTTGCGACAAATTTACCTCAAACTATAAACTTGTTACAAGAATATCATTAGAGATATTACTATTAGATAATAAGGATATTATTAGATATTTCGATATTTTCTAAGATATCTAGTTTCCTCATTAATATGAAGGTAACTACAAATTAGATGACTTCATTCTCTCTCTCTACATATTTAGATATTGTTTGGGCATAAAAAGTCTATTGATTGTAAGATATAATCAAATCAAGTCAATTGAGTAATAACATGGTCTTTAACTATTTCCCCTCTATAGTAATCAGGGATGAAGGTAGGTGGTGCTGTTGTAGTCCTCACATGCAACAAGGTGGAGATTCCGGTTGAGACATTTCCTACTTGACCCTTTAAGTCAACTAAGTTCACTTGGGCCTGAATTTTGGCTCTCTCTAGTAATCTTCTTGAGTGAAGGTTTTGGAGAAAGTTATCGGGATTTTGCTATGCGGCGGCGGCTCCTTATAGGGTTTCAGCAGCACTCACCAAAGGTAAGAAGACATGCATAATTTATTTTATATGTGTACCTAAAAGTCAAAGTTTGACCCTAGACCACCACCTTTTGGCTCCACGTACGAGGACTTCATTTTTTTTATCTCCATCAGTCACGTAAAAAAGTAGTAATGCAACCTTGGAATTTTGTATGCCTAAAGTCAAATATTTGACTTTGGGCCCTACCAAGAAAATTTGCAGAGAGGTTCGGCTCCTCCAAAGTGAGGAGGAAACTTTTGCTTATTTTATTTTATTTATTTCCTCTTTTGTATATATTCAAGAGTTCAACAAAGTTTTTCTGTTAATCAAAAACATTTAAGTGAATTGTATTTTGCTAATATTCAAACTCGAAACATAATTTAATATGAAATAAATGCCGTTTGAGGGAAAATGTTATGGCTGGTTCTCTTTTGGGAAGAAAGAAGAAAGGGACACATTGATCTCGAAACTCCTGCGGATGAATGAGTTTAAGGACGAGATTTGCTCGTGTTGGTTTGCTTTGGTTGGGTCTGCTAATGATTATCCATTCTGGTCGAAGTGGGTCATGTTCGTCGGACGAGGGTAGAGAGAGAGAGGCATGAAAAAAGAAAACCGACAAATCAGGATTAAAATTTTTTCAAATTGACACCTCTTTTTCTCTCCAGATCTCTTGTGGGGAGCTGCAGTCTACTTGTCCTTTTCCCCTCTCACGCCAAATTTGACCTATTTTTTCCTTTTTTATTCGTTTCTCCTTTCTCTTCCTCTCTTTCTTCTCTTTTTCTTTTTTTTTCCCCCGAGATAATTACTCTCTGCGCTGCTTTGAGCTGCAGTCCACTTGTCCTTTTCCTTTGTTCCTTTTCGACGTTTTTATCTTTTATTTTTTATTTTTTACATTTGATTTTCAAAGTCTGCATCTTATAAAGAGGCCCGAGAGGGTGGAGGGAGACTGAGCGAAGAGCCGAGAGCTGAGAACGAGCGCTGAACGTGAGGGAGAGAGCTGAGGTGGCCATACTTGAGGCGACCGGACGTAGTCCAATTTGTCGAGCTCGCCCCCATCCGCCGTCGCCAAGCTAGTTAGGGATCCAACTTTGAACATTCGCCATGATTTTTTTGCCATCCCTCGGCTTAACCAGGGCCAAGACTGGTTGTCTTTCGTTTATAGTTGTGCTGAGTGCGAACAATCGTCACCGTTCGTTATGCCTAAACCAAGCCAATGTGTCTCTTCCGATTTATTTATTTTTTGGTTGAAAACGGGTGATTTTTTTCATTCTTTCATACGATAATTACAAGACAAAGGTAAACATGCTTCCAAACATAAAATATCGCTAAGAGGCTAGGGATGAGAAGACCCCCAGTTGAAGGGATTTTTTGGTTTGATGTGCTTTTGCTATCTAATTGGCGGGCTCAGTTTCCTTCCCGGGGGCAATGATTTGTCTTTGCTTGGCTAAATTGGACTAGAATTCTTTTTCCTTCATTAACTATGTTCCTCACGTTCCAAGGTGCTTCTTCCCGGCCCATTATGCTCTCCACTACCGACAAGTTGTCTCTTCCGAATTTAAGAATATGTTTTTGTTTGTGTTGCTGTTTGTCCCTATTGTCTAAATGGCCGTGGGTGGTGGCCGGGGAAGATGAGCAGTGGCGTTTTTTTAAGAGGGGTTGTCGTTGTTGGAGTCTTTGTTGACTGGTGAAGGTCATTGGTGATTGGTAGACCCATTAAACGGGTGGATCGAGTCGAGTTTAGATCGTGTCATAAATGGTCCAACTCAAATCGACCCATAAATGATCTATTTATTGCCGTGCAAAATTTTTGACCCATATCCGACCCGATCCATATTCGACCTATACCCAACCCATTTAATTAAACTTAAGAAAACTTATTTCTTATGCATATATGGTATTGTTGTATAACACAAATTTAAAAATTATAAAAAAAAAATTTTTAATTATTTTTTTTAATTTTTAAGAATATAATTTTTTTTTTTTTTTTTTTTTTTTTTGTTCTTTTTCTTCTTTGGTTGATAGCCGCCACGACGACAGTCGATGACCGGCCACCTATGTAGCACCGACACAGCATCGACATGGATACATGATACACGACACGACATGACACGCCAACACGTCATTTCTCAAGAAATAGAGAATTCCGACACGTTGGGACACGTTATATAATAAATAAATGTTTTTATATATACATATGATTATTTCAAAAATAAAGAGTAGAGTCAACTTATTTAAATAAATTTATAATCTTTTACAGCGATAATAATTTATTATTATTCAACATTATTCATCTTTTTCTTTCTTGAAATCACCCTCCACCCTCTCCCTCCAAAAAAAGAAAAGAAAAAAAAAAGGCAAATCTTGCCCAATTCGATGAGCATCCCATTTTAATTTTCTTTTTGCTCTTCATGGCACCATCATTTTTTTTTTTTCCTGCTCTTCCTTGAAAACCCAAACTCTAGTTGCCTACTATTCCTCCTAGGTGCCTCCTTCTTGCACGGCACCTCACTTTTTAATTTTTTTCTGCCTTCTTTGGAAACCCAAACCTAGTTGCCTCCTCCTCCTAGACTCCTCCTCCAAGCACCCCCCATTTTTTTTTTTTTCTGCCCTTCCTTGGAAACCTAAACCTAAACCTCCTTCCTCCTCTATGCTCCTCCTCCTTGCATGGCATCCCCATTCTTTATCTTTTTTCTACCCTTCTTCCTAAAACAAAAAGAGCAACCTTGAAAACCTTGCCTCTAGTCCTCCCTCTTTTGCGGTTGTAGCCTTGTCTCCGGTCCTCCATCGCAGCCATCTCCATCGCCTGGTTCTCTCTTCCTCCAACCCTCTCCCACCGTCGTGGCTTCACTGTCGCGGCCTCACCTCCGCAGCCTCGCTTCCTCTCCCTTGCCCTCGTCTCCACCCTCCATCGCCTTCTACAATGATTCACTCTCCCTTCACGCTTGCAAACCCGCTCCAAAAGATCCAGCCTCTTGTGATTCCAAACATGCGAAACAAAGCGTGTTGAGAAGAGTTGACCACCTGTTGGATTTTTTGACACGCGGTCAACGCGTGTCCTAGCGTGTCGGACACGCCGATACGTGTTCATGCTTCATAGCTGGCCATAGGCAAGCCTTGCTGGACGTCGGCGAGGCCTCCGCCTCACCACATCCGGTGAGCTCGAGCTCGCCCCTCGCTAGATCCGGCAAGGCTTGAGCCTCGCCAACGTCGGCGAGCTCGAGGCTCACCCCTCGCTAGATCTGGCGAGCTCGAGCTCGCCCAACGTTGGTCATTGCCGTGCCAACCACCGGAAGGAGGAAGAAGAAAGAAAAAGAAAAGAGAAAAAGAAAAGAAAACTAAAATTAAAATAATTATAATTTCGATTTTTATAAAAAAATTATATTTTTGTAAAGTTAAAGAGGGAAGAGAGAGATTGTGAGGTTTTGGTTGCAAATGGGTTCTAAATTCAACACATTTAAGACCCACCTATCTTAAGTCTTTAATTGTTAAACCTATTTAACTAATTTCTTCAAAAAATAAGTGATTCATATATGACTCATTTATGATTTAAATGGGTCATATATGAGTCTTAAGACCCATTTTGCTACCTTTAGTGACTGGAGATGTTGTATGTGATTGGTCGAGCAACGGTGTTGGTCTGGTGAAAGCCGATAATAGTCAGAGCCGGAGCTCGATCACGGTCGCTATTCCTGGCTATCTTGGGCAAGACGATGATGAAGGGAAGAAGGTCGTATGAAAAGGTTTGATTAGGTGGGACTTAAGTTGATCCAGTGAGCTGGATTAGGCCTTAGGGAACAGGATGGGCTCGGTTAGATTTAATGGACACTAGGTCTAAATGGGCTTGGTTCAGGTTAATGGGCTTAGGGCTTGGATGAGTGTGTTGGGTTTTGTTGGATGAATTTAGAAGGGGCTTGTCATGGGCGCTCAGAAGTTTGGGCTAGTGTTAACGTGGGCTTGGTTTAGTTTTATAGAGCTTGAACTTGTTAAATTAGCTTTGGGCCGAACTTGATCTGTTGGGATTGGCTGGAGGAATTGGGCTTTATTGTATAAGTTGAGCCCAATTTGTTTTTTGATTAATTAAAGCCTCCTAACGTGTAAAGGCCATTTTGTGTCCATTAGCCCAAATTTGTGTGACCTGCGGTGGCCCATTTTCAGACTGAGCCCAAGGGCCTGGCCAAGTCCCATTTTCAGATTAAAAATAAGTTTTAAAAAATAAAATATACATTTTTAAAATTTTAAAAATTAAGAAAAAAATTTTATTTTTATAAAATTTAGGGAAAAGCTTAAAAGTTAGTTTTTGAGTAGTCTTCTCTTAAAATGTGTGAAAATCCTTGACAAAAAATTTAACCCAAAATTGAATAAGCCTTTAGGGCTTGACAATACCTGTTTTTTGAATGCTTTATTTTCTCAGAGACAATGTTAGGTCGTTGTTTGTGCACTTTTAGTTCGATTTTATTTGATTGTGCATTTTCAATACATTCTATCAATTTTCACTTTTAGCATAATTAGGTTAAATCATTGGGATTGTAATAAAACACTTATCACCTATATGTCTTAATTGACAAAAATTTTAAGGCTCATAATTATTAAAAGGATTGCCTGGTCACTTGAGCAAACAAACAATCAAGCTTAGAGATCGAAAGAGCATTAATTAGACAAGAAGTGTAATTGAGTCTTTGATTTCAAAATCTTTGGTTACATAGGAAGTGAGGTATATTCTGATGTCTCATTTGTTTTTAAATGACTCTAGCAGGCTTGGCAATTCGTTAGTTGAAAATTTCAATTTGACTTAACATTGAATATTCCAATGTCGCGCGAGGTAAGAATGTGGGAGAACTTGCATCTAATTGAGGGCTGTAGGTCTACTTTTTATGCAATATCTTTGAACCCCAATTTCTTTTCTTCTTTGGATGGAAAAGGCAAGTCGTGTCACTCATTTTTCTAAGTGAACCAAATGCTAGAAAATGAGAAAATATTTTTTGCGAAACAAACAGAGCATAAAAGTCAATCTCTCTTGCCCGATGAACTTCCATGTGATTGAGATCATTTTGGTTAGATTGACCAAACCTCAGTCATCGATCAATAATAAACATTGACGATAAGAATGCATAGAAAATGTTACAACGAAATGATAACAAAATGCTTGCCAAGGTGCGAAGAGAATATGCAAATGCAGTTCGTTGCGCACATGCTTACATTTAATGCAATTTTTGGCAAATGCGTGCGTTCACTTTTTCTCTCGTGAGGTCGGACAGTTTGCTGAGTTTTTATCCGATGTTACAGGGAAGGTGCTACTCGAACTCGAATTTGGCGAAAATTCTATCTCCCTTGCCCGGTGAACTTCCCGCTGATTGAGTTCATTTCGGTTGGATAATATCAGTCCTTGGGTTTCATGGACAAGCTGAAGATGTTGAGGCGAACGACGCTAGTTATAATTGCAGTTGTCAGTTGCCTAATCTTGATATTCGCGGGCAATGGACACGCTCAAAAGTTGATTGAGAAGATTGACCGTTGGTCTATTCAAGCTTGCACGGTTTATTTCCTCTATTACTTTTGGTATGCGTTCACTGGGAATACCATCGGACCCAATTATGCGAATTTTTACAAATGGTGAGCATTCTAATTCTGTCAGATTGATTGTTTTCGCTACGAAATTGGGGCTTGCTTTGTAGCCTTTTGAGTGCCTTGACAGTTGTTTTAACTGTTTTTGAGAACAATGTTTGCTTTCACAGGTACATTGCGGGGATTTTAGGGGCCGGTCTGTTTCATTTCCCCAGTTTTGAGCCAATAAGAGCGGATTTGAGGATGTATTTCTTTTTATTTATGACAATATTTGTCTTCTCTATTTTATTTGTTACTGTCTTCCATATAATATATCTTGTTCTTCGGTATATCGGACTTGTATCTCCTGCGGCTGGAACAATACCAGAGCTCTGGAACACTATACAGAATTTTGCGGTCAGTTTGAGGATCCGTTTCTTTTAAGATTATATAGCATTTGCCTTTTCTTGTGGGTGTCTAACATAAAGCATTTTATGTTTTGTGCAGGTTCTAAGCATTGCCTGCTGTGCATTTTATTGTCACTGCGGGAACCGTGCTATTTTGAAGCCAAGGCTGTTTGAGGGAACATGTTCTGATGGGTTCTCTGTTTGGAAGAAAGAAGACAGAAGCAAATTGATCTCGAAATTCGTTTTGATGAATGAGTTTGTAGACGAGATTTGCTCATGTTGGTTTGCGCCGGTTGGATCTGCTAATGATTATCCCTTCTGGACGAAGTGGTTCATGTTCGGGCAGGTACAGAATGGAGGCTATTTTACACGGATTAATTGCCATATAACCGACTTACTTGTTATTAATATCTTGTTTTCGTCTGTTGCAGGGCGCGGGCTCTTCTGACGAAATTTCTCCTTTATACTCGCTATGGGCAACCTTTGTAGGCCTTTACATTACCAATTATGTTGTGGGAAGGTCAACAGAGTGAGTAACATCTTGTTAGCATTTGATAATGGGTGCATACGGTCGGATTTAATTGGCTCAAAAATGATTTTAGTCCAAATTGACTCATTTGATTTGTATTGATTCATTTCTATATAATATAATTTTAGTTATGAGTAACTACCCAATATAGCTCAAACCCATATCTAAACCAATCTGGACATAAAAACAATTAAAAAGAAATTAAATATGAAACAAAAGTAGCAAATAATAAATTATTACAAAAGTTTGACAAGTCATGCTAGTAGAATACATCTCCTGTTATTTCTCCAAGTGTTAGAAATTTGATCTAATTTCTATTCTCGTAAGTACTAAGAGATTTGAAAATACTCGTAGATTTGAAAGAGGCACATAAATACTAGCCAATGATCTACTAGGTCGCGGCGGTTCCCTGTTGGATTCGGTAGAGTTACATAAGTTTTGGCTCAATTAGTGGTGGAGAAGTGAAGGAGAGAGCTTCGCAAAGCACCAGACGAAGCCGTAATGGGGGAGTGAGGTGCAGAGAAGGCCCAAACCAAAAGAGCGACAGGCAGGGTGAGGCGCGGGAGTGCAAAGTGAGTGAGCGAGATTGAGTGAGGGCAAGAGAGAGTGCAAAATGAGTCACAAAATTGCAAGTGGTCTTGTGCTAATAGATGCTCTTGCATCCGTTCAGCTCATTTTTGCCTGTCATCATAGTCGTCTTCACCGCTCTGCGGAGGTTGTAACTTACTTCGTTAGAATTTTATAACAAGCAGGTGGGTTCTCGCTCATGAGTCAAATGGAAAAAAGAAGGAAGAGAAACCAGAATTTTTGGACATGGTTCCTTGGTATTCTGGGTATACGTTTCCCTCCTTTTTCTCCTTTTCTTGTTCTTTTTTCGGAGGATCTTGTAGTATTTTGTCCTCATACAGTTGTTGTAAACTGCAGAACTTCAGCTGATCTTTTAAAGACGGTGTTTGACCTCCTAGTGTCGGTAACCGTCTTTCTTGGTCGCTTTGACATGCGCACGCTGCAGGTAAAGTTCCAATTTTCTAAACTCGATGTGCTTAATTCATGGTGCACTCTGCCTCTCTTGTAAATCTCCCTCTTAATTGCGGCGTTACGTCTCTCTCTGTCTATTGATCTCTCAAGAAGATAGTTGACCTGTGGAATAATTTCAGTAGATTTTCCTTCATACTCTTTCCTTGTTGGATCCTAACAAAAGGAAAATTAGGAATCCTATGCTTCACTAGCATCAAGTTGAGCTTAGGTTATCGGATCATTTCCTTTATGTTGTTGTCCAACTTAGGCACTTGTTTTAAACTCCAAAAAAAAAAAAGAACACATAAAAGGAAGGTTTTTAGATAGTTTGAAGATTGCATGAGTATTTCATGCCGGCAATCGATCTAAAATTGGTAATTGTGAACTTTCATTGTCAATGTATCTTTTGGATCATTTATTTGCAAAATCTCCATCTTTTCATCGGATCAATCTATTGTCACTATACCGCAAATGAAAACAGTGTTTTTCATATGACAGGTGACTAGTAAACCTTTAGTTTCTCTAATTAAATTAATCCTTTTGATCCTGCTCAATTACAAAAAAACCATGCATATATAGTTAATGCAGTGGCTCCATTGTTTTGTCGTTCTAATTCATCAGGCAGCAGCGAACATTCATCAGGCAGCAGCGAACAAGGACGAAGATAGAGTTGACCCGGATTTTTTCTATGATCACTTCAAGGAAAAAGATGAGTTTTGGTTTGATTTCATGGCTGATACTGGTGATGGTGGGAACTCTTCCTACAGCATTGCTCGGCTACTGGCTCAGCCTGAACTGAATGTGGAGACTAGTAGTGATTCAGGGCTTTCCTTGGCACCTGGGAACCATCGCTTAGAACGAGGGCACTTGCTTCTTATTGGGGGCGATCTTGCGTAAGTCTAGCACATGTTAATCTATTCATAACGTGCCAATATGCATCAGTTTAAGTTGTTTTGTTGCTTTCATTTCATTCTATCTCCTGCATGAACTAGAGCATGTAGAGCATCATAATTTAACAATTCATGGTTTTTAAATAACATTGGACTATTAGTCATAGAAAAGGAATTGGTATTTTCAAACCACCTTGAATCAAATATATTTAGTGGGTCCAATGCTCATGATAAGTAGTTCTTGTCTATTAAATTTCAAATTAAATGGACTGGTTTGTTTTCCAAGTTTGACGCTGTGCTGAACTTTGCTTTGCTAAACTGCATGTAAGTTTAACCAATATTCAATTTTATAAAATTATGAAAAATATATACGTGAATTTTCTTGTCAATATTTATTATTTTGTGATAGTTTTTAAGTGGTTAAAATTAAAAATCAAGTCAAAGTCCCCCCACTGCAAAAGTTGAAAAAAAAAAAAAAAACCATAGACACTCTAAACAAACCCGGACTAGCTGCCTATCATTTTCCTAAACCCAGCCTAGTATGCTAGGAGAAGGGCTTCATGAGAATCAAGGCCGGGGAACTCAAACACGTGAGTGGTCCGGTTCTCCGTGGTTATCATTACCCCCATTTTACGTTTTGGGTTAACTCCTATAAACGGGACAGTTTAAGGACTTGTCCAAGTCCGTTTTCCGGACCGGACCAGCTGCCTATCATTTTCCTGAACCCAGCCTAGTATGCTAAGAGAAGGGCTTCACGGAAATCAAGGCCGGGGAACTCAACTACGTGAGTGGTCCGGTTCTCTGCGGTTATCATTACCCAATTTTACGTTTGGGGTGAGTTTCTATCCCATGATGCAGCCAGTACATGTTTTTCATTTTCGGGAGAATATTTATATCTTGAGTGAGGTAGTTAAACTCCGCTTTGCATTTAGGTTTACTACATCATAAAATTGGGATAGTGAATCGCAACACTTTTACATAATTAAAAGATTAGGTGAAATTTGAGTCTTATACATGTTGATCATAAACCCAACATACTATATTACACTATAGGGGACATTAAATGGTTCCATGCTCCCCATCTCATATAAATATTAAGAAATCAAGATGTCAACCAAATTAAGAAAAATTAAATTAAAAAACCACTCAAATGATGAGCGTAGTTTACAGTTTTAGTTGATGAATAAATATGCGCAAGAATTCAATGGAAACGATTTACTTCGCATTACCTACGAAGTTAAAGTTCATTCAACGTGCAATCTAGACTAATATGTAGACTAAACTCTATAGAAATATTTAACAAACTTCAGTTTAAGATTTACTGAAGGTAATGGTAAAATGCCACGGGAACAATAAATCAAGAGATTAGTTCATTCAAAATAATATTGACTGATGGCTAGTTCTGCCGGAGTATCACTTTTTACCATCGAAGTCCCTTCACGGTGATGTAGCGGATGGTCGGTGTTGACATGTATGAAGTTGTTGAGCAAAGAGACCAAGACAGAGAGACAAGAAGAGACTTTCCTGATGTTTTATTCCCCTGAATTATCAGTTGCAGTAACCAGAAGTTTAGCGAAACTCACAATCTCACCTAGTCAATTCGAGTCTTTTAGGTGAAAGATGAGTCAATACAAGCGAGATGGCTAGTTTAATGATTCTATCGAGTTGATTCGCTGTTTCACTCAATGGATATTTCTTCATGCTAGTTGAGACAGTATCTTGATTAGGGCGCGGTGGAGGCTATAATGATCTTGTTAGATTGTGGAATGATGGGCGAGTGTGTGTATCGGGTGAGCTATTCACGACATGGAACAGAGACCAAGAGACGAGGAAATAATGACCTTTTCTGAGTGAGAAATGATTACAAGGCTAGGCTATGGGACTAATATTCTTAAGCTGAAGTGGGTCGCTATCTTTTAGTCGGTCTTTTCTATGCAAAGCGTGAGTCCTCAAGTCTATTGATACGCTTGACACAACCGACATATGGTACAAGTAGTGTTCTCAAGTGCCTCAAAGTGGACTCTTCCCTCGTTGTAAACTCTTAACTACTTCGCTAGCGTTTTGAGCCACACATCTTGCCAACTTCATACAAGAGACACTAGTAGAATTTAATCGGCTGTTCTAGAAGGTCAAGAAAATGGACCACTTCTTTATACTCAAATTTGATCCCTTTTTGTGATACTTCAAACATAATTCTTAATATCTGAAATTTTGCTCGTCGTAGCACCTTAGTAAATATGTTCCCTGCTTGTTCTACAATCTTGCAATATTTAAGCTCAATCTCTCCATTATTCTATACTTCTCACATGAAGGGATATTTGATGTCAATATATTTGGTTCTTTTAGTTGGTTATGTTTGTACTTCTCCAATATCTTCTAATATTCTCTAAAGTCATAGTGCTTGACTGGTGGTCATAGTGGCTACAATATGCTTAGTTTCTATAGTAGATTGTACTACTAAGTCTTGTTCTTTGGATGCCCAAGAAAACAAAAACATTCCAAAAACGAGAGTGAATGCATAGTCGGTAATACTCTTCCTATCATCAATTGAATCTACCCAATCAATATCTGTGTAGCATTTGAGCTTAGCCATTGCACTTGGCCGATATCAAATGTCATAATTTGCAGTTCTTTGTAAGTATCTCAAAATTGGTAGCTCCAAAGTGAATTTGACTTGGACTTTGCATTAACCGTGATAGTAGATTTGTCACGTACATGATGTACAGTGTTGCAGCAGTCAGATACAATAGAGTAGCAATCAAACTTCTATAGAGAGAAGCATCGACCTTTCCTGCTCCATTTTCCTTTAGTAGCTTTTCATTTGTCATGAGCGGTGTAGTGACATTTTTACAATAGTTCGTCTTAAATTTCTTCTAGAGATTCTCCAAATATTTCTTTTGTGAGATGAAAATTCCTTCATTTTGGTCGACGTCAATGTTGAGAAAGCAGTGCATCAAGCCCAAGTCCGTCATCTCAAATGTCTATCATTTCTTCTTTGAACTCTTGAATATCTTTTCATTGTTCCATATATATATCATCTATATACATAGAGACAATGAGAGCGTCAAAATTACCTTGAGTCTTGATATAGGGTGTTGGCTCGCTCAATCTCCTCCTACATCCTTTCTCAATGAAGTATTTGTCAATTCTACGGTACTACGCTCATGGCGCTTGTTTTAACTTGTAAAGTGTCTTCTTGAGCTTTAGAACATTTTCTTCTTGGTCTTTGACGTTAAAGCCTTGAGGTTGTTCTACATATAATTCTTCTTGAAGATGTCCATTTAGGAATGTTAACTTCACATCTAGTTGCTGGATCTTCCATTGTTTTTGTGCTACTACAACAAAGAGAGCCCGAATAACATCAAGAGGAGTAACGGGAGTAAAAGTTTCAATATAGTCTATACGAGGTTGCTACAAGTATCCTTTTGCCACATATCTTGCCATATGTTTGTGAATTGATCCATCAACACTGAGTTTGTTCTTGTAGACCCGTTTAATGCTAATGATCTCCATATATTTGAGGCAATCGTCAAGCTCTCAAGTTTCATTCTTTTCTAACATCTTGATTTCTTCCTCCATGGTTTTAATCCAAACTTCTTCTTTACATGCCTCTTTTTAGTTTTCTAGTTCTAAAGCGGCAAAGTCACTTGTGTCATAAATTCTTTTATGGGATTTTACCCTCAGTATTGTGAAAATTAAAGTAAATTATTCTTGCATCACTCTTAGAGAGGATGCTGGAGTTACATCTTAAGTGGTGGAATTCAACGGTTCTTTTTCTTCTTGTGTTGTTGGTGATATGTTTGTCAAGGTGACACTTCTTTTCGATCTTTTCTTCCTCCCACTTCTGGGTAGCTTTCTCGTCGAACTCAATGTCTCAGCTGATTATCAGTTTCTTCATTCTTAAGTTATAGATCTGATATCCTTTTGATTGGTCACTATATCCAAGGAATATTCCTTTTTTAGTCTTCTGGTTGAGCTTACTCCTCTTTCGAGCAGGAATATAGACATAGCATGTGCAGTCAAATACCTTGGGATGTTTTACTAAAGGCTTCCATCTGCTCAATGCTTCAATTGGAGTTTTATTTTGAACAGCTTTTGCTGGAAATTTGTTTTAGATGTACACTGCCTTGTAAATTGCTTCAACCGATAACCAATTAGCAAGATCTTTGTCCTCAATCTTGCCATCTCTATATGGTTATGTTCTTCCTTTTGACTACTCCATTTTGTTATGGGGTATAACTAGCTATTGGTTGATAGATGTATGCCTTCATCTTCATCGAATTTCTTGAACTCATTGGAGTTATACTCGGTGCCTCTGTCAATTCTCAGGACTCTGATTCTATGGCCACTTTGATTCAAGACGTGGTTTTTACATTTCTTAAAAATATAGAAAACCTCTTACCTTTCTAGAAGAAAGTAGACCTACGTCATCTTAGTATAATCGTCAATGAAGAGAATGAAATATATATTCTGGCTAGGTGTCAGGGTCTTCATTGAACCACATTCATCAATGTGAAACTAGTTCCAATGACTTAGCTCTCCATGGACCTCTGGATGGGTAAGATTGTCTTTGTTGTTTTCCAAGAAGACACCTTCACAATCATCTAAAAATATCTCATCATATCTTTATGATGGAGAATTTTGAGCCCAACAAAGATTTATTCTGCTTTGGTCAAAAGCCTAGCAAAGTTGAAGTGGCCAAATCTCGGATGCCACTAAGAATCATCAACTTGAGCTTTCATAGGTATGTCATTGAAATATTTCCATCAACTAGAGTTGAAAGTTCCTATTCTCCATCTTAACAAAGGCTATCATATTTTTATATTTGTCATATATAGCACAAGTGTCTCCTTTGAAGTATAAAGAGTATCCATTTTGTATCATTTGGCCCACACTGAGTACATTTCGGGCAAGATTGGAGATTATATTTATATTATTAATATATTTTGGGCCTTTATTTGTTTCAATGGTGATAGTGCATTTTCTTTCACATCTTTTAATGCGCCATTGCCCAATTTCACTTGTGATTTCACCTATGTATCAATGTTAGTAAATACAGATTCATTCCCGTTAAATGATAAGTACACCAACTATCATGTTTCTCATCATTTGCTGCTTGACCTACATAGAATGTGTTGTCTTCATTTTCTTTGTCTTCAATATAGTTGGCTCAATAATTTGTTTTCGAGTAGGTCTTTTTCTATGTGGCCATACTTTTCACGAGAGTGGCATTGTTGCTATCCCAAAATCAACAATCTTTTTTCTGAATGATTAATTTTTCTTGCAAAAATTGCAACGTGAATTTTTTTCTTTTTGAGAGTTTTCTCCTCTTTTATTTTTCCATGAATTCCTTCCACCACTTTTAGATTTTTGAGACCATATGTTTATTTTAGACTGAAAGGCACTTTCAACCAAATCTTTATCTTGTGCCATCAATCTCTTTTTATATGCTTCTAGAGCCAATTAATTCATTCATGTATGGGGTCTTTAAGTTTCTTCTATAGTGATGACAATAGCATTGTATTTGTAGTAAGTGACACTAATAATTTTTCTACAACACTTTGGTCCATGATTCATCTCCATAGGCTCTCATTAGTCTTCCACAATAGTCTCATAATTTTTCATTTTAGAATGCTTAAATTTTCTTCTCAAAGTTTGAAGTTGAATAGTGTGAACCTTTTTCGTGCCTTGAAGTTCTTCTTGTAGTATCTCCCACCTTCTTCACTATTTTTGCTTCTATTATTCTTGGAGATGAAAGTGTTAGTATGAACACCTAGAGATGGATGAATAGGTGTGAAGAAAATTTTTCATGAAACGTAGTAAAATATTTTGCTTTTGAATCCGAGTCTGAAAAACAACAGACTTTTGAAACTGAGTCTGAAGAATAACAGATTTTGAGCGAGTTTAGACTTTAACAGTTAAATGAAACTACGAACAAAATAAAGGAGTTCAGAGAAGAGAATAAGAACACAAGGTTTATAATGGTTCGGCTAAGATCAAGCCTACGTCCACTCTCCCACGCTGACAGTCTTCTGCTAGATTTCACTATGTAATTAACAAGATATTACAATTTTGAGTGCAAACACTTAATGATAGATCACACTATCTCACTAAGTCACTCTTTTGGTATTTTTCTCACGATCACAAACGTTTAAGCTAACTAAAGACAAGTGTATGATTGAAGTTGGATTAGACTTTGAAATTATAAATTCTATGCTCTATCTTTACTTGCTCATCGGTCCTTGATCTCTTTAAATACTCCTCAACTTCCAAACTAGCCATTGGACAGTATCTTAGAGGATTGTCTTCCAATCTACCCATTGGATAGATCTGTATTTAAAAGATTTGGTAGTCATTGAGTGATAGAAGTAGAATCCCAAATTGATTATGATTGCCCATACAAACAGAATCTTGGTTTCCACAAATAGAGCTTCTTCGTTTAGAAAGTTCTTGTTTTCAAGATCTAATTGTCAGTCAATTAGATTGAGTCAATCAAATCAATCTTGATGTAGAATCTAAACTAGATCACTAGTCATTACACATTTGGGCTTGTATTACGTTATGCCTCGTTCTTGATGTAAAGTCTGAGAGCAATAGACTTTACAATCTGAGTCTGAGTGCAATATACTTTACAATCTAGACATAAGTATAAACATATTCTGCTTCTGAACAGATTTAGTTTTAAGGTTTGAACACAGTCTGAATAAGTTCAGCTTCAGCATATAGTCTGTCTTTTGGTTCTTTCAAGTATAGACTTTGACAATATTATTTACATGTTCTATCATCTGCATAGTCTATTATTCAATCATCAAACATGTTAGTAGCCTTTGATTTATTTTATCATCTTCAAAACATCATAAGGGATTTCCCTAACAGGAAATACCATTTCCAAGAGTGCTTGTTGAATAACACATAATGCCCATGCCTCTTTTTGTAGTTGTTCTTTGAGAACAGTTGCACCTTCCTGCTAGCAACATAACCTCTTTTTTTAATGTCCCATGAATTTTGAGCCACAAAAAAGTAGTCATTTTAATGCTTCAATAATCATAGTTATGTCCATCAAAGATAGGAATAGGAAATGAGGATGAGGCAAAGTTGATCATAGTTTTGATATTGGAAATTTAGGTGGGTGATTTTAGTGGATGGTGTTTAGGACAAATGCCCAAAACCAACCGAACAAAGCTCTGACACTACTGTAAAATTTGGAATAAATGTGCAAGAGTGTATTGTGTGGACTATTCACTAAGGGTGTGCCATTTCAGGGTTGGTCCAAATTCCATCTAGAACCTGCCTTGTTAGAATCAATTCTCCAATCTTCCTTTTTTTGTTTTATTTTTACTTAAGCAAAATGAAAGTGAACTCGACAACCAAAATCCCGATTTGTCAATAGCAACAATTCATATATGATGAACACTTAAAATAAAATAAACAATAAAAGGTCAAAACATGTCACATGAAACCTAGATTATAAAACTTCGTCCTCAATCATCCATGAAATATTGCTTCAAATTCCTACCACCTAAAATCAAAAGAAACAACAAGCATGTTAATCAACTATTAGTAGTTTTAAATTAAATTTATTAGTAATTAAATGAAAACAATTATTAGAAAACCTCACCACATATGTTCATTCCACTTCTGCTCGTAAACTCTATTTACTAATAATAACCTCATCATTAAAACAATCTCTCTATATAAAGAGAGGCATTATTTCTTAATGTTAGCAAGAGTAAAAAGAGAATTTAGGGTTACTCAGGTTTGGTTCTAGTTGTAGGTTCTTGAGTTTTGGTTCCAAGTTCTTGGTTTGGTTCTTACACAGGAATCGGAAACCAAACCATGCAGTACCAAAAAAAAAAAACATGCAGTACCAGTTCCATTTTTATAGGGACTGGTAACGGCGAGAACTTGGAATTGTACTGATTCCTATGACCGGGTCAGTCCTGTTTCTAGTTCTACCCTAGATCCATGCTCATCCCTAGTATTCACAGCAAAGAACAAAGAACCTGAGAGGGAAATAATATGACTTCTCTTGAATGAGAAATGGTTACCAGGATTGGCTATGGGACTAGTTCAAAGCTCAAGTGTGTGGCTAGCTTCTAGTTGGTTTATTCTTTACAAAGCATGAGCTCCTCAATTCTATTTATAGGCTTAACACAACTGACATAGTACAAGTAGTGTTCTCAAGTGCTTCGAGGTGGACTATTCCCTCGTGGCAATCTCTAATTACTTCGCAAGTGTTTTCAGCCACACATCTTACCTATTTCATGCAAGAGACAATACTAGAATTTTATGGGCCGTTCTAGAATGTCAAGGAAATGGATCACTCTTTAATAGATCTTGAGGATTTTCGTGGATACTTCTAACTGATGAGTCTTCGCTTTATGGCTGGAAAGCCAACTATCCCTTTATATTATCTGTAAAAATTGTAAGTTCACACTAGTCTGCTTTTACTTGTTTCCTTTCATTTCGGTTGTGTCGGACATTACATGTTTCTATCGGATCACATGTGTTGCTTAGTACGAAAGGAGGTATCAGCTGGTTTGACTTAAAGAAGCATGGTGGACGGAGAATTAGGCATCAGTTGCTTGTATAAGTGCATCGTTTTCAGGATCTGTTCATTCTCTCACTCAAAAAAATATTGTGCCTCTTTTGTAGATATCCAAATCCGTCCTCATCCACTTACGAAGAGAGGTTCTTTCGTCCTTTTGAGTATGCTCTTCAGCCTCCAGCTGACTATGAATTACAGCAGATCCCTTTGAAGAAGACTATTTCATCCGGATTCTCTGCGCTAGAGCAATATAATGGGCCCCAGGCTTTCATAATTCCTGGAAATCATGGTCAGTTTTGGTTTTCATCCTGAACCTTGCTTAAGTTATCTGTTTAGCTCTTAAAGATCACCTTGTATCATTTTTGAAACTGATTTTATTGCATTGCTGTGCCTATGTCATTATTTGATTTTCTTATTAGAAGTTTCTAGAACAGTGCTTTTATAAAAATGCAAGGGCTACCTCACAAAATCCTCTGTTAATGTGGTTTTACAGATTGGTTTGATGGACTTCGTACTTTCATGGAGTACATATGTCACAAGAGTTGGTTAGGTGGGTGGTTTATGCCTCAAAAAAAGAGTTATTTTGCTTTGCAACTCCCAAAAAATTGGTGGGTATTTGGCCTTGATCTGGCACTCCATCACGATGTTGATGCAGACCAATTTATGTTCTTCTCAAAGCTGGTAGAGGAGATGGTACTTCCTTCATTTTTCTTTGCAGTTTTTGACAACCTTCACTAGAGATGCAAAATAAGAAAAAAACAGACAACGTAACTTCTTGAGTTGAGGGATCCAGCATTGGATACATAGCTGATCTGTGGTTGAGTTGCATATTGTTGGGCATGTATTTTTCTGCTAATGATTTGCTGAGAGAGGAACATAGTCTTATTAACTCTGAATCTTATGGGAATGGTGTGTGTTGAAACATGATAACCTTACTGTGTCTTCAACTGAATCTCAACTCATATAGTATCAGGATTTGTTTCATGGCCTGTACTACTTCTAGCAACTTGTATGTTCCACAATAGATTATGGTGTTTCCTTCATGTTTCTAGTACCTCCAAATGCACCTTTTAATCACTATAGTGAAAAATGGAACTTTTTCTAAGGGACTAAAGCTAGTCAAACAACTTCTATATCGTAATATGATATCGACAGTTGTCTTTTGATTCAGTGAGGGTCTAATTCCACATTCAACGCAGGTTGGTGTTAAGGACTCTGTGATCATACTTACACATGAACCTAACTGGCTTCTTGATTGGTACGAGAATAATGATTCTGGAAAAAAAGTCTCTGGAAAGCTTGTCTCACATTTAATTAAAATTTTGAAGAAAAGATGTAGACTTCGAATTGCTGGGGACTTGCATCATTATATGTGTCATTCATCTAATTCTGCTGGGCCAGATGTGCAACATCTGCTTGTGAATGGTTGTGGTGGGGCATTTTTGCATCCAACCCATGTATTTAGCAACTTCAAGATATATTGTGGAGCTACTTATGAGACCAAGGCTTCTTATCCGTCTTGTGAAGATTCTAAAAGGGTATATGACAAGACAGAGTCTATCTCCTTTGATCAATTAGTTTTGAGCTGTAGTGCAAAATCTTACTTTTATGGTTATATTGCAGATTGCTTTTCGAAATGTCTTGAAGTTTCGGAAGAAAAACTTGCAATTTGATGTTATTGGTGGTACTGTCTACTTCATACTGGCTTTTTCTATGTTCCCACAAGTGAGTATTGCTTTAGCTGAATGTGATTTTTGCATTCAGATTCTTCGTAGACTGGTATCATGTCAACTAGCACTTAGTGTATCCCTTATTTATTAATTCCGTCCATCAAAATCGGGATGTTTTTATTTTTCTCAACTCTTCCCTGTAAACCCCTTTTAAGCGTTCAAAGTTCTCATGAGAAAGTACCAGTTCTTCTGCTTGTGCTTTAGATGGTACCTTCAACAAATAGCATGGACCCTACTTTGTCCTGCTGTTTATTGGTTATTATGTCGATATGTTTGAGCAGTTGGCTTATTATTAGGCTTCCTTCGCAGTGTAAACTCAATCAGATGTTACAAGATGACTCCGTTTCTGGTCTTTTAAGGAGCTTTAATGTCACTGTATGGGCTGCTTTCAAGTACTTGCTGGAACAGTCTTATGTATCGCTAGCAGGTGCTTTGCTACTGCTAACTGCATCAATCCTATTTGTACCATCAATACGGCCGTGGAAGCAACGAGTGATAATTGGTGTAGTTCATGCTTCTGCGCACTTGACTGCTGCACTATTTCTTATGATAATGATGGAATTGGCTGTAGAGACCTACATTGGACCTATACTTTCCCCAACTTCAGGTTAGTCTTCATGTTTTCTGATGGATGTGTACTTCTGTGGCAGCCTTGTCATATTTACATGCTTTTAAAGGTGGCATGACTCGGATGTCGATTTCCATGGATCACTAGGTGCTTGATTTGATCCTCTGCTTTCACATAAAGGAGAAGGAGCGTCTCCAGTGGAAAACTAGTGTTCTGTTGATGAACACAACTCTATTAATTTTCCTCTTGTAGGCACTGCCTTTTTCTTGACTTTGTGTGTCATGTCATTGTGTCGGCTAAGCAAGCATTCGCACAAACGTCTGAGATGCTGACCTTGATATATATCTCAGGTTATGACAGATCATACGAGCAGACATTGGGTCTATCTCTCTCTCTCTCTCTCTCTCTCTCTCTCTCTCTCTCTCTGTGGCATTCCGTTAAACGTGTGATTACCACAATGAGGACGTAAGAACAGGGCAACCGCGGGATAGAGGTAAGACCTTTATGATCGGAGAAGAAATTCAAACTTCTCAATCAGAACAAATGGCGACGAGGATGCATCAATGGAGAAAACCCAGCAACGGAGCGTTGGCGCGATGACGAGATCGTCGCCACGCCTAGGCACCAAGTCACGCACAAGATTTTGCTACCGCCATCGCTTTGGAACATCTGGCAAGCTTCTCAGGCTCCTCCTTGAGTCCTGAAACTATTTGCTTTGCCGATTGCTTGAGTCCACTGAACTGCCAATAAAAGAAGATCGATGAAGGACTCCGAGGATTTTGCGATGATGACGCTCGACAACTATGGAAATCCAGCGATGGAATCGCTCGACAGAGATACTCAGATGCGACCCGAGACGGATCCAAGTTGCAACTGCGGGGCTGAAGGCGCGGTGCAGAGAGCTCCGCCACGGGAGAAACCCGGAGATCACCGTCCGAAGGTCGGACGATGCGACGGCGAGGAGGTGGAGATACCCTCCGGCGAAACTCCAGTCATCGAAAATGGGCTAACTACTAGGCTTATGTCTGGGCTGCGTTTGATGGGCCTAAAAGAGGAATTGAGTCTGCTAATTGTCTAGCGGGCTGAAGACACGAACTTGGGCTGATGTAATGGATCAGAATTGATCTCTTTCTCTTCTTCTTCCTTCTTTTTTTGGTCAATTTATTTAATATCTATTTTTCTTGAACTTTCCTGCTTTCTATTTTAATTCTTCATTTTTTATTCTTTTAAACCAATTCTTAATTTTTCAATTAAAATTTAGGTTCCAATAATCCTTCTTATTTTCAGAATTTCTTCGAATGTATTCCTACACAAATAAATGTTAGAAATTAACCAGTTGATCAATAAAGTCTTTCGAGAATGCTTTTGCATTGCTCTAAAATATAGAGGAGAAATTTCCTAGGGCTCCACACCATGCCACCAAGTCATTGAATTGGTGTTTCTTTACAACTCAGTATCTATATGATAGACTTTGGTTTGAAATAGTCTCTATAAACACAATCATTTTTCTAACTTAATGAAGTAAACTAGCCTCCACTCCTAACTTGATGCCTCCTTTAATATAAAAATCATCCATCCACGTTAACAAGAAAGCAACATAATGACTATATAACTAAGCATGTTGGCCGACTCTTTTATTTTCTAATACTCGATTGTCTAAAAGTCGCCATTCTTATCTTGATTGAGGTGGCCGACGGCAATAGCCTTCTTTATTTTTATATTTGACAATTTGGACTTGGAGCAGTGTGCTATCAAGTTTTCCCCCTTCAAAGAATTGACTGGTAATTAGCTAAGTCCTTAACTAAGATTAGGTTATGGAGCTCCATGATCCACACCCAAGGAAGTCACTGGTATATTTATTTGATTTTTGTTCGTTCTATAGCATTTTGATTTTTCTCACTATATCCCTTCATACACAAAGTGAGTGCTCTTTTTCTAATATTAATTAAATCAATAAAAATTGAAAATATAAATAAAATTATTAGAACTTAATCGATTTATGGAGCTTATAAGTTGTGCCACAGGTCCTAGCATTCGTGCTCCTTGATGATCCAAAACAAAAATGTGGACTAAAAGACGCCATTTCCCTCCAAAGGAGGAGGGAAATGGGGTTACAAACGTGAACTTTATTTTTTAGTTAAATTTTGGATATTGATCAAGCCCATATTTAAGGATGGAAAAATATTAATGCGACTTAAATAAACTCTCATATGCTAAGTAAACCACCCCATAGTGTCTCAATTAGAGATGTAAATTTTGAATCATTCCAAAATATGAGAAGACAATGTGATATTATCACTCGCTATGTCAAATAATTTTGTCCCTATCTTTTTTCTTTCCTTAACCCGTCACAAATGAAAGAATAATCTAATATCAGCCTACATTTATATTGCTTATATTATGTTTGTGTGTATCTGCACCACACTATCATTAAGATATAACAAATACGTGATTGGCTCTATTTAAGGATATTGCAATGGGCTTCCCATCCACATCAATCATATGCAAATCAATCATCAAAAGAAGCAAAACCATACCATTTAACTAGGGTTTATCTTTACTTAAGAAATTCTGTTGAATGTGACGTACACTTGTTCTTTATGATAAAATAATCATTTTTTTGTTAGAATAAAATAATCATGTTCACTTAACATTATATCTTGCAATTATTGAACATCAATAATGTGATACTTAATCATTTTCGTTTTATTAAAGAATGATAAATGATGGAAAATAGACTTATCTTTACAATAAAATATTATGCTTACTGAACCCTAGGATTGACGTAGTTGGTTGGGGAATTAAGTAATTCCAGCTTAAGAATTGGAGATTGCCGGTTAGGACCACACACATTGCGTGCAAACTACTTTGGATTTGAGTCACCTACACAACCTGAAGGCTTGAGCTTAACCGATTCATTGGGCTTGCAGGATATTTCATAGGCTTGTTAGTAGACAGGTTTCCAAGCCTATGCCCCTAGATTATACCAAAAAAAAAAAGATGCTTACTTTAGGAGAATCCTAATTTTATATCATAGTTATTTTAGTATGCATTTATTCCTCATAATCTAGATAGTTATTAAACAACAAACCCTTATCAACTTAATTACAAAGAGAATGTCACCCGTGACTTTAATTAGTATAACATCTTTTTCGTTAGAAATTAGTCATAACCTTTGCAAATAGTCATAATAAATATACAGACTTAGGATTAATTTGACATTCTAGTGGAACAATTATGGTTGGTAAATAAACAACTTCAAATTTTCCATTTTTCCCCTCAAAGGGATGATTTGAGGCACTATCTATTAACAAATATGTGAAAATTGAAAGATAATACATGAAAAGTCAACACGTATTTTCATCTAATTGTCCATATTAATTAGATATGATGGTCTAAGTTAGCCCAAGTCCAATATGTCAATAAGTAGAAACACGTTCATAAAATTGGATCAATAACATCCGACCAAAAAAATATATAAATCAATAACATGGCCAGTGAATCAATCTTTGTACATCGGCGGTGCAGAAAAGGAGGGAAACTTATTATGATTACATGAAAAATCAAATTATGACTTACTAAGACATTAAGTTACATGAAAACCAAAATTCAAAAAATTTGACGGACAAAACATGATTGCTCTTCATATCAAAAAAGAAAAATTAGCTAGATTTCCCGCCTAAATCATTATTTTTCCAAACGACACACTATTATTAAACCAATTTCTAGCATGTTTCAAAATAACAAAGAAAAGAAAGTTCTTGTCAGTGAAGGAGCACAACCAAATAAGGGGGGCATAATTGTAAACCTAAAACTCAAGTCACTCTATAATCAGCCTAAAGTGACACTTTGAGAACTCATTTCAAACAGCATAAATAAAGTCCTGACCAGCACCACTCAAAATGGTGACTTTGAAAACAATGTCATCGTGCGCGTGGATGAGTTTCTCTCATGAATGCATGCCAACCAGTGACAAAGGCATAGCCTCTCTAACTCATCTATAGCTCCTAATGAGCTTCACTGGCCATTATTTGTAACAAGCTCCACTGGTTATAATCTGTTGAAATACCTAAGAGTCGCTCTTTGCTTTTCCAGAACATGTTGCTTGATGAATTCACTCGGAATTGTTTGCACATGTTTATGTTGGAACAACCAAGTTATGAAATTGCTTAAGTGAAATGATAAATCCAAGGAAAAAGTGGAGGGCAAGGAGCAAGATGGTATTGATTTGAGGACGTGGAAATCCAAGGATAAATCTATCCATTTGAAAGTGTTCAAGGATGAAATAAAGTGAAAGATGCCGTGGAAGCAGAAAATCTGGAGTAAAAAGAAAATCAACTTCACGAGCTCGAGATCAATTCAATTTCAAGAGAAAGAGGCAAGCAGTGCATGCTTCACTTGAAAACTCATGTGAATGCATTTGCAGCTCCTCGAAGCTTTTTGTTTTTTTTCTTGGTCCTTTCCATAAAACCTTCAACATCATGGCTCCTCCTCATCCTCGTCCTTGCTAGAGAGAAGATGGAGTTGTTGTCGAGCAGGAGACTACTCCAAGTAGTAGCCCTCCCTACTTCATACTCTTCGATATGCTAGTTTGCTAATTCAGTAACTTTAATCAAATTAAGAGGCTCATGAAAGTCATCGATCTTAATTAACCAGCATTCAAAAGCAATTTTTTTTTTCTGAGAAGTGACTGTCTATTAATAGCTATTTTTCAGTTAAGTCACTGTGCAATTGCCACTCCTTATAAGCTGATGGACCAGTGACTCTTCTGTACAATTCCTGCTTCATGCGTTCGTCCTAGGAATTTCAAGCAAATGCATTCTTCCTAGAAACTAAGATTTGCTCATTTCATTGGCAAAACAAGAAATTGCCGCGTTCCAAGAGAAATTATCCCTGCAAGCCATGTAACTAACACATCCAGAGACTTTCGCACCACTCCCATCCTCATGTATCCTTCGATCATCGTTTTCCCAGTGAAGCTATTCCCAGTGAGGCATATCGTCAAACAATCAACGTGCATTATCTATTTGACTGAACACGGCACAAAGCCAAAGGAAGAAGAAGGTTCGCAAGCGTGATGGTGCAGTTCAAGAGACTAATTACCTTCTCTTGAAAAAGCGCGCAGACCGACCGCAAAGCAGGACAGACCATGGCAAAATATTGAGCTGGAACAACGAAAGCCGAACTGAAAACGTGTCGGATCTCTCTCTCTCTCTCTCTCTCTCTCTGGCGTTTCATCGATAAGAGATTCAAACTTTTTTATCAGAACACATGGCGACGAGGATGCATCAACGGAGAAAAGCCAGCGACGGAGTGTCGGCGACATGACGAGATCGGCACAACTGAGGGTCGGAGGACGACACGAGATTTCTGCTACGGCCATCGCTTTGGAACCTCTCGCGAGCTTCTCAAGCTCCTAATCCCGAAACTATTTGCTTCCTCGATTGCTTGAATCCACTGAACTGCAAACAAAAGAAGATCAGTGAAGGATTCCGAGGATTTTGCGATGATGATGCTTGGCGACCATGGAAATCCAAAGATGGAAAACGCCGGACAGAGATATTCAGATGCGACGCGAAACGGATCGAAGTTACAACCACGGGGCTAAAGGCGCGATGCAGAGAGCTCCCCACGGGAGAATCCCGGACATCACCGTCCGGAGGTCGGAAGAAAGGACGGCGACGCGGCGGAGATCGCCTCCAGCAAAACTCCGGTCGGGGAAAACGGGCTCATGTTTGATGGGCTTAAGAGAGGAATTGAGTCTGCTAATCGTCTAGCGGGCTGAAGACACGAACTTGGGCTGATGTATTGGATCCAAATTGGTCTCTCTTCTTCTTGTTTTCCTTTTTGTCAATTTATTTAAGGGAAATTTTCAAATAAGGACCTAAAATGCCATTATTTTCTCAAAAGAGGACATGAAGTGAAGTTTGTCTCAAATAAGGACCCAAAGTACCATCATTTTCTCAAAAGAGGACATGAAATGGAGTTTGTCTCAAAGAATGATCCAAAGTAGTCATTTAATCTCAAAGAAGGATCTCACTCGCCGGTCGGTGAATAGATGCATCTTCAATGTATATTCCGGTGGCTTGATTAAGGTATTTTCGTCCATTTTGTTTCATCGTCTTCTTCGTCCCCTGCTCACTTCTTCTTGCCCAGATCAAGAACACCAGACTTGGGGAAAGGCCAGCGAGCGCCGGCCGTTGGTAAGGGCTGGCGAGGGCTCCACGCCCATCACCGGCAATGAGCGAGGGCTCCACGCCCATCGCTGATAGCGGGCAAGGGCCATCGAGCCCTCGTTGCCCATAGGGGAGGGGGGTCGTCCAAATCGAGGCCCTACAAGAAGGTCCTCGAGGGCAAAAGGAGTAGACGAAGAAGTCGTCGATCTAAGAGCGGTGGTGGGAGGAAGGGATGAAGAAAGCCACATAAGCATTCCAGTCGTAGTCCTAGCAGAAGACGAGATTATTGATGGAGTAGCGGGCGGAGGTGGGGGAGGTCGCCCCTCACGGCCATCAGCGAGGTCACCCCTCGTCGGCCCTGGGTGAGGGCTTGCCCACCTCACCGACCACTAATAAGGGCTGATGAGGGCTTGCAAGCCCTCACCCGCAGCCAGCGAGGGCCATCCCGCAACCAAGGCCACCCTCACCAGATTTGGCAAGGGTCGGCCTACAAGCCCTCGCTCACGGTTGGTGAGGGCTTGGTGGCCCTCACCTATTGCCCTTGTCGACCCTCACCAACAGCCAACGCTCATTGGCCCTTCCCAAGTCTGATGTTCTTTAGAAGAAGACGAACATGGGACGAAGAAAATGATGAACAGTGCCACCATTGACCCAAAATAATAATAATAATAATAAAGAACAAGACAACTAAAAATTTTTAAAAAAAAATTAACAAAAATATCCCTGATCAGGCTACTGGAATATGCATCGGAGATGCATTTATTCACTGGCCGGCAAATGAGGTCGTTCTTTGAGACTAAATGATCACTTTGGGTTCTTATTTGAGACAGACTCCACTCCAAGTCCTCTTTTGAGAAAATGAAGGCACTTTGAGTCATTATTTGAGATAAACTTCACTTCAGGTCCTCTTTTGAAAAAATGATGATACTGTAGGTCCTTATTTGAAAATTTCCTTTTATTTAATATCTATTTATCTTGTACTTTCCTATTTTATATTTTAATTCTTCATTTTTATTCATTTAAACCGATGTTTAATTTGTTGACTAAAATTCAGGTGCCAACAACCCTTCTTATTTTTAGGAGTTTCTTCAAGTGTAATTCCATGGAGTTAGAAGTTAGAAATTAACCATTCAATCATCAAAACTTTTCTGAAATACTTTCGTGTTACAATAAAGTACTGAGGAGAAATTTCCTAAGACTCATGCACCGTGCCACCAAGTCATGGAATGAGTGCTTCTTTGCAACTTGGTATCTATATGATAGAGTTAGGTTTGAAATAGCCTATGTAAATATAATCGTATTTGAAAAAAAAAATGTAATTGTTTTTCTAACTTAATGAAGTACACTAACCTTCACTTTTAACTTGATGCCTCCTTCAATATAAAAAATCATCCATCCACGTTAGCATGAAAGCAACTGAATGACAATATAACTAAGCAAGTTGACTGACTCTTTTTATTTTTATTTTTCCTAATACTCGATTGTCTAAAAGTCGCCATTCTTATCTTGGCTGAGGTGGTCGACAGTGATCTTTTATATATATTGGATAGTTTGGACTTGTAGCAATAACAAGTTGTAGCTTCTGAAGGAATTGACCGGTGTTTAGTTAGGTCTTAACTAAGGTTAGATTACTGAGGTCTGTTGTCCACACCCAAGGATTTTTATTTTTTTTTTTGATTGGTCCACACCCAGGAAATTCACCAGTATCTTTATTTGATTATTATTCGGTCTATAACATTTTGATTTTTCTCACTATATCTCTTCATACACGAAGTGTGTGCTCTTTTTATAATATCAATTAAACGAAAAATTGAATATATAAATAAAATCTCTGAAATTTTAGGCCATGGCACAGGCTTCTAAGTAGTTAGGCCTCTGCATTCGTCCTCCTTGATGCTCCAAAATAAATATGGACTAAAAGAAGCCATGTTCTGCTCCATGGGGGTTACAAACATGAAAATCAGACATACACTCTATTTTTTGTTAAATTTGCATATTAGTCAAGTCCATATTTCTAGCACCCCAATCAAAGGAAAATACTAAATCATACTTCAGGTAACCCATCGGATAGGGTCTCAATTAGCGAAGAAATCTAATGAGATCTAAATATTGAATCATTCTGAAGCTCGAGAAGATAATTTAACCATATCAAGAAAGCAATTTATTCGTTAGCTTTTTGCATTCCTTGCCTTTTAGCCTATCAACAATATATTTATACCATTTTATGGTTGAAGAATATAGAATATCAACATTTAGAGAAAGTTGCATGGGTAAGTGCTCAGTTGTACATGACAAATTCCTTTACCAGGTTATGTCTCCAATTCAAAGTAATCTCAAATTGAAGGCTACGCCCACCACTCTATTGAAGAAGCCTTCTTCAAATCTACATGAATGTACCGGTTAATGTGCATTCAGGTCTATTTGTCTTCGACCCAAAAAAAAAAAAAAAAAAAAAAGGTCTATTGGTCAACATTGAGAAATCACTGCTGAGAATTTAAGAATGATTTTTAAGTGTTAACAATCTTAAATGCTAATATAGAAAGGAGAAGTTGTTTGACAATCACTAAATATCTATAATTTCTTTCCAAACAAATAATCACAACCATAATGGGTAGGTCTTAATCATATAGTTGGCAAGATTCTAATTAACATCAATAATATCTTCTACTGAATCAACTAAGTAACCGTTTTCAATGAGTTAATTTAATATTTTTTAATTGAATATTTTAAGACAACTCTAATTAGAGTTATCTAACAAGCTTAATTTCATTAAGTGCCAAATTTTTACCAATGGGGCTATCACACGTAAAAAGTTTTGATATTGACGTGTTGTTGAATTTATTTTTTAAATCACTGCGAGGGGGCGCGGTTTCTTAGGGAAGGTTTCGTGTTGATTGTTTACTGGTTAGGTACTGGGCCGGGCCATACTTGGCCCAAGTTGTAGTGGCCCATCTACCGTCCCTACTTTCATCGTTATGTGGTTTAGTCCATTTATAAGTCTGGATATGATCTGACCAAAAATGTCACGGGATACTTACTTTGCCCAACAAACGAAAAGGTATAATATAATGTACAAGAACTCCTATGTACTTGTATGTAATCCTTTGTTATCTTGGCTATTGATGCTTGAGCATTTTAAGAAAATAGTTTTATAGTAGCTCTTACACTAAAGTTGAACGATACAAAAAGATTTAATCACCAGAACTCATTCATGAAATATATACTAATTCAGCATAAACTTGGATATACTACACATGCAAATATAAATATTAATGCTAAAAAATTTTTACCCCTACCCCCTCAACCCGCCCCACGCGAATTCCAAATGGGCACCCTATAAATACTTACTTGGTGTTCCGTCAATCTCAACCATCATAAAATAAATTTGAAAAGGCCACGTTGAATTTTGGTCACAATTCAATATAGTTCATCGCTACGAATGACTTAATTCCACTTTTTTTTTTTTTTTTACAGATTTTTATGACAACAATATAGCGACTCCAACTTCATATTCTCGGATTGTTGCCGATATAATTATAAAAAGCTGCTTTTCAAGAAATTTAGACCAAGTTTCACTTTCCTCCGGGGGAACACTGTCAAGCATCTTTGGTCACCGAACAGTCCATCTTTGTCCTAAACCAATTGAGATGAAGTGAATTGTGTCATGGTTCAGGTTTCCACAACATCCTTTGAACATCACTATTCTGCAGTTCGGTTTGACTGCGATGAGTTATCACCATGGACTTGTAGCTTTTAATTTTTTATGATAGAGAATCAATTCCAAAGAGTATTGAGAAAATGTGGAAAGGATCACTCAAGTTCGGTGTTTCTCAACGTTCAAGGCAGTTTAACCTAGACTATAGAACTAGAAATAAGTAATAATGGCATTATTTCGCTGTTGAAGTGGGAATTCACAAAGCCTTACTCCATTGATCATATTCACCTCATAGTTTTTAAATATAAAGGGGAATGCTTTTTTTCGCCTAATATTATTAAATCGAAGTGCTTCGAAGATATTATGATGGCGTACAATTGTACAAAAATGTAATCACTAATTAAACTCAGCATGCAATTCTATTAAATTGTGTACATTCCAAAGGCCACTCAATATGTGCATGAAGTCAATTGAATATCAGCATGGTGCCAACATTTTATCAAATGAGATTAGGCTAGACTAACATGGAGTTGCAAAATTACTGCACCACATCATTCAATTTCACTCCCCTGCAAGGGCATTTTAGTATATTAAAAAAATAGCTATATGGACTAGTCGCATGATGATATGAGAAAAGGTAATTGAGATATGAGGACCAGAAAAGTGTGGTAACAAATCATACAGGGGAGAGGGGAGTAAAGAAAGTTCTGCTCATGGATCAAGTTAGGCCCATTTGCAAAGAAGGTAACAGACTAGGGCATGTCTCAATCATGCATTAGGCCACTTCCCGGTCATGAATCACAGGCTCTGTCTAGTTGTGGCTTGATTCATTCTTTCCCTTTTTCAATTGCATGAAACTTATCCCTTTTCTTTGTCAATCTCGGCATTCCCACCTTCCACGAATGTCTTGATTCGAACTTTTGCTTAAGGTTATCGAAGGAATCATGCCTGGGTCCATGCCATTATGGTTAGAAAGAGGGAGGGCCCGGGCTTAAAAAGGGCCTTCGGACTTGACCTTCAAAATCGAAATGGGCCAAGGCTTTGTGTGCATGCTAGGAGGGTCTTATTGAGAACCACATTAATACATACCATGAGGACTTGAAATACTTGCATGAAATTTTTCAATCAGGTTGAATATTGATCTGGTCAATAAAATTCCATGATTTTATCTTTAAAAAAAATTTACAATTCCTAAATATGGAAGAATGCTATTAAAGAATGAGAACATGAGAATAACATTTTTTTTGTTAGAAATTAGTCGTAAACTTTTCAAATAGTCATAAAAATATATATGTGTGTGGGTGTGGGTGTATTTTGGAGACATTCTAACTAACCATTGTGGTCTAGGCTTATTCTCAACTAATGACCAACGTTAATTGGAAATAAAGGTTTGAGTTAGTACGGATCTAATATGTCAGTTTGTAGAAGATTATTAGAAATTGCTCTGTATATGTATGTAAATGTATCACATGGCAATTTTATATTTTACTTATTGTTTTCTTAATTTCTAATTTGGAATTTTATGTTATCCTGAAATTTAAAGTCAATAAAGGGGGAAGTTTCCAATTGATTATTGCCTTAGAAGAAGAAAATGGAACATTTTCTAATTTATGACATCAGTTAAATCTCTGTACGATAAAAAGGAAGACTTACCGACAGTGGAATCAAAAGGTAGGGCCTGCAAAAAAGCATTCGAGTGAATAGAAAGATATGGACTTGATAATTACTTCTTCCTCACACAACTCAATGCATAAAGGTAAAACATTTAGACCTCTTAGTCTATACTTTAGTTTTTGTCATTTTTATTAAAGTTATCATTTTCAAAATAGCAGCCATGCATTATTACAAAAGTCCAAGATTCAATCATTCATGCAAAAATAGGGCCCACATGTTCTCTTTTGTCGGATAAAGCTCTGTCACCGGAAAAAAAGCTATGCACGGCCAAAAAATGCAATAATGTGAGTAGACATTTGACAGTGGGGTGTCCCATCCATCACCTTCTCTAGTCAACTTTTAATAAAGACGCTTTACAAAAAAGCTAAATAGTTGAAAGCATTGATAATTCCTAAATATCTTAGCATAAGCAGCATTGCACACAAAATATTTTCGCTACAATGTGGAAATAAATCAATAGATTAATGATAAGCCAAGTTGGTTACTGTTAGGAAAAAATGGGGTTTGTAGGCAATTTTCATTTTTGCAATCGAAAACCCTTCTGTTTTGTTTTGTCCCTCTTTTCTGGTGAGTTTGTTTTGGCATACTTATGTAATAGTCTTGTTTCATATAGGTCATGTCGCTTGTTGGCAGGGTGTTGGGGCTTGCTTTTATTCACTACTGTATACCATCGACCCTTTTGTTTAAGTCGAACATTTGAGCTAAAGATTTGGTGATTTGGGGCTTTAGCTGTTCGACCAACCACCAATGCCATTTATCTAAGAACAACCAACGTTGTTTCATGTAATTTTAGTCCATGTCACACCATCGCCATTACATGTAAGATATGATTGAATTGTCATGCAAGACAAATTAAACAAAATGTAATTGAGAGGACTTGATTACACTTTTCCTCAACTGTTAGAACAAAATTTATTTAATTAAAAAAGTTATGGCTTCATTACATTCTATATAATAGGTTTTAGAGTAATTCTGCAATTTTCCAGCACTAGTTAAACTCCAGCGGCCTGTACTTGGATGAAAATAGAAGATTCTTGCGTATGTCTACCCATTAATCACAACGAAATCTTAAATCTCGTATATTTCTTAATTACACGAGTAAAATGATAATTTGTGCTTGTCAATTTTGATCCTCTAATTTTATGTCCCCCTTTCAATGTGAAACTCTATTTCCACATGTTAAAAACTCCACTCTATTATAATAATTAGATAGAGTGGTATTAGGGAAATATTTAAGTTAAACATGCATCATTTGGGTCTCAAGTGAAAATGACATAATATAAAGAGTGAGATCATTTGGGCTCATGAGGACTGGATTCATGCAATTAAACAACCGTTTTGTTTCTTCAAAATTTGGTTCTGAAAGGCAACAAGGAACATCATTCACTCATGCGTGATGGAGTTTCCTAAGCCATGGTTATGGTCAAGGTGAAGCTGATCTTTTCTATTCTTCTCTTCTTACTTTTACATCCATATGGGTCAAAATAACTCATCTTTGTCGAGTACTCCTACTTTTTGAATTGTAATGTATTCTCAGTCTAGAGTTTAGAGTACATTTGCGTCCAGCCAAGCACCAATCAAGATAAAAGTTTATAATTTTTTACATGCATATCATTTGAATATTATCAAGAAAGAGTTACATTACAACTAAGAGAAATAATTTATAAAAGTGGCTATAGCATCATTTTGTCAAGCATTTCCAAATGCACTATTCGTAGCAGGATTCAATTAGCCAGCACATTTGAATCAAAACGTCCAATTTTTTAAGTGGTGATGTAGCAATATTTTTTTGAAAGATTCATGGAAAGATCCCAAGCTTAATTCATCGGTGACATGTCTCCAAATTTGAAATCTTGCCTCATATTTTAGTTTTTTTTACCTTGAGTTTTCACTTTGTTCACTTTACTTGAGATTACATTATCTACCCCATGTATGATCTAAGAGCACAAATTTTGATAGGTTAAGAATGATTATTTACAAATTATGCAATTTATTGTACGGTTTTGGGTGGTGATTATAACTCATAAAACTAGCAAATACTATCAAGTGCCGTGAGCATACATACATCTTATGTCTTCTTTCATTCCGTATGTCTATAGTATGATATTTTATTCATATTCATACATTGCTCGTTGAAATATGTATGCAGGCAAACAATTTTCTTTGAATTGTTCAAGGTATATATTGAGTAAAATAATAATTTTGCACCTCTTATTAATTCCGACAGATCGTGGAGGGCGAAGTTAAGGATTCCATCACATCTTGTAAAAAAAATAGAGGACTAAAATGCATTTGGCTTGTTCTCTGCCATGGCTAACGTTGTCTGCTCATGTAAGGGTCAATAATAAAAGAGCGACTAAAACAGGTGAAGAAGATACAATAATTTGAATAGACATTCGACAGTGGGGAATCCCATCTATCTACCTCTCGTGACAACCTTTAATAAAGGTACTTTTTGAAAAAGCTGAAGAGACCAAATGATGGAAGTACTCGTGGACAATCAATGTTTGTCCATTAGCTATGGAGGAAAGGATGGAGGCCAGAAATTCTCGATGGCCACTATTTAAGCAAAGGGACAATAATGCAGAAAGTCATTCACTTCTACACTAAGGGCGCGTTTGGAACGATTACGTTAGGAGTAGATTCGATCGAATTGATTCTTTTTGATTCGTTAAAACCGATTCGAGAAAAGAACGCGTTTGCAGAATCGTACAAAATTTCGATTCTAGAATAGAAAAAAAGAGAAATGTGTTTAGAATCGCATAAAATTTCTATTCCAATTCTTTTTTAATTACCTTTTTAGATAAATATAAATTTGATATTGAATTCTCATAAACCCCTCATTGATTAATTATATTTATACTAAGTAATAAAAATATTAACTAATCAATTTTTATTAAATAGTTAATAATAAACCATAGTATAAAGTATACTAATATACCTAAAATATGTAATAAATATAAATACTAAATTATAAAGCAAAATTAAATATGTGATTCGTTGACTTTTAACCCGTCGCTCTCCTTCTAGGAAGGCCAAGTGACACAAATGCTACGTAAACTTGATTTCCCGTGCAACGTGGTTCTTGAATTTTAAGTTTATTCAATATAATCATAAATTTTAATTTAATATATAATATCATTCTTGAATTTTTAATTTGATCACGTGTTCGATGTTGTCCTTCCTTTTATTAATTTAATTCAAGTTTAGAGACTGTTGAAAGTATCAAAAGTTTGAAATTACATTAAAAAATTAAAAATTCAGGAACTGTAATGCACACTCGGATAAAATGTAGAGATCACATCAAATAAATATAAAGTTCATAGATCACATTGCATATTAGGCAAATGTTCATGAATCATTTATATCACTATCCTTTCTCCAAGTACTGGAAATAATGTGTCTTTCCATATTCAACAATGTCACCTAGTTCAGATCAAGTAGCTGCATTTGATGGCTTTTCTTCAAGAAAATCTTGCACCAAAGATTTGAGGTCCGAGTGCTGAAAAATCGCTTTTTATGATCCGACACGGGACAGATTACATGGAGCCATGGCGGCATCTTCCAAAGGTGAAATCTCCTTCACGAGAGGATAAAGCAACATCTTTCATTACATACAAGAAGCAACAATTTACATCGCCATGACTCAGCATTATCCCAGATACGAACCCTTTTGACTCGATACAGTCAATGGCCCCCAGCTTCAGAAGCTTTCTTGGGTAGTAATTTCTCAGCTCAGAGATGCTAAATAGGAAACCAGATAGAGCAAAAAAAAATTGAGAGGTCCAGTCACATTCCTTATGCGCTTCTCATCAGGATCTCGATTGCTTGGTCGCCCATGTGCATGCTGCAGGAAACAAGAGTCGGTGTAGAAGTCAGGAACTCAATAATCTTCGATGGCTCATCAGGCATGAAAGAAAGAGATTGTCCGTCTACAACTGCCAGCCAGAGAGAGAGAACATAACGCAAGACATATCATTTCCCTGCTAAAAGTAAAAGAATGACGGTCCAACCATGACAAAATTGCTCAAGAATTCTACCAGTACTTTTTGTACAATGTCTTTTGAGATATGACTTTGATACCTAAGGGAGATGCACATTAGATGATTGATGATGCCTCACTCCCTGAAGTCAGCTGGCAGTGTTTCTACTGTGAAATATTCACTCCTGACCGTCTTGGCTGAGCAAAATCTCACCTTTTGAAAGATCAATAAAAATAATCATGAAGTCTGCAATGAGTAAAGGTCCAAGATGACTAACTGCATACCGACTTCATGTGAGATTTTGTGAGACTACTTCCAACAGTTCTAAAAGTTTAAGCTATTAGATAAAGATGTGGTTTATTATTTAAATATTGTAACCTTTCTCATCACGTTTAGTCTATTCTTTTGCCTAGTACTAAACGTGGAAATTTAAATGGGAAGGCCAATATAGCCTAAAAAAATTCGAACTCAAGACCTCTAGCTTTGATACAATGTGAAATTTTGTGGACCACTACAATTGTTCTAAAAACTTAAGTTATTAGATAAAAGCATGGCTTATTATTTAAATATTGGAACACTTCAAGCTTCCTATCTCATAGCATAGGTATATTACTGTCCAGTAAAACCTAAATACATTTGGTAAAGAAAAGAAGTGCATCTAATTGAAAATGTTCTGACCAAACGGCATTCTTTTGCTTCATTTGACTCACCAGACTACAATCCGAAAGTATTACCAGCAAAAGCAGCCTATACTTGATAGGAAAGACATAAATGAGTTGTTGGAACATACCAGAGAAGCATATGATTTCAGTATAGGCTTTGCTAGTTGCCATATTGGCTTGAAGACAAATGGGGCTTCCACAAAGAGGACCTGTCCTAATCGCTTGGGATAGTAATAGTAAAACACATCAAACTGCACAAAACAATGATAAATCAGCTCAACAGGCCAAACAGATTCCTCAAGTATGTTACTAATGATTCCTCGAGTAACTGTGCTACTGTCTCTACTTCTTTAAATGGGCAGAAACATATGAAGAATACTAACTTTTCCCATCTTCTAAGAGTACTTAGACATCATGCTCCTTGCTTACAACAACAGTTAAAAGCAAATGGAGATCTTTCGGATCATATAGAACGAAGTTTCTGGCAATATTAAACCAGAAAGGGATCACCTCAACTATAATTTATTGCCAGCAGCAATGACTATGCTGATACAACGAATGCAATAGAGCTCCTGCATCATACCAGAAATGCGAATGATTGCACATGAAAGGTAACACTGTCTTGCCTTTCATGAACAGACATCTGCCACAACAGCAACTGATGCATATGCCAAATGAGCTAACATGTATGAGCTAACATGTACCACTCTAAGAGACCAATTAAGTTCTACGTCGGCACTTGATTTGACGTGGAATTCTGGATTTGCATCAATAGCAATTTCAACCTTATCATTCCGCTAATCTTAGCAGTGCATTTACTCATTTGCAGTTCTTTTCCCTCTTTTATATTGACAATACATAACAGCACGCCTGAATTCCAAGTATTCATGATAGAACCAGTGCAGGAATTACCACAAAAGCCAAGAACTTAAGATCTGCATTCTCAGTACCAAATCCTCGAAGGTCAAATATCCCAAGAATCTCTTCTTTTCCATCTGGAAGCTTGCTCAGTGCCTTTTCAATCAAAAACGTGCACAGTTTCTCATTTTCAATAGGTTCCTGAGCCTGGCCACGAGAAATGCAACCCTTAGAATTTTCTCTTAAAAGCAGATAAACAATTAAAAAGATCATTGTCCATAATTGACAGAAGCAGCAGTCGTTCCAGATCGGCGGAGTCGCGCGAGCCGATTCGAGCCTGGGGGTCGCTCCCCGAGCGACCCCTCGGCCAAATCGGCGCTCGCGCTCGCCGATTCGGGCCTGGGGGTCGCTCGGCGAGCGACCCCTCGGCCAGATCGGCGCTGGCGCCCGCCGATTCGGGCCTGGGGGTCGCTCGGCGAGCGACTCCACGGCCAGATCGGCGCGAGCGCCCGCCGACTGGAGCTCGGTGGCGCTCCTGCCAACCGTTGCAGACGACGAACGACGGTGAGGAATATGCAAACCGTCACCTAGATCAGCCGGCAATGACGCTACCTGTGAGTGAAGGGAACTCACCTTCAACGAGCAGCTTCAACAATGAAGAAGCAGCAGTCGCCGTCGCCGTTGTTGTGGAGAGAACGAACCAGAGAAGAACGAACCGGAGAAGAACGAACCACCGGAGAAGAACGAACCACCGGAGAAGAACGAACCAGAGAAGAAGAACCAGAGACAGTGAAAGTGAAAGGGTTCGTTCGCACAGAGAGAAAGTGGAGCAGGATACGTTGAGCGGAGAGAGAGAGCAAAGTGATTCTTTTTTCTGATTCAGAATCAAGAATCAACTTTTTTTTGATTCTAAATTCTTGTCCAAAACTGATTCTGGGAACAAATTTGTTAACAAAAAATTACCAAACGTGATTCGGGCGAAACCGATTAGGGAACGAAAATCGGAATCCTGGCTGTTTGGATGGTTACCAAACAGGGCCTAAGAAATCAATTCGTGTTTAGTTTAGTCCTAAACTAAGGTTAAGACGCGGAGCTCCATTAGTATTGAGTAAAATAATAATTTTGCACCTCCTATTAATTCCGACAGATCGTGGAGGGTGAAGTTAAGGATTCCATCACATCTTGTAAAAAATAATGGAGGACTAAATTGCATTTGGCTTGTTCTCTGCCATGGCTAACGTTGTCTGCTCGTGTAAGGGTCAATAATAAAAGAGCGACTGAAATAGGTCGAGAAGATACAATAATTTGAATAGACAGTCGACAGTGGAGAGTCCCATTTATCTCTCTTGTGACCACCTTTAATAAAGGTGCTTTTTGAAAATGCTGAAGAGACCAAATGATGGAAGTACTCGTGGACAATTAATTATTTTTTTTTTTTTTTGGTAAAGGTAATAATATTAATGAGGAGGACAAATGTACAAAAGATCGGATCCAAACAAGCACTCTTAACAAAGGAGCAAGAGTGACGGGGATCCGATAAAAGCCCGAGGGCGCCAGCAAGAACACAAAAGCTATGAAACGAACAAACAAGCCGTAACAACAGGAACCCGTAGCGTCCCCATCCCTCAAGCCCTCAAAGCTGAAAGCGGAGAACGGAGGAGGAAGGCACCTGTAAGTACAAGAACAAGAGCAGACCGAAACACCAGCACCCTAAAGAGGAATAGCTACAGATGAAAAGATCATTGGGTGGAATCCCCACCCCCTTTGCAGTCTTCTGTTCCTCGGAGAAGGAAGGACTTCCGTGAATGTAAGTGCTTTGTCATTAACCACCTTGATTAGGTGATTTTTAAGGGCAGGGACTACCAAGGATTCACCCCCGAAGATAATCGCATTCCTCTTCTTCCAAATGAGATGGCACAACGCACCAAAGTGGACAATTAATGTTTGTCTATTAGCTATGGAGGAAAAAGATGGAGGCCAGAAATTCTCGATGGTCACTGTTTAAGCGAAGGAACAATAATGCAGAAATCACTCACTTCTACACTAAGAAATCAATTGGTGTTTAGTTAAGGCCTAAACTAAGGTTAAGATGCCGAGCTACATTAATATTTGGATAGTTTTGGAAATATGTAGAATGTTTCCTCTGAAGATTAAATGACCAGAGATGATCTTGACAAAATCTAGAAGCTACTGAAAATGAGATGACTGAAGATGGCTGCATAAAGGAACCAAAAAGGCTAGACTTTAATTTGATTCATTTTCTCTTGATGGCTTAGGAAACATCTTAAATATGTCTAACAGTTTGCATCAATCTCCTCTTACTCTCTTGTGGTTTGTGTCTTTATTAAAGTTCTAAATCGTAGGAACTTTGCTATTGAATCTCACCCGTTGAAAATAAAAAATTTCAGAAAAAAGTTGCTGTGTTTCATAACCAAAATTTAAACATCATCATGTCAAGGACCAAAATCAAACCAAAATGTCATGCTTGGTTATAAAGACTCATCACATATTTCTCTTTATCACCCTCGAATAAAAATAACAAAGACAATATTGTAGCCCATTTATTTAAATAAATCTGGAGTTTAACCCTTCAGTAAAGAGTCTTGCTGTTCTGAAAAGAAATCATAATACTGTCCTGCCATTAAATTTCACCAAAGAGGAAAAATGTAAAGATGACTTCAAGTCACTGCTAATTAAAGTGGCATCTGGCACCATGGACCATGTTGTACTGCTCATCAACGTGTCTAGCTTCACCTACCCAGTACTAAACTTTGACTTTAAAAAAATTATAGGAGACATTAAAAGTTGTCGACGAAAAAAAAATTGCACTTTTTTATCTTGCAAAAAATCATGAATTGAAGTGGTCGGCCCTATTATAGCTTAGAATCGCATCGGCTAGTTCTAGGGTTGACTTGACAATTGGCCTATATCTTTTTTTCCGTTTCATTTTTTATTTAATTGCTTTATCATATTCATTAATTAGATATAAGGGTCTAAGTTAGCCCAGATCTACTATGTTAATTGGTAGAACATTATCAAAAATCATTCACACACACATATATACATATGGCTATTTTACATTTTATTGAGTGTTTTCTTAATTTTTAATTTATAATTTGATGGTATTCTAAAATTTAAAGTCTGTAGAGATAGAATTATTCAATTGATTTTGGCATTAGAAAAAGAATATCAACCAATGTATAATTTATGACATGAATGAAGTTTTCAAACGGTAATTAGGAAATTTACTGGAAAACTTAAGTAGGGAATGATTCGACAAATAATTTTCAGAGCTCTTTAGTCTGTACTTTCGCTTTCCATCACATCCTCAAGAAAGTTATTATTTCCCAAAAAGCAGCCATGAATTATTATTACCAAAATCCCAAAATTAAACCATTCATGCAAAAAAAGGGGTCCACATGTATTCTCGTCTGAAAGAGTTCTATCATTGGAAAAAGGCAACGCACGCTGCAATAATTTGACAAGACATCATTTAATAGGTGTCCTCACTCTCTCTATCTATAATTGCCCCTTAGCATGTGGAGCATCACGCCCAAGATACTTTTGCTGCAATGTGGAAATAAACCAATGATTGATGATAAAACAAGTTTCATTTTTGCTGTTGAAATGAAATTTGCTTCTGTTTTGTTGTGTGCCTCTTTCGTGGTGAGTTCGTTTTTGTGTACTTCTGTGGTAGTTTTTTGTTCTAAAAGGGTAGTGTTGCTTGTTGGTCTGGGTGTTGCAGCTTTGCTTCCAGTCGCTACTTTTGGCAGATTCAGTTCAGTCATGGATTCTTGATTTTGACCACTGAGAAAGTCTGGATGCAGCCTGGTAGGGGCTGGAAAAAGATACTCTCCCCACGGAGGGGCCCGCCAAGGGCTCCTAGAGCACCTCGCCCCCCCCCCCCCAGCCCCCCAGCTGGAAGGGCAAGTCCCTCACGAGGGTAAAACCCCACTGGAATCCTACCCAAATGAAGGTTTCGGAGCCTCAGAAGGGCTCTGGCGCTCTGCGTACTGTGGCACCCTTTTGTTTAAGTCGAACATTAGAACTAAAGATTTGATGATTTAGGGCTTCCTTTTGTTTAAGTCGAACATTAGAACTAAAGATTTGATGATTTAGGGCTTAGCTGCTCGACCAAGCAAAGTTGTCATTTATATCAACAAAAACAGCATTGTTCCTCTGTCCACGTCACGTCTTCATCTTTGCTGTTACATGTAGGATGATTATTTATGATTGGATTGACGCGTCAGATAAATTAAGTGAAACTTGTTTGGAAAGACTTTATTACAATTTTTGTCAAAGGATTAAGACTAAATTGATTCAATTAAAAAATTTAAGGCTTCATTACATTATGTATACTAAGTTTTAGACTGATTGTGCAATTTTTCCAGCAATAGTAAAACTCCAGCAGCCCGTACTTTGATGAAAATAGAACATTCTTGTGTATGTCTCCCCACTAACATGACATAATCTTAATCTCGTCCATTTCTTGATTACACGAGTAAAATGATGATTTGCGCTTGTCAATTTTGATCATTTAATTTTTATGTCCTCCCCTCATTGCAAAACTCTATTTCCCCACGTTAAAAACTACACACTATTAAAATAATTAGATAGAGCGGTATAAGGACAATATTTAAGTTCAACATGCATCATTTGGGTCCTCATTGCAAAACTCTATTTCCACACGTTAAAAACTCCACACTATTAAAATAATTAGATAGAGTGATATAAGGACAATATTTAAGTTCAACATGCATCATTTGGGTCTCAAGTAAAAAGGACATAATGCAAAGAGCGAGATCATTTCGGTTCATGAGGATTGGGTTCATGCAATTACAAAACCATTTTGTTTCTTCAAAATTTGGTTCTAAAAGGCGACAAGGAACTTCATTTGCTCAAGCGTGTGATGGAGTTTCCTAAGCCATGGTTATGGTCAAAGGTGAAGTTGACATTTTCTATTCTTCTTATTTTTACAACCGTTTGAGTCGAAATAACTCATCTTTTTCAGGTACTCCTATTTTTTAAATTGTAATGCCTTCTTAGCCTGGAGTTTAGAGTACACTTGTGTCTAGCCAAGCACCAATCAAGGTAAAAGTTTATAATTTAATACGCACATATCATTTGAATATTATCAAGCAAGAGATACACAACAACTAAAAGAATTGATTTATAAAAGTGATATGAATAAGCGAACAATCACATCATTTTGTCAATCATCTCCAAACGTGTTATTCTTAGCAGGATTCACTTAGCCAGCACATTTGAATCAGAGCATTTAATTTTCAAAGTGGCAATGTAGCCATCTTTTTTTAGAGATTCATGGATAGATCCCAAGCTCAACATGCCAAATTTGAAAGCTTGCCTCGTATTATAGTTTGCTTTTAGCGTGAGTTTTCACTTTGTTTGCTTTTATCCATTTTACATGTGGCTAAGACTTGAGATTATGTTATGTACCTTGTGTATGGTCTAAGAGCACAAATTTTGATAGGTTAAGATTAATTACTTACATATTATGCACCCAGTTGTATAGTTCGGGGCGGTGATTGTAACTTTCGAAACTAACAAATATTGCCAAGTGCCGTGAATAATTATGCGGGCAAATAGTTCCCTTTAGATTCTTCATGGTATATACTGAGGGAAATAATAATTTCGCAAACTTTTATTTATTTAGAAAAGTCGTGGAGGGCCAAGTTAAGGATTCATAGCATCTTGTTAAAAAAATAAAATAAATAGATGACTAAATTGCTTGTACCTTCTCTCCCATGCTTGACGTCGTCAACTCATATAAGGGTCAATAATAAGAGAGAGATTAAAACAGGTCCAGAAGATGCAATAATTTGAATAGACATTTGCTATAGGGGTGTCCCACTAATATTCCTCTCGAGTTCTACTTTTAATAAAGATGCTTTTTGAAAAAGCTAAAAAGACCAAAGGATTCAAGTACCCGTGGACAATCAATGTTTGTCCTTTAGCGGTGGAGGAAAAGGATGGAGACCAGAAATTGTCGGTGGTCACTGTTCAAGCAAAGGAATAATAATGCAGAGAATCATCCCTACACTCAAGAAATCGACTGGTGCTTGGTTTAGGCCTAAACTAAGGTTAAGACGCCGAGCTCCATTTTCTGTATTAGAGATATTTATATATTTTTTAGAGCTATTTAGAATATTTTTCTAAAAATAAAATGATTAAGGACAGTATTGACAAAATCGATAAGTTATTGAAAATGAGATAACTGAATATGGCGGCATTAAGGAATAAAAGGTTGGGTCAAATTTGATTCATTTTCTCTTGATTGGTTAAAAAAAATCCTAAATATCTCTAATGGTATGTAAACCAATCTCTCTTTCTTTCTCAGGGTCTGTGTCTTTGTTAAAGTTCTAAATCATTGGATCTCTACTATTGAATCTCATCTATTGATAATCAAATATTTCACCAAAAAGTTGCCATGTTTCTATCACCAAAATTTAAAGACCGTCATGTCAAGAACCAAAATAAAGCGTAAATGTAATGCTCAGTTATAAAGACTCATAAAATATTTCTCTTTATCATCCTCGAATTAAAACAACAAAGACATTATTGTAGCACATTTATTTAAATAAATTTGGAGTTTGATCCTCTCACTAATAAGTCTTGCCGTTCTGAAAAGAAATCATAATACTTCCCGCCATTAATATTACCCGGAGGGGAATTCTTTTCATAATACTATCCTGCCATTAATATTCCCCGCAAAGGAATTGTGTGAAAATAACTTCAACTCGCCGCTAATGCAACTGGCATCTCACACCACGGACTATGTTGTACTACTTATTTGTGGGCCCATCTTCACTTTCCCTGTACCAAACTTTGGCTCGAAAAATATGATACGAGAGATTAAAGCTGTGGGTGAACTTAAAATTGGATCTTTTTTCTCTTGCAAGAATGGTAGCTGTAAAAAAAAATACCATATTATATTTCACTTACATTTTTGTCCACATCTTATTAGGGGCTGATGTTTCACAATAGACATGTTTCAAAACAACTTGGGACTTACTCTGTCGTTATCTTCCCAGTCATTTTTTTTCCATAGATCTTTATTCATTTTGATGACCTTTTTCAAAATTATTGTCATGAATTAGGAATATGTAAGAGGAATTCCGAAAAGACTCCATACAACATTCCATCATCATTTTTTTTTTTTGACTTCTATAGTTAACTTGCTCTACTTGTCTAAACTTTTTGAGTACCACTTTCTGCGTTTTGCTTTCGCTCAAAAGATTAAAAATGATAATAATTAGGTTTTATAAATTATGAAAACAAATAACTCTATTTGTCAATAATTGTATAGTTTTGAAGGCTTTGAAAATCAATTTGTGATAACTACAATATTTGGATAATAAATGTTAGAGGTAAAAAAACTCCAAACATACCCAAGCATTTGTGATAATTAGAATCAGAGTGAGAGGCCACTAAGCAACGTCAGTTATTGTTCACAATCGTTCCCATATTTATTTTGTCACGTATGGAGTAGCAGTATCCAAGAAGCAAGAACAGAAAAAGTTTAATTTTCTTAGGAGTTTTGATCCTGCAATTTTTACTTGAAGTTACGTCTAATGTAACAATTAAAATTAACATTCTAATACAACAATTTGCTTAATTATAATGTTAATTTTATATTTTAAATATGAGTTCATTGATCTGCGCATGGACCGGCTTTAAGACTAGTGCCTAATTAGCGTTTGTCCATTAATGGTGGTAGATAGGATGACAGGATGGATCGGGACTAGTACGTTGGCGGTTGAAACGGACGAAAGGACCATTTGCAGTGGCAAATGATGAAAGGATGGATGCCTACCCAATGTCTGTCCACTAGGGCGGAGGAAAGGATGAGAGCTCCATAGCATGTACCATTCTCCTCTTTCTTCGTCGTGGTTTGAAACTTTGTTAATGTTTTAAATTGATGGATGTGGAGTACTAAATCCCAGCCGTTACTAAAATGTTCCAGCAAAAAATTTTTGCGTTTCTATCACAAAAATCTGAAGATTCTCGACATGTCAAAGAACCAAAATCTGACTTACTGGGAAAAGAAAAAATAATGCTTAAGCATTAAGACCCGTCCATGCATTTCTTTTCATCACTCTTTATTTAAAATGACACACATCATTGAAGCTTCATTATTTCAATATATCTGGAGCTAGACCACTTAGTAAAAAGGCTTCATGTTCATAAGAAAAATCTTGTACTGTCCCGCCATTATTATCCACTGCAAGTGCAGAGGAAGAGTGTAAAAAAGGACTTCACGTGACGGATAATACGACTGCCATCCGAGACCAAAGGCCACGTTGTACTACACATCAGTGCGTCCATCTTCACTTTACCATTACCAAACTTTGACTATGATAAAATGATACAATTAAAGGAGCAATTACCCTGCTAGCGGGGGAAGGGGAGAGAGATTAAAGCTGTCGGTAAAAATGAGATAAACTTTTTATCGTGCAAAAAAGGTAACCGTCAAAGAAAATTATCACTTTCATTTCACTTATATTTCTATCTGCATCTTCTTATTAGGGTTGATGTTCCAGGAAAAATATGTTTTGTACCAAGAATGTAGAACTTACCCTATCAAAGCCTTTATCCTTAACTTGAAATCAGGATATGAACTCGTTGATCCTAGAACCAGCCTCAAGCCACATCAATGAGTCCCAAGGTCGACCCATAAACAGGCCTACCTTTTTCCTTCTATTTCAATTTTTATTAAATTGCTCTTTCATATTCAATATTTTTGCAAAAGTTCTCAATCGGAATACCATAAAAGACTTATTATTGAATATCAACAGTATGATAAATATATGTTAACATTGTCATTTTTTAAAAAAAATACAAAATGCAATAAAAATATAGTTGCATCTTAAAACTTTCAAAAAATATAATTAAGTCTTAAAATTTATCAAATTTGTATAATTGAGTATTTTTATTGACTAGGACAAAGTGACATTCACATCAACAATTTCATAGGCTGAATTGGTACTAATATGAAAATGTTTTTGATTAAAGTAGTCAAATGAAATGTTTAGGATTGAATTGTACCAATATAATAGGTTTAAGATTTTTTTAGTATTTTTCTCCACTTTGAAAGGAGATCTCTCCATGATAGTAGTAATAATTTATTTGCTCATTTTACTAGGCTTACAACAAGTTGAATATGAGTCTGGTGCAAACCCACATAAATTCAGATGGAGTTGGCTTTGATTTTTTAATCTCATTTCGACCGGCTTTTAAAATTTTAGGATATGAAACCTGTTGCGCAAAAAATTGAGTTCAAAAAAAAGATTTGGGACACGTATCGTCGTCTCTAGATAGAACTCCATGTCACGTGGGTCCAACTTGTCTCTGCCCATTTATTCTCTTTGTTAATTACATTTGTTATATGGATATTGACAAATTGTATACGATCAGTGATTTAAAGTCGAATCATCTTATCAATTATATTTTGATTGAATGTGTCGTATACATTTGGAAGTGTGATCGCTTCCATGTTCAAACATTGATGAAAATATTGTCATTATGAAACTAAAGATACTACTTATCACGTGCATGTAGGTGTAATTTGTGCTTGTCCATTTCTTCTCTTAATTACATTTTGTTATATTGGCAAAGACAGGCTATACAAAGTACTTATTAGACAAGCGATGATCCAAGGCGAATCATTTTCTTACTTTAATAGCTTGTAATAATTTGTTCTTGATTTTTTTAGGCCACTTGATGGAACTGCAATTTAAACTTTACAATGAAAAAAAATCACTCTATGATTAAAAAGTAATCATTCTTTATTTTTTATCTTTGGACAATGACTTGGAGTAGTGTGCCACTTAGTTTTCAACTTCTCAAGCAATTGACTGATGCTTAGTTAAGGGTGAACTTTACCGAGCTACATAATCCATACCCGTCTCCTTTCTTTCTCGTGGTTTCGGTCTTTGTTAAGGTTCTAAATCATTTTATCGCTAGTTCTAAAGAGCAAGATTATAATGATTTGAGGTCATAGAAATCCAAAAATAAATCTATCCTTTTGAAAGTCAACATCCTTTTTTAATATGTGTTGTCAATGTGTATTGCTCTTGTAATCTATCGAATTATATTATAGATACTATATGGATGGAATCCAATTCGGGATTTTCCTTGAGAGGTATCGGGAAGGAATTGGAATGGAATAATATCGATTCATATAGATATAGAAGAAAAGGTGTAGCTCACCAAGTGGACATCAACAACTGATGTGATCATGGCATGCAGGTGCTAGCAATTATAATTGAACTCTAGGTATATTGGAGATGCTGCAGCCCCAGATCAAGAAGGTGGTCCAGCAATAGTATCCGATCAAGGCCCTCTAAAAAAAACACTTTTATTGTAAGGCTTGCCGGCAACATATATTTCGATTTGTGATGTCACGCGAGTATTCCCTGATTGGATTACTTGTTATAATCTTTACATTAAAATATAAATGTGTCGTGTCAGGAAAATTAATTTTTTTTTTGAAGAATCTCTTCGTAGTGGCGATAAAACAAGAGATGGGCCATTTGCTGGTTATAGGCCCGTTTGGTTCGGCTTTTAGGGCATGCATTTGCCAAAATGCAAATACCTTTGGCTAAATGGGGTTTTCCGAAATGCAAATATCGTTTGGTAAAATTTGCATTAGGATACAATTTTGGCCAAAATACTGTTTGGTAAAATTTGCATTTGTAAAAGGCTTTTATTAAATTAAAAAACAAAAAAAAAAATATGTATTAATTTTTTTTTGAAGTCCGGCGGCCGGATCGCCGTATCCGCGGCCAGATGGCCGGGTGCGACCCGACATTGGCGGCGTTCGCTGGGTCGCGCGACCCGGCGACGGTCGCCTGGGTCGCGCGTCGCCTGGGTCGCGCGTCGCCTGGGTCGCGCGACCCAGACGTCGCTTGAGGTCTAGCGATGGTCGCCGGAGTCGGGCGACCCTCAGGTGGCGGTCGCCGGAGCCTCGCCGGCGCGCGGGACCCCTCGGCCGTCGGCCTCCGTGCGGTGGTTTTCCTCGCCTAATGAACAGTACCTCAAAGACGAACAGTACCCAAACTTGCATTCTCAAAATACAACTTTCCAAAAGCACCTCCAGGACCTCCATTTGGCTAAAGCGCCCGAGCCACTTGGAGATGCGCATCTCGCCAAAGTCGCCCAAAAACCGAACCAAACATGTTTTGCACTTGGCCAAGGGACTTTGGAGTCCAAATGCTCATCTCCAAAGCTGAACCAAACAGGGCCTATGTCTCGTTTTGTTTTTGTCAATGTTGGATTGGAATAAAGATAACCTAGGAGTCTTTATTTAAATGGAAGACCATTCTTCTTGGCACATTTGCCTAATGTCACCGCGAGTTTTGGTCCTGATGTTGGTTTCGGTGTTTTATTCAGACAGGCCATATCTAGGGAAGGTTTCCTTCTCTTCTGTAGGTTTGTCATCTTTTGGCACTATGGATGAGAATGACTCATTTAAATAGCAAGGTTAGGTAATGGGCATCTCATTATTGGAATGAGTAGTTCTTTGTCAAAGGAAGATATAAGGGTCCAAGTTGAGTCCAAGACTAACAGGTCAATAAGTAGAATATTTTCCAAAATTGCTGTTGAATATTTAAATCAATGACATGGCCACTATACGTTTTAGAATTATTTGATACCATTTTGAAAAAAAGGCGTCAATCTTTTTCTTGTTCAACTAGCTTAATTATTGTATTATTTCTATACTTCTTATGGGCTTCTTGAAAGATGGATGTTCACATTTGTGCCCTAGGTTACACAAAAATGCTAACTCATATGTAGTAAATTTTTTTGTATGCACTTCTTCCTCATAAACTTTATATCAACTTTATTGTGAAGAGAACATGACTCATAACTTTCATTAGTCACAGAATTTTCTTTGTTAGAAATTTGTTATAACCTTTTAAATGGTTAGAATAAATATAAGGATTTAGCAATAATTTGACATTCTAAACAAACAACTATGGCAGAGTTTGAGAAAAGGATGAGGAAGCGATGGCGGCACCCAGTGTTCCAGTTGAGTAAGCCGGCAAAGAAGACGCCAAGTTCATGAGATGTAATTGTTGGAACGTTTTTCAGTTTATTGCCTTTTGTTCTTGCGTAAGTCGGAATGCACTCATTAGAGGAGCTGTATGTAACTGTGAGTGTTATGTATGGGTTACCATATCATATTATAAAGCCTCAAATCATTGGGATATTGTAATTTGTGAAATGTCCACTTATAATGAGATTCACATGGCACATTGGTATTTGGCATAAGATGGACAACTTTTTTCAAAATGATTGTCATGAAATAGGAATATGCAAGAGTGATTCTAAAGATTTCACAAGATGTTCCATCATTAATTTTCGATTTCTCATTCTAATTTGCTAACATTTATATTAAGTAACATTTTTTTCTGCCTTTTGCTTTCCCTAAAAAAAAAATTGAAAAATGGACAAAAAAACTTAGGTTTGTAAATTATGAAAAACCATATAATTCTCCTTGCCAATAACTATGTATTAAGAAAGTTTTAAAATTCAATTATTGGTAACTGCATTTTTTGAAAAATAAATGCTAAAATTAAAGAATCCAAATAGATCCAAGCATTTTAAAAAGAAGGAGAAACTACAATCAGAATGAGAGACCATGAAACAATGTTAGTCGGGTCTCGCAATCGTCTCTAATATTAATTTTGTCATGTAAATAGTAGCAGTATTCAATAAAGTAACTAATTTAAAATGTTAATGAAGAATGGCAAAGGATTAACTTCTTTAGAAGTTCTAAACTAACTTTTATAATTGAAATTACTTTTAACCTAACAATCATAATTGACAGTCTAATCTAGTAATCAGCTTAATTGTAATGCTACTACCATGCTTTCAATGGGATTTCAAGGACCAACACAAGGAACGGATATAGGAGCTGTACCTATTCAATGTTTGTCCGTTAGTAGGGGAGGAAGGGATGGGAACTTAGACATTGGTCCACATTGTTGTCATGATTGAGGCTACCGACAACAGTCTTTCTTTATTTTTCCTTTTGGCTAGTGGAAGACTTGGAGTCTCCTGCCAAATATTTAGCTTCCAACGAAATTGATTGATGTTTAGTTAAAGTCTTAACTAAGGTTACGTTGTAAATAGAAAAATCGAGGATGCACATTTTTTTTTTTTTTTTAAAGCTAAATTTGCATATTGATCATGTCCACATTTTTAACCCACCAGTCAAAGGCATGATAATGATGGAAATAAATAAACTCTTACTTAAAATGAACTAAGCCATTAGACGATGTCTTAATTAATGAAGAAATCCCATGAAATGTGAATATTGAATCATTCCAAAGCATGAGAAGACCATGTGACGTTACTAATTACTGCGTTAGATAATTTTGCTCTTTGTCTCTCTGCACTTTTCTCTAACCCATTACAAATGAAACAAGTAATCTGATATTCACATGCATTGTGTCACTCATCTTATATTTACGCGCATCTGCACGTCACTATCGTTACAATATAGCAAATATGCCATCGGTTCTATATAAAAACATTGCAATGGAGTTCCATCCGTTGATTATGTGCCAATCATTCACCAAAAGAAGCAAACCCATACCATTTAACTAGAGACTATCTTTTCTTGAAAAACTGTGCAAAATGCATAATACATCTTTTTTTGAAAAATTGTGCAAAATGCATAATACACTTATTCTTTACACTAAAAACTTTATACTTGCTTAACATATCTCTCTTGCAAATTATTGGATAGTAATAACATGATAATTTCCTGTTAACATTGTCATTTTCTTAAAGAATGACAAATGATGCAAAATAAACTTATTTTTACAATAAAAAGATATGGTTACTTAAACCAAGTCGTGTTGCTATTGATTGGGGCACCGAAGGATTTCCAACTTTGAAACTAGAGATTGCGCATTTGAATCCCAAGATGTTTTATGGTTTCAAAGCCACCAACACATGCTAACATCATGAGATCAATTTATAAGGTTTGTAGGATATATTATGAGCATCTAGATAAATGGATCTCCACGTTTGTGCCCCTATATATAAAGGAATACATTTTCCATATTTCTTTTAGATGCATTTATTCCTCATAAACTAGTTAGTTGATATGCAAAAGGTCCTTATCAATTTAATTAGAAAGAGAACGTCCCTCATAACTTTAATTAGTCAAGCATTTTTTTTAGAAATTAGTCATAACCTTTTTAAATAGTCATAAAAAATATACGGGATTTAGTGAATTATTTGACATTCTAATCTAACAAATATGGCTGCCAAAAAATTAGACAACTTCAATTTTTCCTTAAAACTGAGTTTTTTATTGATGATTTAGGGGGCTTCCTATCGAAAAATCTGTGAACCCGAGTCTAATACGTCAATGAGTGGAACTTTATCAAAAAGCTGCTAGGCGGTATAAATCAATAATATGACACCATAATCGATGTTTGTCCTTTAGCGGTGGACGAAATGATGGAGACTTATCCAATGTTTGCCCATTCGCGTGGGTGGGCAGGAAAGGACGGAGACTAAACTATTGGTGATGGTGATGGTGATGGTCAATAAAATAAAATACAGAATGCCTCCTTTCTATCAATTGTTTACGAGTCCACTATTCTTGTCTCGATAAAGGTAGTCGACAACGGTCTTTATATATATACATATTTTTTATTGGCTAGTGACTTCTTACGAGAGTCTGCCACTAAGTTTTAATCGTTTGATAACGACACAAAATTTCGAAATAAAAATTAATTTTTAATAAAATCAAATTTTTAATTTCTATTCGGACTGACAAAGTTTTCGAAGAAACCATTTGATAACAACTCAAAATTTTATTTACGAAAAAAATTGTTTGATAAAAAACAAAATTTATATTTTAGTAACAAAAAAATAAAACATAAAAATCCTCAAATACAAAATAAAATCGAAATAATACTAAAATTAAAAGTTGAAAATACAATTTCAAAAATAAGCATATTATTATCCCTTGCCATTTTATTAGCAATTTTTTTCTATATTTATTTGGTTTTTCATCGAATAAATTTATTTTAAAATGAATAGGTTAAAAAAAATAAAAATGAATATGGGTTCCATCAATGGCCTAAACAGCCTTGTTATTTTATCAAAAACTAGTATTATACAAGATTATTAACAAAATAAAATTAATGGTGTAAAAGGAATATATGAGAATTCTTTAAAGTAATGTTTATGGTTAGGAATCAATCGGGGGCAGGTTGGTTTATTTTGATTTTTGAATTTATTTCATCCCTAATTTCTTTATTATTACTCAATGAACCTTTAATGGCCCTTGATAGCAAAGAGAGAGATTCTCTTGAATCTCTGCCTTTGAATTAAAATTCAATATTGTGTAACAATCTAATTATTTTGATTTTGCAAGAATTTTGAATCCGTAAAAAATAAGGTTAAATTTCTATGCACGTTTTTTATTCATCTATTACGTAAAATTTTTCTTATTTGGAATGCGTGCATTTCCTAGGAGAAAAATGCCCCATTGTTTTTAAGTAAGCATTTAAGAACTTTGGTTGTTTTTGAAAATTGGGGATCCATTCAATTGCCTATCATCCTAAAGAGGAAGTTATCAAAAAAAAAAAAAAATGCAAAAAAAAAACACGAGCAAAATAAGAAAAAGAAAATTAGTAATAATTTGTGAAGTTGTGGTTATGAGTGAATTAAGTTAGCAAGAAAGCGCAAAGTTCTTTTATATGGTTTGATTTGGTTTCGATTTCTATTTAAAATAGAAGTTAAAAATTTCATCCTTTATTATTCAATTGTTTACAAGTAGAAACTATTTTTGTCTCGATAAATCAAATTACGTTCGACAACGGTCTTTATGTTCCAAACCTTTTATTGGCTAGTGAAACACGAATCAGCAAAAATTTTTTTTTAGCTTCTCAAGGAATAGATCGGCGGACGGTTAAGGCCTTAACTAAGGTTAGATTACTGAGCTCCACAGTTCATACCCATCTCCTCTTTCTTACTTATGATTTAGGTCTTTTTTAAGGCTCTATTCGATGGATCGCTCGTATTAAATCTCGGCTATTGATAAGCAAATTTACTAGCAAAAAGTTGCCGTGGACGTCCACTTTGTTTATTTTTATATCTGCCCAGTAACAACTTGAGGCAGCTTTCTTTAGTCTTACACTTTTCAATTTCGCTATTTTAATTTTAAATTTTTTGATAATTTTTTATTTAATTTTGGCAAAAATAGGTTTATGCGAAGATCGAGTTAGTGCTGGTTGTACTATATAAAAATAAAAATTGCAGTAAAATAATTTGGTATTGTAAATATTTCAATTTTTTTTCTTTAATTTTTCTTGTCTTCCTTTTACTCGCTACTGTTTGTCTTCTTCCTCGTCATCTTCAGCTGCCCTGCAAGATTTTTCGATCATTGCCACCGCAAGCTGCCACCGCCATCACCATGACTGCATTCAAGCACGTAAATCGTGGAGCGAATCTCGTTATAAGAATTTGTTTGAGGAGCCAGAGGATACTCTCAACTGAGACTGCCGGTTGGCGAGACCGCCTCGCTCGATCTTGGCGTGTCGCTTGGCAAAAGTCTTGCACCTCCAAGTTCGTTGATGCATTCTCGCAAACACATTGAGCGCAAAACGAACTCATCTTTCAAACAATGCGGTGGATGGGAATCAAGGTCCTGCTCCACAGGCAAATTGGGTAGTGAAGATCAAGAGAGTTTGAAGAAGAGACACGGCCTCATTCGGCACGCTTGTGCGAGCTACGCTAGCTAAAGCATTACCTCACTAAATGCGCTAATTCGGTGCTTCATCATCATCATCATCATCTGTCGATCACCATCAACCTCTATTAATGGAAACACTCGAGCGACCTTAGATCTGCATTGCGCAACCTCATGTAGTGCGCACAACCTCAAGTGAGGTGTCACGTGTCAATTCCAGGAGACTAGTTCCATTAATGGAGGTCGGTCACACAGTGAGGGCGAGAGAGAGAGAGAGAGACGATGGCGGCTTCTATATGATCTCGACGGTGGTGGTCGAATTGTTGGGGATGGCGGTGCGCCGGTGGCGGCAACGTCCTCTAAAAACAACAAAAGCTAGGGAGGGGATGAACAGCAGATTAAGAACATTTAAAATAAAGAAAAGATAATAGAAATAAGAGAAAATGAGTAAGAAAAATAAGAAAAATTAGCAAAATAATGTGGTTTTGAATAGAATCGTATGCATTATATCACTAAGCATGCAACGTATGCTGGTCATCGATTATTGGACGCCATGTCAGAGATTTTTAATTGTAATGGACTAGAAGGACTATAAAATAATTTTATGTAGAGATTTAGAATTAAATTGATAATATTAAAAACTTAAAAACTAAATTAGAGTTTGATCTATTGGATAATTTCTTCATCACAATTGAGTTAAGAAATTGGTTTACATCCAGTATTGTTACCTCTAGACAAAACTAGATGTTACGTGTCCTTGCCCACTTGTTCTCTTTGCTAATAACATTTTGTAATATTAATGATAAAAAGCTGTATAAAGTACTTATAAAATGGGCGAGGATTTAAGTCGGATCATTTTGGTACTTTGACAGCTGGTCTTTTGCGATTGTGGGCTTAGCTTTCGTTACTTTTACAATTTTCTTAATAACTATTCGATTTGTGCATTAGCGGTGGAGGCTCAGGCATTGGTGATAGTGACCGATGAACTAAAGAAATTATAAAATGCTGAAAATCATCCCCCGATTATTCATAAGTCCATCATCCTATTCTTGTCTTGATTGAGACGACAGGGAACAGTCTTATTTAATTTTTATCTTTTGCCAAATTCCACTTGGCGCAATATATTATCAAGTTTTCATCTACCAAGGAATTTACTGATGTTTTACTTAAGGCCTTAACCAAGGTTAACTTACCGAGCTCATTTGTGCTTAAATTGATTGCTCTTCCTCCCCTTTCTTCATCCTTGTTTGCACTCAAATCTCTTAGCCTTCTTTATCTCTCATCGTTCTTGCTCTCTTTCCCTCTTTCTTCACCTCGGCACAGCCATTCTTCTTCCTCCTCTTCTTCTTCAGTATCTGCTTCTCCTTTTCATCATACTCTCTTTCTTTCTCTCTCTTTGCTCGCTCTTTGTTTCTCCGACCAAAAAAAAAAAAAATGTCAATTGATTCTGTCATTTCTATTGCATGGGATGCCTTCAAGTGTGTAGTTGTTCCCATCAAGCGTCAATTCGGATACGTTACGTCCTCCAAGAGCTACGCCCAGGATCTTCAGAAAGAAGTCGGGAAGCTGGCATACGAGGCTGAGATGGTCCAAATGCCGTGGAAGTGGCCAGAAACAATAGTCGGAATGTCTACAGTTATGTCACGCAGTGGCAGGCAAATGCTGAGAAGGCCTTGAATGAGGCGCGAGACTTGCTGGACGACTTCGAAAAGGCAACCAAGACTTGCTGCTATGGGAATCTTCCGAACCCAGTTGTCGCTATCAGTTCAGCAGGACGGCCAAGGACAAGATCGAGGGCATTCAACGACTCACTCAAGAATATAGTCAATTCAAGGATATCTCCTCCAGCGGTCCTGCTCCAGGGAATGTTGCTGCTTCGACTCCGGCCAGGAGAGAGGACAAAGATGTCGTCCAGTCGGCCACCGTGACGGCCTCTGCGTCTTTTGCCTCGATGTCGATTAAGCTTAACGATGACCACACCGTCAAATCCAGAGAATTGATCATGCAAGAGATCATGGCCGCTCTTGCCGATAACAACAATAGCGTCGTCGGGATTTATGGGATGGGTGGAGTCGGCAAGTCTACCCTATTGGACACTGCCGAAAGGAGAATAAGGAAAGAGAAGTGGTTTGATTGGGTCGCTAAGGCTGATGTGTCAGAAAATCAAGACATAAAGAGGATTCAAGGAGAGATTGCGCATGCGTTGGACCTGGACATAAAGGATGTCGAGTATGTCAATCCTCGAGCAGAGCGTCTGCGCACGAGGTTGGAAAATGAGGTGAGGGAAAAAAAGAAGGTCCTCATAATACTGGACAACCTATGGAAAGGGCTTGACTTGAAATCAGTCGGCATTCCTTGCGGACATGACAACAAAGTCATAGGATGCAAGTTGTTGCTGACGTCAAGATTTCAAGATGTTTTGCAAAGGGAAATGGGCTGCGACAGGGACTTCCGCCTTGATGAGCTGGAAGGAGGAAGAGGCAAAAAGATTGTTTGAGAGGACGGTGGGAGACAAAGTTCTTTGACCCGTTCAAATCCTTGGTGGATGAAGCACTCCGCAAGTGTGCAGGTTTGCCTTTTCTAATTATCACAATGGCTAAACTTTTCAAATACACTAATTTTTCTCAATGGGAGGATGCTTTGAAACAAATGAGATGTCTACAAATAAAGGAATCAGTGAGAGGATAAATGAGATGTTGCAGTTGAGTTATAATCATTTCGAAGGGGAGGACGGCAAGGAGGTGAAGTCATTGTTACGACTCTGTGTTGTTTATGGTGTCTCTAAACCTTCTCTTGAATATTTGGTGAGGTACGGTGTGGGTTTGAAGTTATTTGGAGAAAATAGCAGCTTGAAAGAAGCTAGAAATAGGTTGAGCTCACTAATCCAGGCTTTGCAAGCATCCTCCCTTTTGTTAGTGATGAAGATGATGATGGTTTCAAGATACATGACTTGGTTCGTGGATTTGTTACGTCGGTTGCTTCAAGAGATGACCCTCTTCTCGTGTTGAAAGATAATGATAAGTCATTGACAGAGCTGCCAAAGGACAAGCTCAAAAATTGCACAGCGGTATGCTTTCCCTACGTTAACATGAAGGAGCTTCTTGAAGAGTTAGATTGTCCCAAAATGCAGATCTTTTTGTTGTTCACAAACAATGAATCTCTTAAGATCCCAAATTCATATTTCAACTCCATGAGAAAACTCAGAGTCTTACATCTTTCTCAAGTATGTCTCACTCATTCACCTTCACCATTTAAGTTCTTGAAGGACTTACACACTCTGTGTCTTGATGGCTGCTTGTTAGAGGATGTAGCCATAATTGGCGAGCTAAAAGGGCTGCATATTCTTAGCTTTGTGAACTCCAAAATGCAACAATTGCCAAGAGAAATTGGACAATTGGCAGAGTTGAGGTTGTTAGAATTGAACCATTGCTCGCGACTTAAGATAATTGAACCGGGTGTGCTTGGAAGCTTGATGAAATTGGAGGAGTTGTATATGGAGAATAGCTTTGATCAATTCCACCAACTAATGCTAGGCTTATTGAGTTGAATAACTTGAAGAATCTCTGCACTTTGCATGTGTCCATTCTTGATCCAAGTGTGCTCCCAAAGGATCTAAATGTTGAGAAATTAACCAAGTACAAAATCCAGATAGGTGATGTGCGGGCTGGCCAATTCACAAAGGATCAAGCACATTACAGCTTAAGTTGGATCCAAAATTGATATTCTTCAGAAAGGATGCATACAAACTTTCTTAGGCAAAACTGACAATCTATTTTTAAATGGATTAAACGAAATTGAACAAAGTATTTGTGTGCTATCCCAAGAAGGCTTTCCAAAATTAAAGCATCTACATGTGAAGAATAGTCCCTTTGTCCATTACATCCTCCAATCACCATCCCATACAGATTTTAAGATGTTGGAGTCATTATTTCTCAAGAATCTCATCAACTTGGAGAAGATATGCAACAACCATATCTCCTCCAAGTCCTTCAGTGCATTAAAAGTAGTACGAGTCGAAAATTGTGACAAGATGGAAGTTTTGTTTCCTCTTTCATTATTGAGAGAACTTCCACAACTTGAAGAGATCCAAGTTGTCGAGTGCCACTTAGTGCGGGAGATTGTAGAAGTTGATGATTGTGGCAAAGTTGAGTTGCTTAATTTGCATGTATTGGAATTGCATGACTTGCCAAATATCAAGAACTTTTTCACCACCGGGACAACTCCTTCAAGTAGTACATCAAACGACCAAGTTGGCACTCAAGTTGCATTCTTCAATGGACAACAGGTAACTTTCTATCGAAAGAATATACTATTTATTAATCTTTTGGTGATTTGCTAATTAGATCTAACGTAGATTTTAATCCTTATTCTTCTTTTTTTTCCGTTAATTTTCTTCCCAATTACCTTATCCAATCATGCCTTCTCTGTAATTAGATAGAGTAATCTTCTGCTTCTCTTCATTGTGTGGAAGTCCAACTAACAAAATGAAATCCATGTAAATTTAGTTTGTGATAGGACCTGAGTTGTTTTCAACTTTCATGCTGCAAGTATACCAATATTAATAGGGTTTTCTAGAGCAACATTGAAGAGGATTTTGGCATTAGATTAATCCATAATAACGTCATTTCATAACCTTGTAAAATGGATTTACTAAATTATTATCTAACTTCATTATAATATCTAAGTGACTTAGGTAAAAATCAATACGGACAATGGGCAAGGGAATAGGGTTTTCAAATAGTAGCGACAATGCTATTCTAACTTATGTATATCTTTTCCATATTGTGTATTTCAATAAGCACTTAGTCAGTAAGTATAAAAGTACACAATTTCATGCATGTTCATGCTTGCAAGCATACGAAATTGTATAAAAGATATAGATATATTTGTAAGCACTTTTGGTATAGCAAACTTAAATACTCCACTTGTGCTAATATCTCGTAGTCGTAGGCACTAGTAAGCGACTTTTAGGAAACACTACATGAAATCCCCATGAAGATTTGAAGCGGTACACATTTAATTCCAAAAATTTGGTTATAAAAATTATGGCATATTGAGCATAGCTACGTGATGTTGTCATCCATGGTCCTTTTAAAATAGCTGACTAGGGAGGCTGTATGGATGGTGAAATAAATAAAAAAAATTAGCCATTCCTATGATTGCTTTATATGCTTGGGATATATTTGAAAGCCTATTAGATGTTTAGCTCTAAAGTTAACCATATTACTACTAAGTTTGCCATAATCTCTTATAAGATCATTGTGTTTTTTCCTCATTTTTCTTTATTTATTTTGGGAAATTTGAACTCATTTTAGTGCATTCGGAGGCCAAAGGATGATTTAACTAAAACAGATACAAAAGAATTGCAACTTTATCTTAAAAAAAAAAAAAAAAATCACATGTAACATGCAGATGGTAAAATGCCCAAATGGTTGACATCCGCAATAAAATCGAAGTTGGACAAACTCATGTAATACTTAAAAGTCAGTAGTAAACGTGTGTTCCCCTCAAAGTTCACAAGTGAATTGGGTAATTTCCCTGTAATTTTTATGTTTGTTTTGTAGGTAAATGAATGTTATATTGATGTAAATTAGCATCATGCAAGAATGAGGAGAAATATAAGAGTGTAAAATTAAATAATGATATTATGGAGAAAGAGAGGCGGAGAAAGGAATTAATAATGAGTGGCTTGTTGAGAGAGTTCTAAGATTGCCGTATAGGCGATTTGAAATACATGCAAATCAACTTCTAATGCTAGTGTAGTTGACAAACTTCATCGATAGAAAAGATAGGATTTTATTTTTCATGAAGTTAAGTATAATTTTGACCTAAATCAATGTAATGTACATAGAGTCGGTCCCTAGTAGAGTGGAACCTTGATTATCATAAGTAACCGAAAAATAATTCACGAATTCTATGTTATGTGGTGAAAAATCATTGTCACTTTCCCACTTTGTTTACTCAAAATTTGGCTTAATTTTATTAATTAATTCCTGTAATTAAGTTTTTTTGCTCATTTCTAAACTACTTCATGTGATTTGTTCCTTCATTATGGTCAAAATCATGGGCTTAATTGGTGAAAGATTAAAACAAATGATTTTCAAGCAAATGCTTGGTTTGAAGCATTACTCCAACATATAGTCGAGGCTCGAGCATATAGAATGGCAATTGATATATAGTAGATTGTAAAATTAACTAAATGATTCTATATAATAAACCTTTATCTCTTAGAAATCTGACATAGAAAATTGTCTCAAGCACTATGTAATTGAAATGTTACGAATATGAAGCTGGTAATTTAGATCATCACAACAACAATAATAGGCATTTAATTGAAATTGAGGTCAGTTATGTATAGTTGATTAAATTGGTTATTGTTAATAAGAGAAGTACAAGATGGATAAGCAGTGGTTCAATTAAGGAAAGTGCACGGCTGTTTTGGACAACAAAAATTGCTTAAAGCCTTTTAGTTGATTACACAAGATTGCCCTATTATAATGACATAATAAAGATTCGTGGAAAATCAAGTTGCGATACTAGATTTACTAAGAATAAAAGGAAGTTTGAGTCTGGATGTTTGCGGCCTACCATGCACCCAGTGTCTACGACACACATTGATGGCCGACACGAATCATCTTACATTTCTTTATTTTTGCAACCCCCCCCCTCTCTCTGTCTCCATCCGAAATTTGTTCAGCATCGGAGGGCCTGTGTCTTCTCTTGCTCCTTACTCACCACGCGCTGAAGGGCTGAGAACCAGATCTGCTTACCGCCACCGTCGCCACGCTCATCCGCCATCACCATGACGGGCTACAACTCATTCTACCCTTGCGCTCAGTCAGCAGCGGACTCCCTTCGGACCACTTGGTCATTCTATCTTTCTACCTAGCGCAAATTCTATCTCTATCTATTTCTCTCATGGGCTCAGTGCGACTAACAAGCTCGACGCTAGCACGGGCCTTGGTCTTACTTTCCTGAGGTTGATTCTTCGGTGATGTGAAGAGAGAACAAGAATTTGGTAGAAAAAAAAAAAAAAACAAAAAAAGAGAGAGAAAACAGCATGCCATGTGTTTAACTTGTTGAGCGAGCCGCATAGAATAGGTGGAAGAATCGCAGTAGACTATCCACATCCAGATAATTAAGGACATAACATACTACCATTTGTGAGAAGATATACATTATAGGACAATTATTAAAGACCAACTCCTCGTGTCATCGGATAAAAATATAATATTTATTGGATCTTATTGGATAAATTATAATACTTCACCCATAAATTGATTCGGTCTTGATAAGCCCAAGCGGACTAAGGTAGGTGGCCTAGGCATAAAAAGAAGATACTTGTAGAAACTAGACTTTTATAATAGTAAATTTCCCTTGTGAAGTAATAAATTCCTTTTTGAAATTGCTAAATTTCCTTAGGTAGGTAGTAAATTAGACATACCTTAAGGTCTTATAGCATAGTAATTTACTTCTTGTGGTTGCTATCTTGCCCTGTAGATCAATTATTGCAATGTGATATTTTCCTTTGTTAGTAAATTGCCTATGTCTTTTGTAATTGTGATCATTCTATAGTTTATTTATTTATTTTTTCATGGCAGTAATCTTCATTGTGAGATAGTATAGTACTTTTAGTAATCATCCGATAAAATGAGTAACATATCATCAAAGTAGTAACACAACCTAAGAGGGAGTAGCTTACCTTGTAGGAAGTAATTGACCTTGAATGTACTTTCTTTTGCTATATGGATCACTAATTTTTGTAGTCATTAGCAATTGAATGAACGCTATTTCTTGATCACTATAGTTTCCCTAATTGTTAATAAATTGCAAACAAAATCTAGTAGTAATACCAACCGTGAATATACTGTAAATGAAAAATGAAGTTCATTAGTCGTTTTTGGGGTCGTGAAATACCTATTCGGATTGTCGATTAGCTTTTGTTTATCATAGATTTTTTTAAATGCAAAAATTATTCTGATGTTTGTAAATTTTCTTCCTCACCCATTAGTGATAACTTGCTATAGTACGTAATTTTTGCCTGCTCTTTCTAAATGTAAATGCTATTGCCGATGGGTCTATCCATCATATTTCAATCCCATCCTTGGAGTCCTTGACAATGGCTGGACTTCCCAATCTGGAAGATACATGGGCCAATGAATCTCCATTGATGCTTAGCAATCTCCAATTTCTTGAGGTTTCTTTGTGCAAATCTCTCTCAAAGGCTATCAACTCCAAGTCACTGGTAAAATTACACAAGTTACACACTTTAAAGGTAGTAACTTGTGTTTCAATGCAAGAAATTGTTTGCCTTGACGAACTAAGCACCGGTGCGAATATTGAGACTCTCTCTAAGCTAAACACCTTTTATATAATGGGATTGCCAAGTTTGAGGCACATATGGAGCAAGAATCCTTGTGGAATAATAAAATTCCATAATTTAAAGCAATTAAAGGTGCATCATGTAACAATCTCGGGTTTCTGTTTTTCCCATCTATGGTTCAATCTCTTGTACAATTGAGAGAACTAGAGGTATGGGATTGCAAGAAGATGGAGGTGATCGTTATGGAGGAACAAGGGTTGGGAGTAGAAACATTAGAAACTCTAGCATTCGCGATGTTAACCAAATTACTCATTGGCTATTTGGAAAGTTTTACGTGCTTCTCTAGTAGAAAGTGTAAGATTGAATTTTCGATTTCATTACTAAAGATCTTCTTAGATTAATTCATTCCTGCAATGCAAAAGATAATATTCTTTCCATCAAATGAAAAATTGATGACAGGTTCACTAGAAGCTTGGAATGAGGACTACATCAAATCGCACTTTACTACTATTTTCAATCAAGAGGTACGTGACTAATACTATGTCAAAATCTTTAATATAACATAAATCTGATGGGTTAAAATGCTTGGCATCAATTTTATGTGTTATAGCACTTTAGAAGTTTACATGTGCATTTCAAGTTGCCACATGACACTACAAATGATTGGCAAGTTTAAATCCATGCCAATAAGAGTTGGATCTATTTAGTAAAAGATATAGTCATTGAACTTTTATTTAATAGCTTGAGGTAATAAATTTTCATTTCTTAAAAAATTTACGCACTTCGATAAATAAATCTAAAATTTTCTAATGAACTATTGATGTGGTTGATGCATGGCTAATTTTCTAAAAGTGCTATTGTTTCCACTTCATCACCGAATCAGCAACTCATTGGAAAATCTATATTAATATCTAATATGGAGTACTTCATTAATATCCTTAATGAGCATCACTTGAACTTTTAATTTGTGAGATCATCGTTCTCCCTTTCTTGTACTTTCCACTCATCTTGCTCCCAACAAGAATTCCTCATTCTTATAGGCAGTTGCCTTGTTCAATGCCATTAGTTTTAATGAGTTTTAGCGTTGCAAATTAGCAATGTAACTCTTTCTATTATATATTTCTTTTGATGAGTTTTGCAATTTTCTCACAATATTAAATCACATTATGTCATATAACAATGACAATTAGGAATTTTTAAATGCTATCAAACCCCCAAGTTTTACATACTTCGAGTTAAGAATTTAGCCTTTTTTCTTCAGAAAAAAAAAAGGTAGATTCATATGAAATGAGATCCAATTTAACTAATTACTTGTATTAAAAACATATTCCAATTTTACATAAATGAAAGATTCCATGCCCATACAAACGGGTGAGAATGCTGCTAATTACCTAGTAATGGAAGAAAGAGGAATCATGCAAAGAAGTCTATCAACTTCTTTTGCTTGTTCTATAGGCGTATAGGTTATTGAGAGAAGTATTTTGAGCATTGTGAAGCTTCCACATTAGCATCTTTCTTCCAAATGTAACTAAATATAGGTGCTTTCTATCAAAATAAAAATAAAAAATGCGTTCATTGAACAACACTATATTTTTGTTAATTTTGCTACAAATTTACGTATAACAATTTCATATCAATTCATATCATTTTCGAATTTGTCAAATAATCATTTACGAATACATTAATTTGTACCATTAATTGTCAGCCTCGTCAATTCTTATATTTTTTATATATAAAATTCTAATAGTTCTCATGGGCATGTACAATTGCTTTTGGGTACTTTAAAACTCAATGGATGTATAAATTTTGTGGTAAACACAAATAGCATTACCCATGTAACGAAAAAAAAGAACATGCTGCTTGTTAATATGATAGAAATGTTTGTCATCTCCAGTATCCTTTTCTAGAGTCAACACTTTTGGAGTTGTTTTAAAATCAATATATCATCAAAACGAGCTGAAACAAAATTATAAATACTGGACAGTTTTATCACAACATATACATTATTAAGAAGTAGACACCGGGAAGTAAACAAAATCACGTTAAGAGAACATATGAAAAGAACACAAGAAAAAAAAAAAAAAGAAGAAGAGAAATTCCAATCATAAGTGCGCGCTTGTGGAAGGGAAAATAATAAAAGAAAAATATGAGGAGAGAGAAGACCTCATAAATTTAACATATGTGAATTTAAGGCGACCCTAGGGGTACCGTTCCGCTGCTCTGCAAGCCTACGTGATCGCGCGTAACTTGGAGCCACAGACGCAATCTCATCCGTTGTATTGCGCGGGCCCTAGTGTGCTTCGACGGTGGTAATCGACTAGTCCCGAGTGCTCGGGTGCAAGGGATTGTTGCTCACTGGCGCGCTGCCTGGGGAACTCTTTGAGAAACCGTTTTGAAAGTGGGGGGCTTTCTATAAAGAGGGGGGAGGCCATTGGCAGAAAGGTTGAATGGGCGGTGGGCCCCCGGCAACGCAAAGCGTTGCTTTTGGTCTTTTCTTATATAAAGCCTTGCTGCGTGGAAATGTAAGGATGTCTTTCTTCTTGATGTGGTGATCCACAGAAGGAAAAGAGAGGTGCTAGATGGCTTGAAACATTGGTTTGAAACTTTGGTTAAACCGTTCATCAGCCACCACATAGAATTGACAATAGCAGTAGAGCTTTGTGTGCATTCTAGATGATAATCCATTAAATTCGATCGACCTATGGACTTTGATCCATGCAAAACACCCTCCGTTCGAGGAAACGCTTCCGCTCATATCATCAAGCCAATCGAGCTATCAATAATGAAACCGAGTGATCCATTGATAATCTGGAAACCATAATAGCAACTTTCAATTCCATCATATGTTCATTAAGTTTTTGCGGTGCAACTATTTTAGTCGACTCATTTGATTCCTTGAGTGGACAGTGGAAGGATGTTTCAATGAAAAATGCAATAGAAAAGTTTTCGGATCCACTTTGACTTAACTAAATCGGCCCTTCAATAAGATTGATATGATGACTTTATTAGATAATTTTTAATCTTCTTTAATGAGATGTTTAGGACTATGTTTGACAATTGGTCTTAATTATTTGTATGAACTACAATATTGAGTTCTTTCGAGTGTAAAATGATAAAAGGAAGATTTGTTCATTTTGACCCAAGCAATCCCGTTTTTCATTGTTTTGTTTTAGCCTGACTTTTTAATTGCTCTACAGTGATATAGTTTTGAATAAAAATGATTGATATTGACTTTAGCCGGAAGTTATGATGTCCTTGATATATTTCACTTATATTTTAGAGATATTAAAGATTATGAATTGTAATGTTATTTGTATTGCACATGTTTAATGTTAGCAAATTAGTAAAAAAAAAAAAGCTTACGGCCTAACAAAGACAGTATCGGGATTAATACACTAATAGCTAAACTTCTCCAAAATGAAACATGAAACTACTTTTAATAAAATGAAAAAAAAAAAGTTGTTAATATGGACAAATCAACCGTGATTACTTTATTGAAGTAGCATAATTATCGTGGAGAAACAACACAACCAAACATGCCAAAATTCTAGCCCACTACGATTAAGGAATATTGTCCCTTTTTGTTTTCAAATATTTCATAGAGCCTTTTGAACTGTCCATAAAAAATATGGGGAGAATAATATATGTCAACACAGAACCAGAAAAGCTTTATTTGTCTTATTGTTTTGTGTGGGCTGTCTAGTCTTTGGTATGACCATTGCAATATGAGGATGCGCACTCATCTAATAAGATGACCACAATCGAAAAGACCAAGATTGCTAGTGCGAGCAGCTACTCCTTGCATTTCGTAATTTTTCTTTACAACAATTAAGAGAGCGAGTAGCTACTTCTGTAGTACACCTTTTGATGGATGATTAGTCACATTTTTAATCTCAATATCTGCATCGTTTTCTTTCAAATGCTGACACTCTTCCTTAGCCAAGCTCTTCTATATGAAATGGACTTAATGAACTTTAATCTAATACAATCACTAATTTCATGAGTGAAAATTGCAGGTTGCATTTCCTAGGTTGGAGAAATTATTAATGAGTCGCATAGATAATATTGAGATAATATGGGACAATCAAGTTGCCATGAATTCTTTCCACAAACTAAAATCACTTGCGGTGTGGAGTTGCCAAAAGCTAGTGAACATTGTTCCCTCTTGCATTCTTGGACAGCTCAAGAACCTAGAAAGTCTGGATGTACAATCATGTCGCTTGCTTGAAGTGGTTTTCAAACTTCATCCACTGAATCCTCTAGATGGACATCTCGTTGCTTCTTTTCCATTAAAAATGCTGGCATTGTATGGATTACCAGAGCTAAAGTGTGTATGGGATATGGAACTCCACAGTCAAGTCAAATTCCAATGTCTTCATTCTATTACCATTTCCGGATGCAAGAGTCTTAACTCTCTATTTCCAGTCCCAGTAGTAATACATCTAAAACAACTTGAGAAGTTGAAGATCCATGCATGTGGCATTGTGGAACTCATCAAGAAGGAAGGACAAGTTCCCAGGGATGTGTTCCCAAAGTTAACCTCCCTCACCCTTGAGGATCTAATAGAGTTGAAGGGCATCTACATAGGAACACATGCTTTACGTTGGCCAGCATTGAAGACCTTGGAGGTGCATGATTGTAACAAAGTGGAGATACTTGCTTCACAACCTGAGAATGAGATGCCTCTTCAAAAACAACCTTTGTTCTTGATAGAAAAGGTACGACCCGAGATTATTTTTCTTCAATGGTGAATATTGAAATTGATGATTAAGGTCACAGCCAAACATCTCATACAAGTAACCATACATATTAAAATTTAAACTACACAATTCTCCTCGAATCAATAGAACTATCACAACATGGAAATATAGTATGTTCTTCAAATATAGAATGAAAATTCTTGTTAATATCAGATGTAATGCATAAGCGTTAATTTTAAAAAAAAATCAATTTAATTTCGATGGTTCAGCTCTCTCTTAAGTACCATGAAGATTTTAAAATACGTGGCATGTGGCGTGATCCAAGGCGCAAGTGTGTTATCTGATTTAGACTTTGTAAAGATGATTGATTTTGCACTAAAAATGAAAAGATGTGACATTTTTGTTGACATCAATAACTGAAATTTGTGTGATTGTGATTATATTGATGGAAAAGCTTTTTTCACAAGGTATGTATCTATAGAAATGGGAATGTAGGGATTTACTAGAGTTCAAATATGGGCACAAGTCAAATATCAAAGATTGGCGATAATGTCTAATGCATAAGGGCACATTTCCTTCCGTCAAATCACACAAGACTCAACATCTTAAAATTTAGTTATTGCACATGACATGCAAGATTGATATCATAATACATGAATACCCTTCAAACTAATCTGGTTTTTTATTTTGATTTGATTAATTTCTCAGGGTGCATTCCTAAATCTGCAAGAGTTAAAATTGGATTTATCCGAACGAATGGAGATATGGCATGGGCATTTGCATGATGGAAAATTGTTTAGCAAGCTTAGAGTTCTTGAGCTTCATCATTTATCGAAGGAATCTGCAATATCCACATGTCGTTTTGTTCAGAGTTTAACCAACCTAGAAGAGCTAGTTGTACATAAATCTTATCTAGAAGAGTTTAGCATTATTATGGAAGCCATAGAAAGCCCAAGTCAAGAGCAAAAAGTAATATTACCCTTTCCAAGATTTTTTCAACACATCAAAACTCTAGATGTGTCATATTGTGATGGGTTATCCAATATGTTTACATCGACAATAGCTAGAAATTTGGTGGAGCTTACAAAATTGAGGATAAGTAATTGTAAAATGTTTATAGAAGTCATTTGTGACGATGGAGGTGAGGAGGGGCTTGCAGTGACTTTCAATCAATTGAAGCATTTGGAGCTTAATGGGTTGACAAATTTGAGATGTTTCAGCTCAATTAAATACACTTTGATGTTCCCCCTCTTGGAAGATGTCATTTTGAGTGGATGTCCCATCATGAAGTTCTTCTCTAGGGGACCAATAGAGGCACCAAAACTAGAGAGAGTACAAGTATCAACAGAAGCTTGGTTTTGGAAGGAAACCTCAACATCACCATCCAAAGTATATTTGAAGAAATGGTATGCATTGGTTACTAAATTATGTGCAATTGGATGATCTTCATAACCAATCTTTTACTTTTTTTTGCTAACTAAAAGTTCACATTTAATGATGCTTTTTCTAACAGGCTACGGTTGTTGGAGTAAAGATTTTGTGGCTGTCTAAGTTTCCTGAGTTGATTGAAAAATGGCATAGCGAACTTAATCCCATCAAGTCATATTGGCAATTAAATTCATTGATGGTGGATAAATGTCAATCATTTATTAATGTTATTCCATCCGAATTGTTGCCTATTTTAGACAATATGGAAAGATTACAGGTGCATGATTGCCAATCGCTAGAAGAAATATTTGATCTTGAAGGGTTGGAGGCTATGGAAAGTATTCGAGTGCTACCTAGATTAAGACATCTAGAGTTGGTCAATCTACCAAAATTAAGGCGACTTTGGAACAACAATCTTCAAGGAATGCTACGCTTCAATATTATACGTGGTCTCACCCTTTATAATTGCAGCAACTTGAGACATGCTTTCACTCCATTGATGGTTCGGTGCCTTGCCAATCTATGGTGGATGAAAATAAAGGAGTGTGGTCAGATGGAAGGAGTGATCGTAGAGGAAGAAGAACAAGGAAGCACAATAGAGAAGATTACATTCCCATATCTTTATTCTGTGGAGTTGGAATGCCTGCCAAATTTGAGCAGTTTCCTCTTAGGGAAGAATCATACACTAGATTGTCCTGAAATGAATTATCTGATCATTGCCCACTGTCCCGAGATGAGAAGTTTGACTTGGCAATCTTTGATGGATATTGACCATCGAACTCCTTCACTTTTCACTCCACAGGTCAGTCTTCTTTTTCTTAATCCAATGCTTTTGATTTTTAGATTATTCATCTTGTCAAATGGAAGTACCAATGGAATGCCAATGATTAAAATTTGAAAGTAGAATGGCGCTTTGCATGCATCACATTAAACAATTTTAGTTCTAATGCAATGTAATATCTGCTTGTTTTCTTTCATTTGTTTTTGCCTTTGAAATCCTCAACACGCAATATCAATCAAGGATAAACATTTAATTACCTATTATAGGCTTATGATAATGTAGTTAGGTATCAACACCAACTAAAACTTTGTAATAGTAAACCATTAACAAATTAATTAAACTGAAATGTTCCCAATCACTGAAATCACAAATCAAGAATTAGTTTTCTTGAAGAAGGTAAACCGAAACACCCAATTGCATGTTCAACTTGAAGCAAATAAATGAAAGGATGATACCTTATAAACCAATTGCAAGCAACTTTTTTGTTTTTTAAATTTAAATTGAGGGCACTTTCCAGGAAGTCATCATGGCAACTTTCCAAAAATTAGAGGGAGGAGTTATTGCTAGTATTAAAGGTCAATTAAGCCAATTAAAAGTCAATGTTCAATGTACTATTGATTATAAATTGAATTTAGGAGATGTTGTCATCTAAGTAGAATAATAAGGAAATACATATGCACACCACCATCTAATTTTTCAAAGAATAAAAATCAATTTTCAAATTTATTTTCAATGAATTCGGTGAACACAAGCTAATATCTTTACTATATATGTTTTAATTTCCATCATTTCTTAAAAAGGCAATAAACACATATCAACTATTCAGGTTAGTTTTTTTTTTTTTTTCTATCACTCCTTTTTTGTTACAAATACTTTAGAGGTTTTAATTAAGGCCACGCTTTTTCTACTATTTATTTGGCTTAGACAATCCCCATATAATATTTTGACCATATTGTTCTTTATATGGCCTACCTTCATTATTTGCTTTTTTTTTTTTTTTTTCCCACTTCTCTTTCCTCACCGGTCCCACTTTCCTCCTACTTCTTATCTTTCCACACCTTTAGTGTCTTGTCGACAATACCGTTTCTCTGTATCCCCTTTTTTTTTTTCTTTTTTTCTTTTTTCTTTTGCTTCAGACACGCCTTTGGTGTCTTGTTCTCTCCTTTTTTTTTTTTTTGCCCCTCTAAAAACATTCAAATGCTTCATGTGAGTCCCCAACAAAAGCTCAAAAGGAATAGCAAAATATGATGGAAAATGTCAACTGAACTTTTTGGCGTTATCGTCTACTCTTCACCATTTGCAACTTCATTATCAGCTACATTTAAGCAATTTGGAAATAGAGAGGGACACTCTCTCTGCACAACCCTGCAGCGTCTTCCCAACCCATCCCATCCTCTGCGTCTAAGAACATGTGCTCATCAACATGACATCCAATTGTCCTCCATACCCCCTCGCTAACTCCTTTGATCCCCACACCACCCACCTCACCTCCACTCATTCCCCTTAGCTGTTTGCTTCCACGTTTCTCCTCAACTTGGGAGGATTAGCGCAACATCAGTGAAGACAACATGGTTGGCCCCGAGCCGAGCTGCAGTGAGCCTAAGAGCCCAGCCGAGTTGGATGACGTTCTTGTCGGTGAGAAGGAATGGGCATAAGTGCGCTTCGATAGAGAGCCACTTGGAGAGGATGAGGGTGGAGTCCCAATGCCAGGATCTAGTAAGGGGCCGACTCGTGACTAAATTGTAGACGTCCTCATCTTGTTTGATGACGTGTATCGGTGTCTTGCGACTCTGATCTCCCTCGTGGTCATCAAACCCGGTGTTTGCAAGCTGATTCAATAGGATTCGTTAGTTATCTCTTTATAGGAGCTAGGAAAAATAAATGTTGTGTGGGGGTCCTTTTCCTTTTGGTTCTATGAATGCGATTGCCAGCTTGAGTTCTACGCATTCACTACTCAATGCTTTGTCTTTTAATCAAAATTCTGGGACTTTTGGCTTAATCTTTCTTCCAACAATCCTCCTTCTAGAATCTACACATGCTCAGAAGGCTTGTCTAAAGTGAAAAATGGACAAAGAGGGAATAGCAAGGGAAATATAAGAAGAAGAATAGAAAATTGAGACACATGAGGACAGAAAAGAAAAGGAAAAGGAAAAGATATAAAAACGAAGGAAAATAACAAAACGTGGGCCACATAAGGGATAATATGGTGAAAACATTGTAATATGGAGTATCTAAGCCAAATGATTTATTGTTATGTGTGAGTAGGACATTGCATCATAATTAGCATCCACACTTTTTTTTTTACTCTTCAACGATAGAAGTTACTACTAATTATGCATTTACTTCTAATGCCATTAATATGTTGTTTATGAGTTATCATATGTCCACATTGTTAGGATGCTTCAAAAGGCCAACATAATACTCATTTTAGAACATTAATAGATAAAGAAGTATGAAACTAGTCACCTGATTTTTGTTAGTGACAAATTGCAATGACGTTATTTCATTTGTGATGTTACCCCATCACATCTTTTTAAATAATTCAAATAATTCAAAAACTCATCATAATCCTCAACTTAGAATATTAATAGATTGAGGGAAATATGGAAATAGTCATTCTATTTTTTGCTAGTGGTAAGTCGTAATCGTGTTTATTTTATTGAAACCAAATAAAAAATGTCAATACCCCCTTCTTAGTGGACAAGTTATAAGAGCTCATTACATCGTTGCTTTTCTGTAAACAAACATGATGTGCTCACAGGGATCATTTGAATAAGGCAGATGTCTTGGTGGACCATTTGATATTTGTATGACAAACTTGTCTTTTTCCGTGGTCCGTGGACTTAAGGAACTGGGCAATTATGCATTTGGTAATTGAGATTGTAGCATGTCGTAATTTAATTAATTTTATCATATTGAAATGAAAATTCCATACGGGCTATTAAAATGACCAATTCAGAGCGGCTTGTCCAATTGTATCATTTTTCGTATCACAGTCAATTTTGGCATAACATGTTTCATTTGTTCATGAAGATTAATTGCATTTGCCCAGGTATCCTTGTTTGCATAAGAAACTCGCCTTAAAGTTTCATGTCACATGACATGAAATTTTTAGGAAGTTGCAGAAGTATTCATGTGGTATTTGGGATTATCATTGCATTCTTTGGTTCATAACACAACAGAATATTTCCTATCTTTTTTATGCACAAGTGTTAATAGGTGGTATGGACAGTGATGTAATTTATTTTGTCACACCCACTTTCATGTTTGTTCCAATGCAATAGACTCAACCTTAGTCATCAATCAATTGAAATGAAAGCATCAAGCAATCCCTCCATGATTGTGTCACTAACAAGTTCTAGAATGTTATGATTCGTGAGAGCAAGGGAAGTTTGGAAATTCCTTCTCTGCGGTCATCACTCAATGTAATTGAATTTATTGTGTCATTTTTCCAATATGGCAGGTACAATTTCCTCAACTTGTGTCAATGATTCTCTCCCACATGGACAATTTAAGCAAAATATGGACTGATAGTCCTCAAGATACTCTCACTTTTGAACATTTAAGCAATGTGAATGTTAAGAATTGTAAGAGCCTTGAAAATCTATTTCCACATTGGGTGGCTATGAGTCTAACCCAACTTCGTAAACTTCGAGTGGAGTCATGTGGGATCGAGCAAATAGTCGCGAGTGGAGATGACATTTCACACTCTACTGCTGCTCAATTTCTTTTTTTGCAACTGACCTCTTTGGTGTTCTGTGATATGCCACAACTCAAGTGCTTTTGCCCTGACTTGCACACTTTGAAATGGCAATTCTTGGAGGAATTACGAGTGACTCACTGTGACAAACTAAACATGCTATCCTTTGTGGCATCCATGAACAAGTGGGCTCAAAGAGACAATCAACATGACCTTTCAGACCATGAAGCACACTTCTCATTTGAGGAGGTATGATTGCAACTACTCTACCTTTCTTTCTTCTTAATTCTTTTATTCATCCAATATATCTTATGTGTACAGCATAGTCATGTCACATTATGATAATACAGTAAACGTGAAGCCCTTACCTATCAATTTATGGACAACATAAGATATTTCTAACATCTTTAAGCATGCTTTTCATCGGTGGACACCCAAAATGTTTTTAATAACACCGTGAGTGCATCTTGTCACCCAAAATTTCAAGGAACTACAATTTTTTTTGACTAGATAAGATATTCTTAGAAGATGAATTTGGCCAAGGTGATCACTTTACTAACCTCTACTTAAAAATTCTCTTAAAATTTTTTTGATGCGAAAAAAAATAAATGTGAGTTTCGTATGGGCACTTTATTTTCAAATTGCAACGGGATGACCATCTTTCTTTTGATATTTTATGGGTAAAATGAATTCTCATTCGTTTATTTGATCATTTCTATGTCAATACGGTTCTTTGAAACTTGAGACTCGTATGCATGGCTCTAGAGATTAATGAAATGTAAGAACAAGGCCTCCTTTTATGGTAGTTAACCGACTTAAGTTTACCTCTTAAGAGCCCATGATTTATTGTCAAACCTTGTTGAATTTACTTATCTCATTGTAACATCAATTTTGTAGGGCATTCCCACATTAGAGATACTTTTATTAGTCAACAAGGATATTCAGACAATACAGAATGGGAAATTTTCTAATGGCTTCTTTGGCAAGCCAAAAGCGCTAACATTGGCATGCTTTCATGATGAAAATGCCGTCTTTCCTTCCATATTCCTCCTACAACGATTTCAGAACCTACAAAGCCTTAAAGTCTTTTGTAGTTCTTTTGAAGATATATTCCCTGATGAAGGGCTTGTTGATGAGGGAAAACATATGGTGCTTGATAATTTGAAAGAACTTAAGTTAAGCAAGCTACACAACCTAAAGCGTGTCTGGAGAGAAGGCTATTTGGTGGCGAAAATTCTTCAGAGTATTAGCATATTTAAGGTGTGCGATTGTCCCAGTTTGACAACATTATTTCCAGTTGTGACATCCTTCCAGAATTTGACGGAGTTAGTGGTGAAGAATTCTTCTGGATTGGTACATCTAGCGACAGTTTCAGCAATCACAAATTTGATGCATCTCACTAAGATGACTATAATTGGATGTGAAAGAATGAAAGAAGTAGTGGCAAATGATGAAAACAGAGAAAGAAAAGTGGTTTCTCTTGGGAAGCTAGAAAGTTTGACCCTCCTACATCTGCCAAGCCTAGAATGCTTCTCCTCCACCACAAGTTGCATCTTCAAGTTTCCATCCATGTATTCAATAAAAGTGGAAGAGTGCCCGAAAATGAAGATCTTTTGTAAGAGTACGATAAGCACACCAACACTCCGATGGGTGACACTATTCAAATACAAGTGGCAAGGGAACTGGGAGGGTGATCTCAACACAACCATACAAGAGTTAACAACATAAAGAACACATAAAATTGGTAAGATCCAATTAATGTCATTCTTATCCATTTTTTTATCTCTTGCTCCTGCTTCTCAAATTGTTCGACGCTTGAAGCACCACAAGTTCTAAACTCACACTGATGAAGGGAACAGTAGATGCTGTGAGTGGTACAGAGATCTGGAAGTTACTAAGGCACAATCAAAAGTTGAGATGATGGAAATTTCTATTAAGGTAGCGATTCTATATCCAATTTCCTCTCTTTCCCACTAATAAAAATCATTGTTATGCAAAAGAGGGGGTAGCTTCTGGGATGGATAAATAGGTAACGATATTATTTTTTAACCATTTGCCATGTCAGCATAACGGCGTGGATCACACCTTGCTCATTTTTCATAACTAAATGAAGCATCCCATTTCCTTTGTTTTTCCTTCAACTCTCTTCTCATCCAAACAAATGAACATATTGATCCGTTCTTTTCTTCTTTTTTAGGAACTTGCATAAAAAAAAATCTTAAACGTTTTGCTTAATGTACAATCAAATTTTAAATTTTTTAAAAAAGTGCAATTAAGTCATAAACGTCTTGAATAAAATATAGTGAAGTCCTTCCCAATGACCACTCAACCAGTTTTGCTGACGTCGCATGTCGGAATCTGACTTCAATTTTCTAATAGGTATTGGTCTATAGTGATCAATACACAAGTAGGGTCAGATAAAAGTCTATTAATCACTTATTGAAATAATCAAGGATGACTATGAAAAGCCAGCATTGACATTGAAGGAGGAAGTTCCACAAGAGGATTAGTCTTTCACCTTTTCAACTTAGAAAAATGAATAAACTGAACAAAATAATCATGAACCTTACCTATATTAGCTGGAAAAAACTTGAAATTAATCGCCTTAAAAATACAAGACTCATGGCTGAGGAATTTCTAAAGGCTAAAGATCTTCGGTTTGTAGTAGGTACCTAGTGTTTTACCTTCAGTTCTTAGTTACAGGAATTGCTAGTCTGACTTTCACAGCAGCAATATGAATCAAATGCTAATCTGGACTCAAAAACCGAAATAAAGATTGTATAGCTTAAACATGATAGATACGACCAGTTGAGTTTGATTGGATTATCTTTTCTTTTGCCCTTATCTCTAACATTTAGAGGAGGCGTTTGGCCTCACGGCATAGTCTGCTGAGGTTAGCCAAGCCGCAGGTGCAAATGAAAGGGCCAAGACAAACAATTTTCTTCTTTGGCTTGGTGCATAGATTTAGACCCTCTCAGACCGGCTCATTGCTCAAGCCTTCTAACTAGCGGGCCGAATATCTAATGGCGCTGGTCATACTTATTACACATAACTTCGTAGATCAATTCTATCGATTTTAGCATCGGTACCTCTCGCATTATTCTTGATATAATTATTTGATCAAATAACAGGTTGTCAAACTTTTCATCCATTCGATTCCCTATATGTTCTTCTTGTTGAGCTTCCTCCAGCATTCATTTGTTTTTAAAATTTTCATCCCAGAAACGAATATCTTATCTAACTAAATGCTTCGTTCACAAAACTAGTTTAGCCAATTTAGCTCTTAATACATGATCATTTAAGTCAGGTTTACAATCGAATTTATGGAAGCATTGGTTTATAGCTCAGTGGTAGAGCGGTCGGCTGTTAACTGACTGGTCGTAGAAATATATATTCTCTACTTTATCTGCTTATCCTTTATACCCGCGAAATACCAAGAAAGATATTGATATCTTGAATGATTTTAGGTTCAGATGTTACAGCTTACTGCACAAATTGTGCTCAAGGGAAGACTTGTTGTCGCAGAGAAGAGGCTGGCAATTTGCACCTGGAGACGACTCATTTTTTTCAAGACCATACTCACTCTAAAGGAAGGAGATGTCTGTGTGTTCGAGCCTGTTAGAATTGATAATACGGCCAGATCAGAAGAAACAGTACTATTCGGCTTGCCATTTTCGTTTATGAGATTGCTGAACTGGCCTTTGACATTCGCACCATAGATGTGCCCCATCTTGGAGCGTTTCGTCTCCAAGTATTTCTTGCTCTCCTTTGTCATCAGAGTTACTAGAGGGACTCTCCCAACAATAGTTAAGTCATAATCTTTAAGCCCTATATACTTTGACGGGACACACAACATCAGCAGTGATTCTTTCTACTAATCAATATCTGAAACAGTCACTGAAATTCAACCGCCTTTAATTTCAGATTAATGATATTAGTTCACAGATCCTTCTCGATTCCATACAGCATAATGACAATGACTATGAATCAATCTCATTCAAAAGCTAAATTATGCAGGACCTCTCACATCAGTATAGTTAATGACTTGAGGAAGAAATACCTGAGCAACAATTCTGCACTCCCTAGGGTCAACATGCATTCTGAGCTCAATATTTGCTTCCATGGTGTCATGCCCATCCTCCTGCAGGTTTTAGGCACATAGTTCTTCCTTCGTGCCCTCGTAGGTACAACAACACGCCCCTCCCAACCCCTTCTATCTGCTGCATCTAAGTGCAAGCTGGTTGCTGCAGAGGCATTCCAAGGGTACCCTCACAGGACATCTTGACCATCTCCATTGTCACCCTGCTCAGTCGATAAACTATGGAGTATGAATTATATGACAGTATATATTGTTGTCTGAAGGGTGGACATAAAAGTAAAAGAAACTAAGGATACTATCTTTAACAACTATGGCATTCCTATATCGATTGCAGACACATATAGGCCCCTTGTCAATCATTTCATAAAATATAATTACGGTAGGACGCAGGCCATCAGTTCACCAATATCCTAACAATTATTTCTCCTCGTGTCAAACATTCCTGTCCAAACGGCATTCTTCTCCAAGTAACATGAATTTGGTACTGCAACTTATGATTGACACATGATTACATATTTTTTTACAGACTTTTAAGATAAATTTAATGGTGTTCCACCTAAAAAATACCATTGGCTTCTCACTGGTGTAACTATTCACCTCTAAAGCTTGACAGCCGATTCCAGTAAAATTATTCTGAAACAAAATCATGCACTGGTAGTTTATAAGATGAAGTACAAAATGAAGTTGCGTTGAAAAATACACAGCCACAAACAAGATTCTCGAAGTTTACAACAAATTCATCTCTCTGTTTGCTAGTTTCTGAATTTTTTGAATAGTTTTAGCAATTCACTCATAATCTATCTCACCATGACCATTGCAATGTGCATTCCAACTAATATTGATCTATAGTAATAGGCTGTGAATGGCCCTGACGTTGCTGGTAATCTTGGAGCAGCAGCACATTCAATTAATTTATATCTTTTCCGGCAATACCTGTAAATCTATGCATTTAATGAGTCGTAAAATCATTTCTTGATCAAACAGTATAAGAAGCTTCTCAATATACAAGTCAGAATACATCAGACAACTTTAAGCACTCTTTTGCCAATCAAGATGTTCTATCCTTATTTCCTGGTGATAATGCTGAGAATCACCTCAAGCTCCGCCTCAGTTAATGGACAACTGATATTCAGACATAGGTTTTGAAACAAGATAAATACAAGAAAATGTACACAGAGATAACGGCAGTCATGGGCTTATTGACGTAACTCAACAAGAATCCTCGCCAGTCATAACCAATTTCTAAAGTGAAACATCTGGTAATAGATGAACTGCAACACTAATATTACAACACCATACACATAACAATTTGTGAGAAACAACTCCTCAGAACCCAAAATTATCGATCTCCATGGGGTCTCGATCATCAGAATAACAACCACAAACTTAAAGCATAAACTAAACTTGAGACACGAATAGACCAAGATAGCTTATGCTTCTCTCGTCTTTGTGCTATGTAAAACAACAGCACATCAGCCCCCCATGAGAGACTCTTCTTCCCACCCCACCCAGGAATCCAAAGTTTCAACTCTTGGCTTATCCACTTCAAAAAGGGGAGATGTAGCTGGGACAACATCTTGGCAAAAAAAGCCAATACATAAGAATTGAAAATTGAAGCTGACATTTGGATCCAATTGGGAACTACGTCTCCTAAGATATATTTGCATTGGATTGCTAGAAAGAGATACTTACCTGATTAGATCAGCAATAGATACAATTTTCAAGCTCTCCCGCTGCACAAACTCGCAAAGCTCAGGTAATCTTACCATGGAGCCATCATCATCTGCAACCTCACAAAGAACTGCCACAGGTTCCAATCCAGCTAACACAGCGAGGTCGACAGAAGCCTCCGTATGCCCAGCTCATTCCAGGACACCACCCTCCCTCTACTCCAATGGGAAAATATGTCCCGGCATGTTGAAATCTTCAGGTTTTGGAATCTCTAGACGCAAGAGCCAAATCTGTCGTTGCCCTGTCAAGCACTGATACTCCTGTAGTCGTCCCATGCTCTGCATCCTATAACAATGCCTCTTAATTAACATCCATTACAAGGTGAGAGAAGAGATGATTAAAGAAAATAACTAAGCTGATCGAAGGCTATTAGGAAATCAAGAATTGGAGGAAACAAAATTGTCTTACTTAACAATGAAAGAAAGCGCATGTTATCTATCATTGCTCTCGAAAATTGATTATCTACGAACTGTGGACAAATAACAATCCGAAGTGTCTCACTCTCCAAAGGGCCATGCCTTAAGTACATGAACGTCTGAGAAACCAAAACAGAATAACAATAAATACAAGCGATAAGAAACAAAAACTCAAGGATTGAAAGATAGATTTAGGGGGGATAAAAGCACGGTGAATGCAGTCCGAAGCTTGTCTTCATTCTCCACACATCAGAGGAAGTTGCAAGCGCTCCAAATCTTCCCTCTTTCATGCTCGCGCAACCAATCCCAAAGTGCCATGCTTCACAACGAAACACCAATTCGCGAAGAAGGGTCGGCCTGAAGCAGCAGAATTGGAGGATTACCAGTTTCGGCGACCTCGGCATGAAACAAGGCCGCTCGGATCTTCGCCATGAAGGTCGAACGCCGATTGGAGTTTGGATATGGGGCTTTTTGGGCCGTCGACAAAAGCCCTAAATTCGGAACGATCGGGCACTGGCATTATCAATTTGTGGGGAATCTTTTCGGCAGAAATTGCGAGTGTTGGATCGACGTCGCTTTTGGAGAGCCTTTCTCCGATGGGCATTAGAATCTGAGGAGACAATACAAAGAGCATTTTCCGCTCAGCTCCTGAGCACTTTCATCTTTGGACCAAATAGGAAGTCTTTCTCTTCTCCCTCGACGACGACTGTCTCCACTTTAGAATTTTATTTTATTTTTTTTAGCAAAGATTAACGATTAAAAGAAAATTTCAATTGGGCCCCAAAAAATTAACAAGAAATACAAAAGGAGGTGGCACGAGATGTTCTGGCGATAGGGGCCCGACTGAACCGTCCTCCCGCCGTCCCCACTTTGCTGCACTCATCTCTATACACTTGCCTGGAGACGCTGCTTTGAGAAGACGTGTGGCATAAAAAAAAAAAAAAGAAAAAGCATAATATAATATACAACAACTCATGTGCTCTTCTACTATGTATTCCTCTACTATTTTAGCTATTATATAGTTTTTGAACATTTGAAAAAATAGTTTTGTGATAGTTAACAAATTAAGTTATTATATTAGACAAATCACTCATATTTAGATATACACGTACTTAAACGATACATATAAATTTAATCGTTGGAAATTTATGGACTAAATGTTAACTAAACATAAATTTGGATAGATTGCACATGCAAATCTAACTAATTGATAAAATACTTAAAAAAAGTCTAGGAGAATCGACTAAGTAAATTGGACTATATATCTTTTTAACACATGACATGTAAATACACACACACACACATATATATATGCAAATTTATTGTCCATGATTTTTATGTTTATACAAGAATGCTTCTATATAGAATAGAGATAAATGCACCAGAAACTTTGAAAACTTTTAATGAAAGTATAATCAAATTCTAAATTTTATCTATCAGGCACAACCAAGTAGCTTAGTTATTTTTGTAAATTATGATTAACAATATAACCTAATGATGCTGCCACTTTTAACTACTTTCGAGAAATAGAGCGTCAAATGAGCCCCATATTAGCAAAATATGGTGGCACACTGCTCATCACCACCGACAAGGATCAGTCACGTGATGCTTTTGGTCCTAGGTCCTCGTGCTGATTAGTGTGCCACTATCCCATGGGAGCTAGGGGAAAGACCACAAAATGAGAGCTTTAAAATCTTCCATTAAAAAAAGAAAAAGAGTTAGGTGCACCATCAATTTCAGGTGTCATAAAAAAAAATATTTGAAAAGATCACGTTGGACTTTGTCACTTAAATTAGAGGACATAATGTGAAGTACTTGATAATAGTTTAAGCGAATTTTAGGATTTTATTACACAACTTGAAAGCGTTAAGATTTGATTGGATCTACAAAATTTGAATTAATTTTTCCTCGTACATGGCTTAATTGCAAAAATTTTACAAATTATATGTTAGTGATATAACAACATCCTTTTTCTTTTACCAAACTTAACATGATAGCTAATGACACAAGAATGATGTGATAACTGAACTAACAATTGAAAGCATAAAGTAGTAGATGGAATACAAGACTAGTGGTGAATTGTTATTTGCCTTAGATAAGTAGCGTAATGCTTTCCCAAATGTTGTGTGCTCACTTATCACAAATTGATGTCAATCGTTGGATGACAAAGCATCTCAACTATGTGATCAAAGATAAACTGATGTCCACTGTTGGATTTAGCACAATAATTTGTCCTACCAAACCTCACCGTCCCATAGCTCACACCAAAATTAATAAATTGTGTTCTATCATCAAGAAAAATTATCAAAACACTCAAAACATTTTTTTTCAATTTTGTCAATTTAATTCTAAACATTTTTGTTTTACCAATCCAATCATAAATCTTTTACAATTGTACCAGTTTGGTCTATATGAACAAATTTAGCTGATCGGCAATGACGTGGATAACAACTGTCTAGTCAAAGTTAACGTGGTCAATTTTTAATAATATTTCATTTCTTCAAGTTTTATTTTTTTATTTCTATTTTTATTTTTTTCCCTCATTTCTTCTTCCTACCCAATCATGTGTAATTATAGAAAAAGCACACAAGCAGCCTAATATTGTCTCTAAAAGAAAATGACAATCCAAAAATCCCTATTGTAAAGCCGTAAAGGCTCGTCTAATTTCGGATTTTAATTTTTTAAGGATTTTCCAAAATTTAGGAGAAAAAACTATTTGAAGAGCTAGCAAATTTTTTAAGGAATTCCAATTTTCTGGATTTTTCTGATTTTTCAAGGTTTTCTAAAAATTTTATGATTTTATTATTTATTTATTCATTATATTTTTATGAATTTTCTGGATTTTTTTAAAAATCTACTATTTTTTATTTTTTTAATGATTTTTATGATTTTATTATGCTTTTAAAGATTTTAATGATTTTCATCATTATTATATTTGGGAAAAGGATTTCACGCCAGGTTTACCCGGGCCGACTCGCTAACCCGATCCGTCTTTCTGGACTCGACGCGCGTCGGATTAAACGTTAATTTTTGAAGCTTTTTGTTTTTTTTTTTAAATTCCTTCATTCCCATTCTCAAGTCGTCTTCTTCCCGAAGCCAATCTCTCCCCCTGCAACTTGCCGAATCTTCTCTGTGGAAAAACTCAAAGCTCAACACACAAACGCACTTCAAAAACTCAATAATTCCAACGTCGGCAGCCAACCTCGCCCACCGTCACCAAACCGTCACTGCCGATCATCTCCGACCATCGTCAAACCTTCGCCAACGATGGCTTACCCTGCGGTAACCCCCACATATCTTCCACCGAAACAGAATTCCCTTCTAACTTAACAGTCACACACAACAATCAAGAACCGAACGAAATACAAGTGCTTCAAAGAGAGGTAGAGGGATCTAACACGGCCTTAGCTAATCGCGATCGTCGCCAAGAGAAACAAGGATGGCTTTAGACTCCCACCACGTTCAAACGGGCACCATGAGCATGACATGCATCCAAAAGGAAAGAAGCGCAGAAGTTAGCGTACTGGACACGAACCATTACGGATCTAAACAATATCAAACATCCGATAATGCAAAGTCAGATTCAAAACGTCTAATGCGCAAATCATCAAACAGGTGGCGTGCGTTTTTTGTGTAAAAGTTCCGAGACCAAATATGATGCTGTACTCGGTCCAAACACAGTGCATCAACCTCTAGATCAGCACAAATTGCGACGAAAACGATCTCAGTTTATTAAGGTTTTCTCGTGAGTTCATTGGCTAAGTTTAATCCTCTAAACTTCAGCTAAACCGAACAAAAAAGAGTAGAGATGAAGCAGTGGTCTCTCCTTCTTCGAAAGAGATTTTTTCTCCCCTCTTTTGTTGATTCTTTCGCTTCTCTTCAGCCAAGCTCCCTGCAGCTTCTCCCCACTTCAATGGCCGACGCCAACCCAAAACAGAATTTTCTCCTTGCGTCACAGACGCTCTATTCTCACCAATGTGTGCGTGCAAAGGAGGAGAAGGACAAAGGGCCGAGCTTTTGAGGAAACAAAATGGGCTGAGAAAGGGAGAAGAAAAACCAAAGGAAAAGGGTTGGGCTGGAACAAAATAGGAAAAGTTAGAGGAAATTTGGGCCAATTCAGGGACTAAGCCCGAGTGGGCCGGAAATTTTGCTAAAGGAAACGGGCCAGGCATAAACCCGAATTTTATTTTATTTTATTTTATTATCTGTTTTCCTTTTTTTTTTTTTTTGGTTATCTTTCTTATTACTATATTTTTGTTGTTTTTACCTTCTTTTTTGTATTTTTATATTTTGGCAAAAATGGATACCGAGTGATCGAAAAAATTCGAGTGTCAACAGTGTTCTTTACATTTCTCCACTTTAAAGTACATATGAGATCAAACAGTCTAGATGTAGGATCACTCCAAATCCAATGTGTCTTCCTACTTGTGAATTAGCCAGCAAATTCGAATTGGAGCATCTATTTTCTCAAGTTCATGATGTACCCAACTCATGTGAAGAGACTCGGGGTGGGGGAGGTAAGATCCTGAGCTTAATTCATCACTAGCATATCTCAAATTCCAATATAAATGCCGCCTATTTTAATTTCTTTTGCCAAGTGAATTTGGTGTAGTGTAGGAAGAATGTGATATGTTATTTTCTTCAGAGCTTTCATGGTTCAATGTCTTAAACCGGGATTTATTAATAAGGATGGGTTAACTTGGGAATCGGGTGGACATATTTGGGAAAAGTACCAAAAAAGTCATAAACCTATTGCATTTGTACCAATTCAGTCATAAACTTTTCAATTGGACCAATTCAGTTCTAAATGTTTTAATATTGGTACCAATTCAATCCATCTAGGCTGGTGCTAACGTGGCAATTTTTATGATTTTTTAATGATTTTTTCGAATTTTTTATTTATCTTTTATTAATTTTTTAAATTTTTTTTTTCTTTTCGCTTTCTTCTTGGCGGTGGTGGCGAGCCTCCGGTGAGGCTCGCCGGCCACTGGGTGAGGGCTGCGAAGCCCTCGCTTGCCACCGGCGAGGGTTGCGGCCCTCGCCCGGCCTCTCCCAGGCTACCAGTGAGGCGGCTTCGCCCGAATTTGGGCGAGGCCAACCTCGCCCGTGGTTGGCGAGGCCATGGCGGCCATCGCCAGGGCGGAGGTGAGGGCCGCGAAGCCCTTGCCAGCCGCTGACGAGGGTCACAACCTCGCTCGCCCTTGCCTTGGCCTTGCCGCTGAGTCCCTAGCGCCTCCTCTGCTGTCGACCTCGGAGCTTCTCGACCTCGTCACCGCCGCCCTCACCTCCACGAAATCCCAATTCGAGGCCCTGGTCCCCCACCTCCCGCACCTCACGCCGCCGCTCCTTCGCCCGATCTTCGCCTTCGAAACCCTAGCCCGCCGCCCCAACACCCTCCTCTCCTTCTTCCGATGGTGCCAGTCCCATAACCCATCCCTCGCTTGCTCCCCTTCCCTCCTCCTCTCCCTCCTCCCGCGACAAGGCTAGGGCGAGGCCGAGTGAGGGTCGCGACCCTCGCCGGCGGCTGGCGAGGGCTTCGCGGCCCTCGCCTTCGCCCTAGTAATGGCCGCCATGGCCTCGCCAACTGCAGGTGAGGCTAGCCTCGCTTAGATCTGGGTGAAGCAAAGACGCTCGTGGCCCCGGGAGAGGTCGAGTGAGGGCCGTGAAGCCTCATTGGCCACTTTGCCAAGAAGAAAGCAAAAAAAAAAAAAATTAATAAAAATTAATAAAAAGAAAAATTAATTAAAAATTCGAAAGAATAAAAAAAATCATAAAAATTGCCATGTCAGCGTCTAGCCACTGGCCAACATCCATGTCAACGTCGACCGGCCAAAATTGGCCGGATGGATTGAATTGATACCAATATTGAAAGGTTTATGATTGAATTGATCCAATTGAAATGTTTATGATTAAATTGGTACCAATGCAATAGGTTTATGACTTTTTTGGTACTTTTCCTGGACATATTTATCCTCCACTTGGTAAAGAAATCTAACCAAAGAAGAAATGGCAAAGGAACAAATACCACTAATCCAACAATTGATTGAGTTAAAACACCAAAAATGTCATTTTAGGCCTTTTGCGGTGCTGACCTGAATTTAGAATTCCTAAGTATGCCTCATTTGTGCAATTGTGATAAATCGATGAAGAAGTGTACTCTTTCTGCTTTTATTTTCTCCCCTTTCGAGCTAGCTGCAATTTATCAGCTTTTTTTTTTTTCTTCTGAATAGAATCTTTTGATGTCATCGGTGCTTCTCATGTTTCCATGAGAGATAATCTTTGAGTAATCTTTTTCTAGTTCGTAACGTTTCACAATACGCCTTTGGTAATCTATAGTTTCCTAGATCACATATTTTGATACACAAGCAACATTTTAATTTCAACTAAGTAGAATGATCGAAAGTACTTGCCATTGTCTACGAGATTCCTCCTATCTTTTCGCAGGCTTAATTAGTCTAATTGCAGAGTGAGCCGTTTATGAGCTGGTGAATTCATATGTTGGTGATGTGGCCATCTTACCTCTCCATTGATAAAATAAAATAGTTGGCGGTAATTGCAGATGAAGTCCACATAGAACTAGCAAAATACATGTTTGTTGCGCAGCTCCAAGACTATAGTTTCCACGTATTTTTCTAAATGTTAGTTTGATTCTATTTTGCCTTTGTTCATATTTCAAGTTAATTATTTTTCTTAACCTTTCAAATTTTAATTTGGTTTTATCATGAATATTAGTTTTTTTTTTTTTTTTTACTTACATTACTATATTTAATAAGTTATATAGACATTCATGTCAAGATAGAGAAATATTGATGGCCCCATACTTTAACATCCCTATGAGAAAAATCGGTATGAAATTAAAAAAAAAAATGTAAGGTATTCTTTTAGAAGTTAAAATAAAGGTTCGCTAAAATATAAGTTGAAGACCGATGCAGACTATACTTTGAACTTGATAATGCTGTAAAAATATCCTTTAAAATATTAATCTACTCTATCAAATAAAAGCATCAATGACCTCTTCAACCTCACATTTTTACAAAGAAACTTCCATAAAAGGCCTGTGCATATATTTAAGAAGATCGCAAGTAAGCAGCAAATCTATTGCATTCTAAATTTGGCGCTCCTCAATGTTTGAAGCGGATCAACCTGGACTATAAAACTAGAAATGCATAGTAATGACATCGTTTAGTTGTTGAAAGGGTGGCAAGAATTTTTGGAGCTAGTGCTTCAAAGATATTACGATGGCATATAATTGTACAAAATTGCGATCGTTAATTTAAACTAAGCACGCACTTTAGTTAAATTGTATACATTCTAAAGGCCACTCGATATGTGCATGAACATGGACATGTTGCCAATGTTTTATTAAATGAGATTAACCTAGATTGACATGTAGTTGCAAAATTACGACACTCCATCATTCAATTTTACTCAATGCAAGGGCATTTTAGTATATTAAAGAAAAGCAATACAGACCAATTGCATGGTATGAAAAAATGTAATAGAAATTTGAGGAAGGGAAAAACTGTGGTGACAATCAATAGAGGGGAATGGCAAGTAAAGAAAGTTTCGATCATGGATCAAGTTAGGCCCGATCACATGTATGCCAACAACAAACTAGGGCATGTGTGGATCACTTAGTCGGCCCCGTCCCAGTCATGAATCGAGCTATGTCTAGTTGTGGCTTGATTCATTCTTTCCCTTTTTCAATCTTATGAATCTTGTCCCTTTCCTTTGTCAATTTCCACACATGCCTTAGATTCTTACTTTGCTTAAGGTGATCCAAGGGTGGCAAGGAATCATGCCCGAGCCTGGTATGATTTCATGCTATTACGGTTATGAGTGGGGAGGGGCCAAGCTATCAAAAGGTCTTTCAGACCTAACCTTCAAAATTGAAATGGGCCAAGGCTTCATGTGCATGATAGGAGGGTCTTATTGAAAAACCAGATTCATCTATACCGTGAGGACTTGAAATACTTTTATGAAATTTTGAATAAGATCGCATATCAATCTGGTTAACAAAAGTCTATGGTGTTATCCAAAAAAATCCATAATTCCTAAACTTGGAAGAATACTGTTAAAGAATGAAAACATGAGAATATTTGGTTTGGATGTTTCTGTTTAGTCATAACATTTTTTTTGTTAAAATGTAGTCACAATCTTTATTTATATATATATATATATAGACACACACTCACATTAAGGAGTAATTTGACATTCTAATCCTACTATTACGCAAAAATAATAAACATCTTCAAAATTTCCTTATAAAATGAGTTTGTTTGTTTGTTTGTTTGTTTTTTTTTTTGGTTTATGGTATGATATGAGGGGTTTTCTATAAAAGGAAAAAATTGTGAAAATTGGAGAGATAATGCATGAAAGGTCAAGACTTATTTTGAGTTATTGGACAACATTAAATAGATATAAAGCCATGTTTGGTCGTTCCAATTTCTAATCAGGATAGGACTAGATATGATATGATATGAAATCCATGTATTTTATTATATCATATCCATTGTTTGGTGATTGCATTAATAAAATCGAATATATTCACATCACATTATGCATATTGTTTGATATTAACACTTCTATGAATCATAAATTTTACAAACATAAATGATAAAAATCTCTCGCGACACTCTTGTCTACTTTATTTTTATTTTATTTTTTATTTTATTTTCCTCTATTTTTTTAATTAATTTCTTTTTTATTTCTTTCTTCTCCTTCCATCATTCTCTAATAAACATTATTAAAAAGAAAATTGTATTAATATACCTAAAATAATGAAACACCTAAAATATGTAATAAATATATATTTATATATTGAATTTATATTATAAGATATAATTAAATTCGAATATATAAAAAATAAGATTAAATTAAAAAACTAAATTTTTATTTTTTTAATTTAAAATTTCTTATATTAGAATTCAAATATTATTTACATTGAAATATAATTTTAATTTTTTAATTTAAGAAATTTATTATTTGAGAAAAAAAAATTTCCTATTATGAACGTTAAAAATCCTATCCGTCTTTATCCCACCTCGCCAGAATAATTTTATCTGATATATATCTCATTTATATCTCACTTTATCTTATCTTGAGCAGTCACCAAATGTAGGATAGGATAAATTTTATCATATCCTGAATTTTATCATAATCGCCAAATGCAACCTAAGAGTCTAAGTTAGCCCAAGTTTGATATGTCAATAGGTAGAACATTATAAAAAATTATTCATACACACACATTATACACATACGGCCATTTTACATTTTATTGAGTGTTTTCTTTATGTTTAATTTAAAATTTTCTGGTATTTTGAAATTTAAAGTCAATAGAAATAGAAGTTTCGAATTGATTATGGCATTAGAAGAAGAATGTAAGCTAATGTATAATTTATGACATGAATAAAGTCTATATAGTAAATAGGAAAACTCTCGTTTTCTATGACATCATCAAGAAAGTTATTATTTTCCAGTAAGCAGCCACGAAAATCCCATGATTGAACCATTCGTGCAAGAAATGAGGTCCACATGTATTCTCATTTGATAGAGCTCTGTCACCGGAAAAAAGCAATGCAAGTAGTAGGCTATTCGGTGCAATAATTTGACAAGATGTCTTTTTAATGGAGTGTCCCCACTCTCTCTATCTCTAATTGACCTTTAGCAGAGCATCCCGGCTAAGATATTTTGCTACAATGTGGAAATAAACCAATGATTATTGATAAACCAAGTTGATTTATAGTTGGGCAGAAATGGTGTTCCTTCAGCAATGTTCATTTTTCCTATTGAAATGAAATTTGCTTCTGTTTTTTTGTGTGCCTCTTTTGTGGTTAGTCTGTTTTTGTGTACTTCTATGGTAGCTTTTGTTTCAAAAGGGTCGTGTTGCTTGCTGGGGTGGGTGCTGCGCCTTTACTTCTAATAACTACTATTTGGTAGATGTAGTAATGGATTCTCAATTTTGGACTTGGAGACTTTGCGTATTGTCGGACCCTTTTGTTTAAGTCAAGCGTTAGAGTGAGAGATTTGGTGATATGGGGCTTTAACTTAGCCACTCGACCAAGCAAAGAGTGCTGATTATAACTCTTGAAATTGGCAAATACTATCAAGAATTGTGAATTCATCTTGTGTCTTCTCTCATTCCGTGCGCTTGTATTATGATATTAAATTCATATTCCTACATTGCTTGTTCAAATAAGCATGTGGGCAAACAATTCCATTTGGACTTTTCAAGGTCTATATTGAGGAAAATAATAATTCTTGAAGTTAAGGATCACATCTTGTAAAAAATATAGAGGACTAATTTGCGTTTACCTTGTCCTTTGCTATGCCTAACGTAGTCCCCTCATATGAGGGTCAATAAATAAGAGAGTTACTAGAACTAGTCCCAAGATGCAATAATTTGAATAGACATCAGATAGTTTGTCTAAGGTGCACCATCTATCTCCCTCTCGTGACCAATTTTAACAAAGATATGTTTTGAAAAGACTAAAGACCTGAGCAAGTCTTTAAACTGCTCCACCCTGAATTGGTCATCCCCGAGTGTCTTCTCCCCACAAGCCATTTCAAGGCAAGTGAGGGGAAGAAACAAGGGATGAAGTCCCCAAGGGTAATCGCGGCCAACTCCTTTACGGAGTGGGAACCCCCTCTGATCCTCGTGATGCCCTTTTCCTAGTGTGCTAGGCTGGGTACAGGGAAATGACGAGGCCTACCTCCTGGCATAGTACTCTTGGACAATCAATGTTTGTCTTTTAGTGGGGGGAGGAAAGGATGGAGACTAGACATCTCGATGGTCATTGTTCAAGCAAAGGAACAATGATGGGAAAATCATCGATTTCTACACTTAAGAAATCGATTGGCGCTTTGTCTTGGCCTAAACTAAGGTTAAGTCGCCAAGCTCCATTATCTGTGTTAGAGATATTTAGATATCTTCTAAAGATATTTATAATATTTTTTCTGAAGATGAAATGACTAAAGACAGCATTGACAAAATCTAGAAGTTACTGAAAGTGAGATGAATAAAGATGGCCGCATAAAGGAATTAAAGGTTGGGGTTTGATTTGATTCATTCTCTTTTGATGGCTTAGGAAATATCCTATATATCTTTGACGGTTTGTACCAATCTTATCTTTCTTCCTTGTCGTTTGTGTCTTTGTTAAAGTTCTAAATTGTTTAGAGAACCTATCGGTTCAATGCCCATAATTGGAAAGCGATCCGACCAAGGCCAGTCCCCAAATTTTACTCAAAATCAAATTGGTCCTCGTGCAAATCAACTTAAAATTGGTTGGTTAAGACTGGTTAAGTTCGATTTTGTAGTGAACCAACTCGGTGGCTCACTCCTAATCCTTATCATTAAGATATTGTAAATATGTGATTGGCTCTATTTAAGAACATTGTAGTGGGGTTCATCCACGTCAATTTTATGCAAATCAATCACCAAAAGAAGCAAAACTATACCATTTAACTAGATACCATCCTTTCTTAAGAAATTATGCAGAATGCATAATACATTTATTTTTTACTATAAAAGATTATGCTTATTAACATCTCTACTTTTGTAATTGTTGAATATTAGCAATATGATAATATGTCAACATTGTCATTTTTAAAAATAATATAGAATGCAAAACACTCTTATTGTTTACAACAAAATTTTGCTTACTTAATCCAAAAAATTGGCATAGGTAATTGGGGTGGTAGGGATTTCCATCTTAGGAAGTAGAGGTCGTTGGTTTGAATCCAACAAACTACAAGTAAAATATTTTGGGTTTAGGTCACCTTTGCCAAAAGCATGAGCTTAACTGATTCCTTGGATTTGTAGGATATTTTATGAGTTACTAGGTAGACAGGTCTCCATGCTTGTATCCTTACATTATTAAATATATATTCTTATTTTATGTGGTATTTTTTATATTCATTATTCCTCGTAAACTAGGAAGTTATTTTGCAAAAGGTCCTTGTCAACTTAATTACAAAGAGGAAGTCCCTCATGACTTTAATTAGTTATATAATTTTTTAGTTAGAAAATTATGATAACACTATATATATAGTTATGAGCATTTTGACATTCTAATCTAAGAATTATAGTTGGTAAAAAAAATTAAACAGCTTCAAATTTTTCTTATGAACCGAGTTTTTTTACATTTTATTCACTTAAAGGAATGATTTGAGGGGCTTTTTGTCAACAATTCTGTGAAAATTTGAAAGATAGTACTTATTTTCAACTAACATCAAAACGTTAATTGTATATATGGATCTAAGTTAATCCAAATCTATTACATTAATAAACAGAAAAATATAATAATTTGCTATTCAGTATATAAAACAATAACATTAAACTTCTGGATTTTTTATTTATTTATGGTAGCTTAGTTATAATGTTACTTGTATATTTTTAACATGATTTCCTTGACTGCCCAAGAAGGGGTTTAGGGTTAGTTCAAATGTTTGTCCATTAACGGTGGAAGAAAGGATGCAAGGATGGATTGGGACTATCATACTAGCAGTGGGAAAGGAAGAAAAAGACCATTTGTTGATCAATGTCTGTCCATCATTGGTGGAGGATGGGTTGGAGACATAAACATTGATGATGTTGACTATTGTAAAGGAATAATAATGCAGAGAATCATCAATTCCTATAATCGAGGAATTGATTGGTATGGAGTTAAGACCAAAATTGAGTTTAGGTTAACATCTCTATCTTGTAATTTTTGATTTATCAATAAAATGATGGATTTATGTTAAAATTTTCATTTTCTTCAGAAATGATACATAGTGCAAAATACACTTGCTCTTTAACATAAAAAGTATGCTCACTTAACTCTAGAATTGGCGCAATTAACTGGGGTATTGGGGATTTCCAGCTTAGGAATTAGAGGTTGTCATGAATTTTACAAATATATGCAAATAGCTCTGGGTTAGAGTAGCCTATATAGGTCGAAGGCCTGAGTTCAACTAGTTTACAGGACTTACGTGATGTTTCATAAGATTCTAGCCTGACAAATCTACACGTCCATGCCCCTATATTACAAAAACTAATGTACTTACTTTGGGAGAATGATAATTTCACAAAAAAATTTGCTCGTATGCACTTATTCCTCATAAAACTAGGTAGTTATTACCCAAAAGATCCTTGTCAACTTAATTAGAAAGAGAACATTTCTCATAACTTCAATTTGTGATCACATTTTCTTTGTTAGAAATTAGTCATCACAAATATACGAATTTGGGAGTAATTTGACATTCTGATCTATCAATCATGGCTGAGTTTGAGAAAAAGGAGTGAGGTAGTTGTGCAGGCGCCCGGCATTCTAGTAGAGCAAGCTGGCGAAGAAGACATCAAGCCGTGGGACTATAAATAGCAGAGGAGATGGCGGAGGAGGAGAAACTTGTGCATGAGATGGAAGCGTTGGTACTTACATCTCATGCCTTTTGTTTGGTTTAAGTAGAACAAAGTGTTAATGCACTAATCAGAGGAGCTGCATGCGAGCCGTCTTTATGTATGGTAATGCACTAATAGAATGTTCCGATAATTACTAGTCGGATCAGATCTCAAGTTCATCCACATTCTCTTATACAAGTAACGAAGAGAAGCATAATGGGTTTTAACGTTAGGCCAAAGATATAACTTATGAAAAACAAGAAAAAAAGGGTTCGGAAGTTAATTTGACCTTGTCATTTTATCAAACTATATTATGCTACGTTGGATTAAGATATGATTTTTTGGGATAACTTGCGCATAGTAGTTATACGGATGGTAGCAAGCTGTAGATAAATTATCAAGCCAGCAATCCACGCGGCACAGTGGCACTCCACTTAAGACGTCTTTTATTGTCCAAGTATTTTCTTAGGGTGCGTTTATTTGTGTTTCTGTTCAAAAATTGTTAGGGGAACAGAAATAGAAAAAACCATTTCTGTTCCGGGAATAATTTTTACCAGAAAAATGTGTTTGGTAAATTTGTTCCGAGAATAAAAAATAAATAGAAACACGTTTGGTAAATTTGTATTTTTTTTCTTTTAATTTTTTAATATTTTTAATATTTTTCTTTTTTTTTTCTTCTTTTGGTCGGTTACTAGCCTCGGCCATGGGGCGACCGGGACGAGGGTCGGCGGCCTTGCCTAGCGATGATGAGGCTTGCCGTGGTTGGGCGAGGCTCGACCTTGCCTTGGCCGGGCGAGCTCGGGCCCGCCTGATCCGATGAGGCCGAGCTCGCCGGATTTGGGCAAGCCCGAGCTTGCCAAGCCTCGCCGGTGGCGGGTGAGCTTGGCCTCGCTAGATTTGAGTGAGCTCGAGTTGGCCTCGCCGGATCCGAGCAAGTCAAGTTGGCCTCGCTAGATTTGGGCGAGCTCGAGCTCGCCCAGCCAAGGCAAGGCCGAGCCTTGCCAAGGGCCGGCGATACTCCGGCAAGGTCGCCGGCCCTCGACGGCCAGTCGCTGGCTATGGTCGAGGCCGGCGATCGGCCAAAGAAAAAAGAAGAAGAAAAGAATAAGAAAAAAAAGAGAAGAAAGTGTTTCTTGTGTTTTTGCTCTTTCAATTCTTCAAAAAGTATTTCTGGAACAAAAAAACAATTTTTTTTTTGTTCCTTATTACTGTTCAAATTTTGTTATGAGAACAAAAAAACAGATTTTGAACAAAAACGCAAATAAACGCGTTCATTGTTATTTTTTTGTTCATAAATATATATAAAAAAAGAACACAACCATGCACGACCTTAGTCATTTTTTTTCCCTTCCATCTATATTCATTTTGATAACGTTGTTCAGGATGATTGTCATGAATTAGGCAAATGCAAGAGCAATTCCAAAAAGACTATATACAGCATTTCATCATCATTTTTGTTGACCTCTATAGTTTACTCGTTCTTTTTGTTTACATTTTTAAGTATCATTTTCTGCATTTTTCTTTTGCTAAATTTTTTTTAAAATGGAAGTAATTAAATTTTATAAATTATGAAAAACAGATAACTCCACTTGTCAATAAATGTATAGTTTTGAAGGCTTCGAAAATCAATTTGTGGTAACTGCAATATTAGGATAATAGATGTTACAAGTGAAAAAATCCAAACAGACCCAAGCATTTGTGATAACTAGAATCAGATTTAAAGGACAATTTGCGGTGGAATAAGCGATGGCAAATGATGAAAGGACCATTTGCCATGGCAAAAGATGAAAGGATGGATCAGGACACTAGTACATAAGCGATGGCAAAGGATGAAAGGACCATTTGCGCTGGCAAAGGATGAAAGGATGGATACCTACTCTTGTTAGCCCATTAGTGCAGAGAAAATGATGGAGAAAGGACGTCGGTGATCGCGACTGGTCCGGTGAAGAAACAATAATGCAACAAATCATCCATTTTTATACCCAAGATATTGACGGGCGTTAAGGCCTTCGGTTAACAAGCTCCATGATATGTACCCATCTCTTTTTTTGTTATGGTTTGGATCTTTGCTAAGGTTCTAAATTGTTTGATCTCTAGTACTAAATCTCGGCCGTTGATAATCAAATGCTCCAACGAAAAGTTGTTGTGTTTCTATCCTCAAAATCTGAAGATTTTTGACATGTCAAGAATCAAAATCTGACTTACTAGGAAAAAAATAAATAATGCTTAGGCATTCAGACTCGTCGTGTATTTCTTTTCATCACCCTTACTTAAAAATAACACACGTCATTGGAGCTCTTCATTCCAATAAATTTGGAGCTAAACCCCTCAGTAAAAAGGCTTCCTGCTCATAAGAAAAATCATTGTACTGTCCCACCATTGTTTAAACTGCAAGTGCAGAGGAAGAGTGTAAGAAGGCCCTTCACGTCATGGGCGATACAACTGCATCTGACACCAAAGGCCATGTTGTACTACACATCTGTGTGTCCGTCTTCACTTATCATTTCCAAACTTTGAGTATGAAAAAATGTCACCAGAATAGCAGCAATTTCCCTCGTGTTGAGGGAGGGGGAAAGAGATTAAAACTATCGGTAAAAATGAGTGGAGCTTTTTACCGTGCAATAAGGGTGGTTGTGAAAGAAAATTGCCACGTTTATTTCACTGGTGGACCCCGAAACCAGCCTTAAACCGCGTCAATGAGTTCCAAGGTCCGCTCAGGGACTGGCGTACTTTTTTTTTCTATTTCATTTTTTTATTAAATTGCTCTTTCATATTCAATATTTTTGGAAAAATTCTCAATTAGGACACCATAATGGCATGTTCACGTTGGAATGTTCAAACTTGTTTTTTTTCGCAAAGGATCTCCATTAAAAGACTTGTAGGGTTCGGTTTAAACCAATTCAAAGCTGGTTCTAATTGATAACCGGCCTGAAATCAATTGTACTTGAGAACTAGCATTGAAATCGGTTAAAACTATTCTAGCTCGGAACCAGTCTTCCTAAATAGAACTGACTCGCTCAAGGCCAATAATAGGGAATCAAGCTGGTCAAGGCCGGTCCCCAAATTTGTATTGGGGAATCGAATATATGCTAGTGTGAATAGACTTGAAATCGATTGAGTAAGGCTCGTTCAATTCATTCTCTTATTGAACTCGCCTGCTTGTTCACCCTTACTCCCTAATAATTAAGATATCATAAACGTGTGATTGACTCTATTTAAGAACATTGTAATGGATTTTCCATCCACATCAAATTTATGCAAATCAATCACCAAAAGAAGCAAAACCATACCATTTAACTAGAGACTATCTTTTCTTAAGAGATTATGCAGAATGCAAAAGATACTTACTATTTACAAATAAAAATTATTCTTACATAACATCTCTTTCTTTCAGCTATCGAATATAAACAATAAGATAAATTTATTTTAAAAATAATACATAATGCAAAGTACACATTATCTACAATCAAAATATTATGCTTAACCAAAAAAGATGTTAGGAATTTCTAGCTTAGGGACTAGATGTCACCCCTTTGAATCCTACAAAAGTGGAAACTACTTCGAGATAGAGTCACTTTGCTAGCCAAAAGCCTATGGGGTTTGCAGAATATTTCATGAGTTACTAAGTAGACAAGTTTCCATGCTTCTATCCTTGGATTATATATATGTACTTACTGTTGGAGAAATATTCCTGGAGTATTTTGAAACTGACAAAACGTTTCCATCAGTCTAGTTTGAAGATTTGCAGACTCTACTATTTAAAGTCTGAAAACCTCCAGACTGCTAGACTCAAGATTCAAAGTCTATTCTCATTGACAGTTTCTAATCGATTGAAGAAAGGCTATCCAGAATTGAGTGTTTCATTAAGGATTTGACCTTATCGACTAGAGAAGATCTCTTGGCTGGATATGACATAACGGATTCCTTTATTCGAATCAAGATTGATTAAGGATCCGATGATTGACGAAGTATACTTGGAAGGTTCTACTTACGGAGATCGAGATCCTGATTGTATGGGCGAGCATGATTGATGGGCTATCAACATGTTCCTTAAATAGCTCGAATGATCTTCCTAATTGATTTTATCCAACGGGAAGGTTGTAAGAATTCCTTTGGTAAGTGCCAACGGGTATGATGGCATAAATGAATATATAAGGAAGACGTTCAAGTTGTTTGAGTGTGTGCATGATAGAAGAATTCCAAAGTCTAAAGTTCTTTATTCTTAGTCAATTCATTTACTGAGTGAAATCTTGTACGCAAAAAAGAGTCTATATTTTGAGAAACCTTGAGGAAGTGTGGTAGAGTATCTACACTGTGGAATCAACGGAGAGCCTTACTGTAACAACTCTTTTGTTCATAGTAAAATCCAGCCGGTGGGCTGTTAGTGCGGAATAGTGGACGTAAGCTTGGAATAAGCCGAACCACTATAAACCTTGTATTCAATTTTCTCCTCTCTACTCTCTGCTTTACTTTGATCATAATTCGTTTTGCTAACCAAAGGAGAACTTTATTTCTATTGTCTGCTTAGTATTACTCTCTTATCTCGAGAAATTATTATTACACCTATTCACCCCCCTCTAGGTGCTTATACTAGCTATCTCAATTGGTATAAGAGTTTGTGTACTCACTTTGTTTGAAGTGTTTTACTTCATAGTTAAAGATCCATGGCTAGTATGTGAGCTCCAAGGCTGGTAGAAGGGCAAAGCAATACCAGACCGCCTTACCTATAACAAAGTGAGTAATTTGAAGTACTTGCTAAATATCTCAATATCCATTTTACTGCATTCCAATGCTCTCTGCCTGGGTTCTGCATATATCGACTGACAACTCCCATTGCATGTGCAATGTCTGGTCTCGTGCTCACCATGAAATACATCAAACTCTCCACTGCTGATGCATATGGAACTGCCGCTATCTCGTCTTTTAAAGCCTGAGTGCTTGGACACATATCACTGAAAAGTTTGAAGTGACTCGCTAGAGGAATTGTAACCGGTTTTGCCTTGTCCATGTTAAATCTCTTTAACACATTGTTCACATAGTCTTCCTGCGACAACCATAATTTCTTATTTTTTCTGTCTCTGATGATTTTCATGCATAAAATATTCTTGACATCTCCCAAGTCTTTCATAGCAAACTATGATGATAACATCTTCTTCACTTCTACGATTCTCTTCATATTGGAACTAGCCACCAACATGTCATTCACATATAATGAGAGATACATAATAACACCATCATCATATTTGCGAAAATAAATGCAGTGATCAGACTCATAGTGTACAAATCCTTTTTCTTGCATGAAACCATCAAATTTTAGGTACCATTGTTGCAAAGCTTGTTTCAAGCCATACAAGCTTTTCTTCAAACGACATACCATGTGCTCCTTACCTTTGACTTCAAAACCCTTAGGTTGTGCCATGTATAATTCTTCATCTAAGTCACTGTGTAAAAATGCCGTTTTTACATCTAATTGCTCAAGATGAAGATCCTCCACTGCAACTATACTCAGCAGAACTCTAATTGGTGTCATTTTCACTATAAGTGAAAATATCTCGGAGTAGTCAATCCTTTTTTTTTTAGAAAAGCCCGTAACTATAGTCTCGCATTGTATCTAATGTTACCATCTACTTCATTCTTAATTTTGTACACCCATTTGTTTAATAAAGCCTTTTTACTGTGGGCTACTTGGTCAACTCCCAAGTTTTGTTCTGAAGTAACGAGCTCATCTCGTCTTTCATAGCACACTCCCACTGCAAGTGAGACGTGTCTACCTTTGCCCCATCGTAAGTCTCCAGTTATTTTGAATCTGTATATAAGATATGACTCATAATAGTATTAGCTGATGGATAAAAAATTACCTTTGGCTTTCTCACACGTGTAGACCTCCTTAAGATGGGTATTTTAGGATTGTTAGTCTGCTCTGAATCATTGTGTTCCTCTTGAACTATTTCTTCACTGATAATAGGCTCATCTTGAACCTCTCTTTAAAGTGCACTTTGATTTACTGGAAACATCTTCACGGGCATTGTGTCTAATTCAACATATTCTGGTTCTACTACATTCTCATGCTCTGTTTGATGATCATTATACATATTTTCTTCATGGAATACCACATTGCGACTATGGATGACTTTGTTATTCTCATAATCTCAAAGCCTATAGCCATACTCATCACCACCGTATCCGATAAAGATGCACTTCTGGAACTTAGCATCAAGCTTTTTTTCTATCCTCTCTGTCAATCAAAGCATATGCAACACAACCAAACATCTTTAGATGTGAATAATTAATCTTTTTACCTGACCACCATTCTTGTGGTATTTCTCCATCCAACGCACTAGATGGATTTCTGTTGATAAGATAAACAGCTGCATCAACTGTGGCGGCCCATAAGTGTAGCAGGAAACCCGCGTGTAGCCTCATGCATCTCGCACGTTCTAGAATAGTCCTGTTCATCATTTTAGCTACATCGTTCTTTTGAGGAGTTCTAGGAATGGTCTTTAACTCGTGTATGCCCTCTCGACTCAAATATTCTACAAATTCCTTACTCGTGTATTCACCACCATTATCATATTTCAGAGCTTTAATTTGATAACCTGTCTCTTTTTCTACCATGGTCTTCCACATTTTGAACATCCCAAATACTTCTGACTTTTCTCTAAGAGCATAGACCCAAGTCTTCCTTGTTGCATCATCAATAAATGTGACAAAATATCTCTTACCAGCATAAGAGAGTTCCTGAGCAGGTCTCCATACATTAGTATGAACCAACTCTAGCTTCTGGCCTTTATTTTGTCGCCAATTCAATTGAAAACTAACAGCCTCCTGTTTTCCATAAGTGCAACTCTCACAAAAATCTAACTCAACTTTTTATAAATCCGAAAATAATTTCTTCGAGTGTAACTGCTTTACACCTTTTTCACCAAGATGTCCTAAACAATAATGCAAAATAGTAGACAAATTACCTGTAACCATTGTAGTTGCAATCATATCACTAATATTGTCTCATTAGAGAAGGTAAAGTGTACCTGTACGCTTTCCTTTTGCTACTACTCTTGTCCCTGAGGTTATCTTCCACTCTCCGCATCCAAAGATTATTACCAAACCTTCTTGGTCAAGTTTATTGGTTGAAATCAATTTTTTCTTTAATTCCGGAATATGCCTAGTTTGACGCGAAACTAGACGTCCTCCACCTGAGATGTTCACAGTGACGGTTCCTTTCCCAACAATGGGACACATGTGGCCGTTTCCCACAACCACTTGTCCGAAATCTCCACTGACATAATCATCAAATATGTCTATTTGCGAAGTGCAATGAAAAGAAACATCGGAATCAATAAACCATTTATCTATTGTCAAGTCTAACCCTGCAGACAAACACAAGTTACCTAGCAAAGATTCATCACTAACCATATTAGCTCATTGATTCTCATCTTGCTGCTTCTTTTTGTAGGCTTCACACTGAAACCTCCGGTGTCCGGTTTTGTGACAAAACCAACACTCATCTTTTGCAACCTGTCTCCCACCCCTTGATTGTGATCTGCCACGCCTGCTGAATTTTCTTTTACTTTTACTTCTTCCACGGTTCTCCATTGTGAGTGCCGTTGAAGATGTAGATGCAAAAAAATTATCTCCACTTGAGACTCTCCTTCGCATCTCTTCATCCACAATACTATTCATAGCATCATCAAGAGTTAAATTATCCTTCATGGTGCTCAAAATTCCCTGTACTACGGTATTGTAGCTTTCTGGAAGAAAACATAAAAATAATAAAGCTTGAAGATTCATATCTAAATTTATGCATGCAAATTCCAATTGACCCGTGACTTGCGTGAAACTATTAATATGCTCGCCACGTAACCTCTATCGATAACTTCATATTAACCAGTTTTTTAGCAAAAAAACTTGATTTGATGTGGACGGCTTTTCATAAATATTCGTTAAAATATCCATGGCTTCTTTTGCAATTTTTGCTTTCGCGATACGGTACCCTGTCTTTTTCGTCAACCCTAGATGAATCGCACCTAATGCCTTTCAATCAAGAATTTTCCATCTGGCTTCTGCTATCGGATCGACTTTCGCCATCTTGAGTTTCCAACCCTCAAGTGGTGCATAGAGATCTTTTTGATAAAGATAATCCTCTATTTGTAGTTTCCACCATCCGAAATCCTCTCCATTGAACTTATCGATTTTGATTTTATTTTCTGCCATCATATTTGCTTTCAATCGAACGTCACCAAAAACCCTCGATATTCTCGATTAGCCAACCTAGGCTCTAATACTAGTCGTTACGAAATCGCAAGCCGATTCCACAAAAATAACGCTTGCAAACAATTCACTAGATAGAATATAGTAATAAAAGAACAGAATTAGATGAACACGCTATAAATTTTGTTATTGTAATTCACCCAAACCTGGGCTACGTTTCTGCGCAGAGGCACTCTGCGAATCCACTAGATTTCGAAAAAAGTTGGAATATAAAGATGATCTTCTGTCAAGATCATGGCACAAAGAGATTGAGAACCCTCATCAAGAAAAAAATACTCACTTTTTCTTTTCTCTTTTTCTTGCCTCTCTATTTTCTTTTTTAGCGTCTTGATGGCTAGAATCTTGCTATCGCTAATATAAAGATATCACTTTTAACCTAAAAGAAAATCTGATAGAAAAGACAAACAAGCCCCTAAAAACAAATATTTGGCTTCATATATAACACTCCGGTCCCATGGTTTTTGATCTCTTCACATTAATGAGGTTTTTCACGTAAAAAATTGTCTTGTGTTCATGTGCTTGATATTTATTTTACTCTACTATATCGATTCCTATTAGGTTTACATAAGATGTGAGATTATTTTATTTCGCTGCGTGGATTTGATATTGTTCAAATTGTTACTGTTCTCCCATTAAGAATGTATACCTCATCAATGTTTGTCCATAAGCAGTGGAGGAAGGCTGGAGACATGGACGTTGGTGATGTTGACTGGTGGTATAAAAGGGCACTAATGCAGAAATTCATCCATTTCTAATTTCCGTACTCGGAGAAATTGATTGGTGTTTAATTAAGGCCTAAGCTAATGCCCATAGTTTATACTCATCTCCTCTTTCTTCCTTGTGATTTGGGTCTTTGCTAAGGTTCTAAATTATGGAATCTCTGGTATTAAATCTCAGCGTTTGATTATCAATTATTCCCACAAAAAGTTGTTGTGTTTCTATCACCAAAATTTGAAGATTATCGATATGTCAAGAACCAAAATCTGACTTACTGGAAAAAGAAAAAATAATGCTTAGATAGAGCCCTTGGTGAAGGTTTGGTGTTTAGAGAAGTCATAATACTGTTGCCCCCATTAATATAAACCGCAGAAGAAGAGTGTGAAAAAGACTTCCAGTCACCGCTGATACAACTGGCGTACGACACGAAGGGCCACGTTATACTATCTATCATTTTGTCCATCTTCACCTTACGGTTACCGAACTCTGGGCAAAAGACGATTCAAGAAAGCCAGCATTTCCTTCTGGAGAGAGAGAGAGAGAGAGCAAAGCGGTCAATAAAAATGAAACCAACTTTTTATCCTGCAAAAAGGACAGCTGTAAAAAAAAAAAAAAAAATCCCTGCAGGACCAAAAAAAAAGAACAGAAGAAAATCACTATATCCAAGTTTTCGAAGAAGAGACCTCACGTACAGCTTGAAAGAATAATTAGAAATTGATGATTTAAAGTCACATTTTTGACATAAAAGGCCATGACTATTGCACTTGCCCCACCTGGCATACACTTTCATTAGACGTGCACCAAAGATAATTTATAAATAATTAATACCATGAAAAATCCAAAATTGATACATTTATAATAAATTTATTCAAAATTAAATTTATCTAAAACTAATTTTTTAACTATAAAAACTCCAAACGAGTGTACATTTGATAAATTTCCCCAAAACTAGTATGTTTGTGACAAATTTACTCTTTATTAATTTTCGTTAAATTTTACCATCAAATTGTTGAGTTAGATGACACGTGATAGTTGATTAATTCACCAATTTGAGATTTTGACAGTTTTACCCTTTTTTTTTTTTGTGGTATTAATTCAATTTAACGAAAGGTATATAATACTAGCTTAAGATTTTTGATAGTCAAAAAAGTTAGTTTGGGATAAATTTGTCGCACGTATATTGATTTAGAATTTTTTTTATGTTCATTTGTGATAAATTTATCACGGGTATATTAGTTTGGGATTTTTTGTGGTAAAAAATTAGCTGGGGGTAAATTTGTTACAGGTGTATCAAGTTGTGGTTTTTTGTGATAAAAAAATTAATTTGGAATAAATTTGTCATAAGTGTATCCGTTTGGAGTTTTTCGTAGTATTAACCCTACATAAAAAGTCAAAATTATTTTCAACTTACAATCAATATTTTTTTATTATAAGGGTTTAAGTCAGCTCAAGTCTAATATGGCAATAATATAACATTATACCATTTTTATGGGTCATCCATTTCTATGACACGATTGTTAATAAGCATGCCATTAATTTTATCTTGGCTAGCGACGATGTGGAGCAGTCTGCTATCATTCAACTTCCTAAGTCTATCTCCATCCATACGCATCTCCTCATTCTACCTCAACATTTCGGTCATTCTTAAGATTCGAAATCGTTAGATTGCTGGTACTAAATCTTAGCCGTTGATCCCTCATCCTTTTTTGGCCACAACCATTCTTCCTGCTTCTCTTCTTCTTCGGCATCCATTTCATCATTCCTCTCTGTCTCTCTGTTTTACTCGCTCTTCGTCAGGCTCACCACAAAAAGAAAAAGTAATCCTCACGTATAAAGACTAAATACTATTTCTCTTTATCAGCCCCGATAAAAAAAAAAGAAAAAAAAAAAGGCATTGTTGTAGACCCTTGTTGTAGACCCTTTATTCCAATAAAATCTTGGAGTTAGGACCCTCAGTAGAATAGAAGGGCTTCCTGTTCCTACAAAAAGACCATTGTAATGTCCCACCAATACCATACACTGCTGATGAAGAGTGTTAAGAAAGGACTTCAAGTCACCGCTAATAAAACGGCATCTGACACCAAGGGCCATGTGGTATCAGAGTGTCCATATGCACTTTCTATTGCGAAACTTTGAGTCTGAAAAAAATGATGCCAGAAAGGGAGCAATTTCCCACATGGTGAGGGAGAGGGACAGAGATTAAAGCTGTCGGGAAAAATGAGACGAACTTTTTATCGTGCGAAAAGGGTAGCTGCACATCTAACGATCTCATAATGGTTGTCGATCATCGGGCAAAAAGAGGTAGCAACTTCTCCATCTTTCCATTCTCACCTACAGTATCTCTGTGTGTGGAAAGGGAGTCTCGGTTTGATAGTGTTTATCATTGTGTTTTCTGGGTGTAAATTTTCTTTTTGAGAAATTAAACTCGTTGACACAAAATTATGTACTAACTTCACGTTGAAATCTATATCTATATGACTAAATAATATCAGTCTTTGCGGAGAAGACTCTGAATTTGATTATATTATCATTGTCTTTGTTTGGGTGTACTTTTTCTTTTTGAGAAATCGTACTTTTTTTATAGTAAAGATATATATGCACTAACTTCACGTACAAAAATTAATTGGAGAATCTATATTCATAATCATGTAACAGTTTCCTCCCTAAGGGCTGCATCTAACATTGACACATAGCATTCTAGATAAGTAGAGAGGTCTTCTCCTAATTCCAAGAATTGGATTTGCTACATTCTCCAACAAAAAACGTGGCGACCACCTAAGCTAATATTATGCACTACTCGATAGATAGATTATTCATATATAATAACATTTTTTATGCATTAATTTCTTGTTAACTATATAAATGTTCTACTCAACGTAATCACAAGGAATATGTGCCTCATGACTTTAATTGTTTATACTTAATCAAAATAGTTTCAAACGGTCATACTGCATCTACCGCATTGGTAGTAAATTTCCCTTTCCAACCTAACAATTTTGATGGGCATGTTTGTCTCCGGGGCTAATAAACGTATATAATTTTAGCCAGCTAACATTCTGTATCCTGAGGTCATATCATAAATATCTATCATATGATACTATTACTTTAACATTATGCTTATTTAGCTTCTCTATCATTCAATTATTGAATGTCAATAGTACGATAATTTTATGTAGACATTATCATATTTCTTAAGAAATGAAACAGAATGCACAATACACTTGCTCGTTACAATAAAACGTTATGCTTGCAAGATTTGTTCAATTGGTTGGGGGCATTGCGAGATTTTCTGTTCGGAATTGGGAAATCGCCCGTTTCAATCTCACAAGTTGCGTGCAAGTTGTTTTAGGTTAGAGCTACCTACACAGGTCAAGGCCTGAGCTTAATCGGTTTTGGATAGATAATTCATAAAAAGTGGAGACTTGTTTTCACTTTATGGTCCACATTAATTAGATATCTGTCTATTCGCGGTAGAGGAAAGGAACGATCTTTGCGAGTCCACATTGGTGGCTTGATAGGGGCGACCGACAGCGGGATTTCTTTTATTTCAAATCGTTAAATCTCCGGTACGAATCTCAGCCGTTGATCCCTCATCCTATTCAGTACTCAAATATCTTCGCCTTCTTCATCTCTCATCCTTCTTACTCTGTTTCGCTCTTTCTCCTCCGCATAACCATTCTTCTTCACTCATCTGCTGCCTTTTTTTTTGTCATTCTCTCTCTCCTCTCTCTGTTTTCTCGCTCTTTCTTTCCCGGAAAAAATATCAAAGGAAGATGTCGATCGATCCCGTTATTTCTATTGCGTGGGATGTCTTGAAGTCCGTAGTTGATCCCATCAAACGACAATTCGGATACGTGATCTACTCGAAGAGGCACGCCCAAGATCTTCAGAAGGAAGTCGAGGAGCTTGCGGATGAGGTTGATAGGGTCCACAATGTCGCTGAAGAGGCCAGAAACAATCTTCGGAATGTCTACAGTCGCGTCACGGAGTGGCATGCAAGTGCTGAGACGGCCCTGAAGGAGGCGCGAGACCTGTTGGGCGACTTCCAAGAGGCGAGCAAGACTTGCTGCTATGAAACTCTTCCTGATCCCAAGTGTCGCTATCAATTCAGCAGGAAGGCCAAGGACAAGATTGAGGTCATTCAGGGACTCACTAAAAAATGCAGTGGTTTCAAGGAATTGAACGACATCTCCTTCAGCAATCCTGCTCTGGGGAATGTTGCTGCTCTGACTCCAGCCAAGAAAGAGGGCAAAAATGTCGTCCAGTTGGCCACTGTGACAGCCTCTACGTCTTTTGCCTCGACGTCGAAGAAGGTTAGGGACAATTGTGTCTTCGAATCCAGAGCTTCTATCATGCGGGACATCATGGACGCTCTTGCCGATGACAGCAATCGCGTGGTCGGGGTTCACGGGATGGGCGGGGTCGGCAAGTCCACCCTCTTGGCGGATGTTGAAAGGACAATAATGGAAAAGAAGTCGTTCGATTGGGTCACTAAGGCCGACGTGTCGGAAAATCCTGACATCACGAAGATTCAAGGAGAGATTGCGGACGCCTTGGGCCTTACTGAGATAAAGAACAAAGAGACCGTCAGCGGGCGAGCGGGGCTTTTGCACGAGAGGTTGGAAAATGAAGAGAAGGCAAAAAAGAAGGTCCTCATAATACTGGACAACCTGTGGAAGGGGCTTGACTTGAAATCAGTGGGCATTCCTTGCGGACATGACAACAAAGTCCTAGGATGCAAGTTGTTGCTGACGTCAAGATTTCAAGATGTTTTGCGAAGGGAAATGGGCTGCGACAGGGACTTTCGCCTTGAAGAGCTGAAGGACGAAGATGCAAAAAGATTGTTTGAGAGGACGGTGGGAGACAAAGTTCACAATGACCCATTCAAATCCTTGGTGAATGAAGCAGTCCACAAATGTGCAGGTTTGCCTTTCCTAATTATTGCAATGGCTAATATTTTTAAAGACGCTGATCTTTATGAATGGAATGATGTTTTGACACAAATCGAGAAGTCTACAGACATAGGAATAAATGAGAGCATAAATAACATGTTGCAGTTGAGTTATGATCGTTTCAAAGGGAAGGATGGCGAAGAGGTGAAGTCATTGCTACGACTTTGTGTTGTTTATGGTGTCTCTAAGCCTTCTCTCGAAAACTTGGTGAGGTACAGCGTGGGTTTGAGGTTATTTCGAGAAGATAGCAGCATGGAAGAAGTTCGAAATAGGTTGCGCTCACTAATCCGACGCCTGAAAGCCTCCTCCCTTTTGTTAGTAGACGATGATGATGTTGATGGTTTCAAGATACATGACTTGGTTCGTGGATTTGTTGCCTCAGTCGCTTCAAGAGATAACCCTCTTCTAGTGTTGAAAGATAATGATAAGTCGGTGATAGAGTTGCTGAAGGACAAGCTCAAAAGTTGTACAGCAGTGTGCTTTCCCTATCTTGACATGAAGGACCTTCCCGAAGAGTTAGATTGCCCCGAAATGCAGATATTTTTGCTATTTGCGAACAATGAATCTCTTAAGGTCCCACATTCATATTTCAACTCTATGAAAAAACTCATGGTCTTACATCTTTCTCAGGTATGTCTCACTCGTTCACCTTCGCCATTTCAGTTCTTGGCAAACTTACACACTTTGTGTCTTGATGGTTGTTCATTAGAGGATGTAGCCATGATTGGCAAGCTAAAAGGGCTACAAATTCTTAGCTTTGTGAATTCCAAAATTCGACGATTGCCAAAAGAAATTGGACAATTGGTAGAGCTGAGGTTGTTAGACTTAAACCATTGCACACTACTTAAGACGATTGAGCCAGGTGTGCTTGGAAACTTGATGAAATTGGAAGAGTTGTTTATGGAGAATAGCTTTGACCGATGGAATGCTGTGGAGCAAACTTCACCAACTAATGCTAGGCTTATTGAGTTGAATAACATGAAAAATTTATGCACTTTGCATGTGTCCATTTTTTATCCGAGTGTGCTCCCAAAGGATCTAAACGTCAAGAAATTAACCAAGTACAAAATCAAAATAGGTAAGGTGGGGCGCTGGCAAAGTGACAAAGGATCAAGCACATTGAAGCTTAAGTTGGATCCAACAAGCGATATTCTTCAGAAAGGATGCACACAAACTTTATTAGGCAAAACTGACGATCTATTTTTAGATGGATCAAATGGAATTGAGCAAAGTATTTGCGCGTTATCTCAAGAAGGCTTTCCAAACTTAAAACATCTACATGTGAAGAATAGTCCCTCCATCCATTACGTCCTCCATTCACTATCCCATATAGATTTTAAGATGTTGGAGTCATTAAAAGTAGTACGAGTCGAAAGGTGCAACAAGATGAAAGCTTTGTTTCCTCTTTCATTATTGAGAGAACTTCCACAGCTTGAAGAGATCCAAGTTATTGAGTGCCCCTTAATGCATGAGATTGTAGAAGTTGATGATTGTGGCAAAGTTGAATTGTGTAAATTGCATGTATTGAAATTGCATGATTTGCCAAATATCAAGAATTTTTTCACCCCCGGGACGGCTCCTTCAAGTAATGCATCAAAAGACCAAGTTGGCACTCAAGTTGCTTTCTTCAATGGGCAACAGGTAACTTTCTATCAAAAGAATATAGTGTCCACCAATCTTTTGTTGATTTGCTAATTAGAAGTACCATATATTTTAATCCTTATTCCTTTTTTTTTTTTTCAGTTCATTTTCTTCCTAATTACCTTGTCCAATCATGCCTTCCTATAATTAGTTAAAGCAATCTTCTATTTCTCTTCACTGTGTAGAAGTCCAACTAATAGAATTAAATCCATGTAAACTTAGTTGGGGATAGGATCTGAGTTATTTTCAACTTACATGCTGAAAGTGTACCTATATTAATAGGGTTTTACAAAGCAACATTGAAGGGAATTTTGGCATTGGAATAATTCCACAATAACATCATTTCATAATCTTGTAAAATGGATTCCCTGAATTTAGTTATCCAACTTTGTTATTATCTATAAAATATAATATCTAGGTGACTTAGGTAAAAATTCAATACTAAGAATGAGCATGGGGATTGGGTTTTCAAATAATAGCAACGATGCTAACCTAATTGATGCACGTCATTTCCATACTGTGTATTTCAATAAGCACTTAGTCATTGCATAGATCCTATTAGTATAAAAGTACACACTTTCATGTATGTTCATATATTTGTAAGTACTTTGGGCATAACAAACATGAATATTCAACTTTTGCTACTATCTCGTAGTCTTAGGCTTTAGTTTAGCAAAAACTACATGAAATCCCCCGTGAAGATTTTAAGTTGTACACATTTACTTCCAAAATTTGGTTATATAAATTATGGCATATTGAGCATAGTTATGTGATGTTATCATCCAGTGGTCCTTTTAAATAGCTGACTGGGGATGCTATATGCATAATGAATGCAAAAATTTAGCATTTCCTATGATTGTTTTATATGCTTGGGATATACTTGAAAGCCTACTAGATGTTTTGCTTTTTTCATGAAGTCAACCTTATTATTAGTAATTTTTGTCTTAATCTCTGTTAAGATCATTCGCCTTTTTCCTCATTTTTCTTTATTTATTTTGGAAATTTTTAACTCGTTTTAGTGCATTTGGAGGCCAAAGGAAGATTTAACTAAAACAGATACAGAAGAATTGCAACTTTATCCCAAAAAACACATGTAACAAGCAATTGAGTCCTAAATATGTTTGGGGGGACAATGCCTTAGGAGTCTTAACATTTTAGTCATGAGTCAATTGATTACTAAATATATTCTTTGGTATAGTCCTCACAATTTGAAAAATAATGAAAATCAAATTCTAAAGTTCATGTCGTTGACAAATTTCATCAACAGAAATGATAACATTTTATTTTTCGTGAAGTTCAGTATGATTTTGACCTAAATCAAGGGAATGTACATAGGTTTGGTCCATAATGGAGTGGAAGCTTGATTATCAATATTTACTGAAAAATAACTCACAAATTCGTGAAGTGGTGAAAAATCATTGTCATTTTCTGGATTTGTTTACTCAAATTTGGGCTTAATTTTATTTATTAATTCACGTAATTGAATTTTTTTGGCTCATTTCTAAACTCCCTCGTGCATTATTATGGTCAAAATCATGGCTTCAATAGGTGAGAGTAAAATGAAAAGATTTTCAAGTGAATACTTGGTTTGAAGCACAATTCCAAGGTGTTATTGAGGCTTGAGCGCATGAAATTACAATTCAAATATAGTATACCATAACATTTATAATGAAAATAATTAACGATTTTGTATAATAAACCTTTATCACTTAGAAATCCGACTTAGAACATGGTCTCAAGCACTATGTAATTGAGAATTTATGAATATAAAGTTGACAATTTAGATCATAACAACAACAATTAATGGTATTTAATTGAAATTGAGGCCGTTTATGTATAGTTGATTAGACTACTAAACCAGTAGATGGAAATTATAGTTAATTATTTAACTAGCTTTAGTGATAACATTTAAGAGGAGATCCTTTTCGTTTACCGCACCCATTGTCTATGACACGTATGCATGGGCGACATGTGTCACTTGCTTTTCTCCCCTGCACGAACCCCCCCCCTCTCTCTCTCTCTCTCTGCATCCATCCAAAAGTTAGTCAGGATCGGGAGAGGGCTTGCATCTTCTCTCGCTGAAGGGGTTGAGAACTAGATCTGCTTGGCCCCACCGTCGCCACGCTCATACGCCTCCACCATGACCGGCCACAGCTCAACTCCATCAACGTCACCACCAACAGCTGGCGGATTCTACCCTCGCCCCCAGTCATGTCCCTTGCGGACCTAACGCAAATTCTATCTCTAACCGTTTTTCTTCTTCGCTTGCGATCACCGTCGTGAACTCTGTCATGACCAACAAGCTCGACGCTAGCAAGAGGCTTGGTCGCATCTTCCTGAGGTCGATTCTTCGAGGACGTGAAAAGGGAGAACAAGAAATTGGTACAAAGAAAAAAAAATATAAAGAAAATAATTGGCCGTGTGTCTAACTATTGGTGCAAGCAGTAGATAATAGGTGTAAGGACTGCAACAGATAATCCACACCCAGATAGTTAATACTGAAGATAGAAGGTAATAGGCTACCAAATGATAATTTATTGGATCTTAATTGGATAAATTATAATGCTTCACCCATAAATTGATTGGGTCTAGACAAGCCCTAGTGGGCTAGGCGTTAGAAGGAAGTTTCTTGCAGTAACTGAACTTTTATGATAGTAATTTTCCCTTGTGAAGTAGATAGTTTTTGAAATAGCTAGGTTTCCTTGGGTAGGTAGTACATTAGACATACCTTCCGTAATTAAGGTCTTATAGCGTTATAATTTACTTCTCATGATTGCAATCTCGACTTGTTGATCGCTTACTGCAATGAGATATTTTCCTTTTGTTAGCACATTGTCTATGTCTTTCGTAATCATGGTCATTCTATAGTTTCTGCATTTATTTTTTTCATGGTAGTACTCATTGCGAGATAGCACAGTACTTTCTAGCAATCATATGATAAAATGAGTAATGTAAGTAGTAACATAACCTAAGAGGGAGTATGTTACCTTATAGGAAGTAATCTACCTTGAATGTACTTCCTTTTGCTTTACGGATTACTAATTTTTGTAGTCATTGGCAAACTGAATTAATGCTATTTCTTGATGATTGTAGTTTCCCTTATTGTTAATAGATTGAAAACAAAATCTAATCATAATACCACCACGAATCTAATTTGTAAATGCAAATATCTCGTAGTTGTAGGAATAAGTGGACGGCTTTTAGCGAAAACTACAGGAAATCCTTATGAAGATTTGAAGCGGTACACATTGACTTCCGAAATTTGTTTATATATATATATATTATGAAGTATTGAGCACAGCTATGTGATGTTGTCATCCAATGGTCCTTTTAAAGTAGCTGACTAGGGAGGCTATATGCATAATGAAATAAAAAATTTAGCTTTTTCTTTGATTGTTTTATATGTAGCTCTTTTGATGAAGTCAACCATATTATTAGTAACTTTTTTCTTAATCTCTGTTAAGATCATTGCGTTTTTTTCCTCATTTTTCTTTGTTTATTTTGGGCATTTCCAACTCATTTTAGTGCATTCGGAGGCCAAAGGATGACTTAACTGAAGCAGATACAAAAGAATGGAAACTTTATTGTAAAAAATCATATGTAACATATAAATGGTAAAATGCCCAAAGGGTTGACATCCACAATAAAATCAAAGTTGAACGAACTCATGCGATAATTAAAAGGTTGGGAGTAAAGGTGTGCTCCTCTCAAAAGTTCATGAGTGGGTCGGGTAATTTCCCCGTGATTTTTGTGTTCTTTTGTAGGTAAATGAATGTTATATTTATAAATTGGCATCGTATAATAATGAGGAAAAACATAAGAGTGTCAAAATTAAATAGTGAAATTATGGAGAAAGGGAGGAGGAGAAAGCGATTAATAATGAGTGGCTTGTTGAGAGAGGAGTTCTAAGAATGTTGTACAGGCAATTTGAAATACATGCAAATCAAGTTCTAATGTTAGTGTTGTTGACAAACTTTATCAATAGAAATGATAGCAGTTTATTTTTCACAAAATTAAGTATAATTTTGACCTAAATCAAGGGAATGTACATAGATTTGGTCCCTAATAAAGTGGAACCTTGATCATCATAATTAACTGAAAACGTATTCTGTGTTAAGTGGTGAAAAATCAAGGTCATTTTCCCGCTTTATTCACTCAAAATTTGGGCTTAATTTTATTAATTAATTCTCGTAATTAAGTTTTTTTGCTCATTTCTAAACTAGTTTATGTGCGTCGTTCCTTCATTATGGTCAAAATCATGATCTTAATTGGTGAAAGATTAAAACAAAATGATTTTCAAGTGAATGATTGGTTTGAAGCACATTCCAACATATAGTTGAGGCTCGGGCGTATGAAATGGCAATTAATATATAGTAGACTGTACATGCACAATAAGTTTTTTAAATGATTCTGTATAATAAACATTTATATCCTAGAAATTGAACTTAGAGAATTGTTTGAAGCACCGTGTAATTGAGAATTTATGAATATGAAGTTGATAATTTAAATCATCACAACAACAATTAATGGTAGTAAATTGAAATTGAGGCCATTTATGTATGGTTGATTAAATTGATTATTGTTAGTAAGAGAAGTAAACTATGGATAAGCAGTGGTCCAATTAAGGAAAACGCACGGCCGTTTTGTACAACAAAAATTTCTTGAAGCCTTTTAGTTGAATAGACATGATTATCCTATTATAATGATGTAATAAAGATTCGTGGGAATTTAAGTTGCCATAGTAGATTTACGAAGTATAAAACGGAAGTTTTGAGTATGGACATTTGCAGCCTATTGTGCTACGGCACGTATTGATGGCTGATACGTGTCATCATTCTCTTCTCCTTTTTGTGGGCTCCCCCTTCTCTCTCTCTGTCTGAGAGTTGTTCAGCATTGCGAGAGGGACTGCATCTTCCGTCACTCCTACTCACCCCTCGCTGAAGGGTTGAGAGCCAGATCAGCTTACTGACACCATGGACACGCTCATTGCAATCCGTCATCTCCCTTGCGGACCAGGCGCAAATTCTCTCTCTCTCTCTCTCTCACGAATTCAGCGTGACAAGCAAGCTTGACGCTGCTATGAGCCTTGGTTGTGCTTTTCGGAAGTTGATTTTTCGGTGATGTGAAGAGAGAGAATCAGGATTTGGTAAAATGAAAAAGAAAAGAAAAAAGAGAATAAAGAGGAATTAAGGTGCGTTGTGTTTCACTATTGATGCGAGTCATAGACAATAAGTGTAAGGATCGCAGTAGACTATCCTCACCTGGATAGTTAATATTAAGGATTGAAGGTACTACATTCGTGAGAAGATACAAATTATAGAATAATTGTTAAAGAGAAAGCTCTCATGTAAATTTTATCGAATCTTACTGAATAAATTATAATAGTTCATGAATAAATTGATTAGGTTTGGATAAGCCCAAGTGGGCTTAGGTAGGTGGCCCAGGAAAAAAGAAAAGAAGTTACTTGTAGAGACTAACCTTTTATAATAGTAATTGTCCTTGTGAAGTAATAAATTACTTTTCAAAATTGCTAAATTTCTTTAGGTAGGTAGTAAATTAAACCTTCCCTAATTAAGTCTTATAGCGTAGTAATTTACTTCTTGTGATTGCAATCTCACTTGTTTTGATAACTTATTGCAATGATATATTTTCCTTTTTTAGTAAATTGCCTATGTCTTTCGTAATCATGGTCATTCTATAGTTTCTTTATTATTTTTCATCGTAGTAATCTCCATTGTGAGACAGTAGCAATCATCTGATAAAATGAGTAAAATTTTCTTTTACAATTTTTTTTCCCGATGGAAGGGAGCTTTTGCTTTCAGATTAATCATAACTTTAAAGCCCTGATCCTATCTTAAATGCCAATCTGCACAATTTCATTTTTGCTATTTGCTCGGCCATTTTTATGGAGGAGGTGGTGATGATATTGTTTTTTTTTTTTTTGGTGCCCAAGGGGGGTTGGGTTGAGTGCATGCATTGTGTTGGGATGGTTGACAAGTCAATGTTGTGAATTTAAGCCAACCCTGGGGGGTTTTTGTTCCCCTGCTCCGCGAGCCTATGTGATTGCACCTGTCTAGGTCGAATCTCAGGGATATCCAGGTTACCTGTGAGCCATCGACACAATCTCAGCCATTGCGTAGCGTGCGCCTTAGCATGCTTCAACGGCGCTAATTGACTGCCCTCGAGTGCTTTGGGTTGCACGGGATTGTCACTCACGTGGGGGCAGGGGTGGGGGAGGTACACTTTGTGGTGTTGTTTGGAAAGTGCAGACTTTCCATGATGTGGTGGGAGGTCATTGGCAGAGAGGTAGAATGGGAAGTGAGAAAGTTGCTAATAGGGACAAATCAACCACGATTACTTTATTGAAGTAGCCTGATTATTGTAGAGAAACAACACAACCAAACTTGCCAAAATTAAGGCCCACCGCTATTAAGTAATTTTGTCCTTTTTTGTTTTCAAATATTTTATATTGCCTTATGAACCATCCTTCGAAAATATGGGGAGACTAATATGTGTCAAAACATAAACATAATAGCTTTGTTTGTCTTATTGTTTTGTGTGGTCTTCCATCATTTGGTATGACCTTTGCAATATGAGGAAGCAATCATCTAATAAGACGGCCACAATTGATAGATCAAGATTGATAGGACTATCGCTTCTTCCATGTGTTTCCTTACATCATGCAATTTTTCTTTTCCGCAATTAAGAAACTCATAATTTGATTTCAAGGTTGAAGCGAGCAGCTACTTTTGTAATGCCAATTTTGATGGACAATTGGTTGCCTTTTTAATCTCAATCTCTTCATCGTTTACTTTCTAATGATGACACTCTTCCTAAAGCAAGCTCTTCTATATGTAATGGAACTTTATGAACTTTTAATCTATTAGAATCACTAATTTCGCGAGCGAATACCGCAGGTTGCATTTCCTAGCTTGGAGACATTAGAAATCACGCACATGGATAATATTGAGATAATATGTGACAATCAAGTTGCTGCGGATTCTTTCCACAAACTAAAATCGCTTAAGGTGCGGAGCTGCAATAAGCTATTGAACATTGTTCCTTCTTGCATTCTTGGATGGCTCAAGAGCTTGGAAAGTTTGGAGGTACATTTATGTGATTTGCTTGAAGTTGTTTTCAAAATTCAGCCACTAAACCCTGTCGATGGACATCCTGTTGCTGATTTGCCATTAAAAAGGCTAGAGTTAGATGGATTGCCAGAGCTAAAGTGTGTATGGGATAAGGAACTCCTCAGTCAAGTCAAATTCCAGTGTCTCCGTTTTGTTACAGTTTATGATTGCAAGAGCCTCACCTCTCTATTTCCAGCCTCAGTAGTAGTACATCTAACCCAACTTGAGGAATTGAAGATTTCTAAATGTGGCATTGTGGAACTTATCGAGAAGGAAGACAGAGGAGTTCCTAGGTTTGTGTTCCCAAAGTCAACCCTCCTCAAGCTTGAACAATTAACAGAGTTGAGGTGCATCTACAATGGAAAATATGTGTCACATTGGCCAGAATTGAAGACCCTGGAGATGAATGGTTGTGACAAAGTGGAGATACTCGCATCACACCTTGAGAATGATATGCCATTTGATCAACAGCCTCTCTTCTTGGTAGAAAAGGTATGACCCATGATTATTATTATTATTATTTTTTGCTTTGATGTTGAATATTGGAAGTCATGATTAATTGTTATGCTAGCCAACTAAATAATTAAAATTAACCAAAAAAAAAAAAAAAAAAGTTGTACGAGAGACAAAGCATAATCGCCAAAGCCCCCTTTGGTTGAAATTGGTTGCGTTAAGCATAAACGCGGCACCATAAAATCTATAGATAAGTCAAAGTAGAGTTCCTATTCAAATTGTGATTTAAATTGAAATGAAGAATTTAAAGTAGAGTCACTACATATACAAAAGTTGGATAATCAATCTTCAATGAGCTCAATTGTTAACTCTCAAAATTGTGGGGTAACTATATAGTGAAATATTTTGTAATATAGTCATTGAACTTTTATTTAATCAACTACGGCAATATATTTTCATTTCTTTATAATATATGCACATTGACAGAAAAATCAAAAATTTTCCGGCGAACTATCGATGTCCAAGACACGTGGCTAATTTTCTAAATGGGCTACTATTTCCACTTCACTACCGGATCATCACCTCATTGGAAAATCTAATATAAATATTTAATAGTCACTAAAAACTTGCAGGATGATCATTCTCCTTTTCTTGTACTTTCCACTCATCTTGCTTCCAACGAGAATTCCTCTCTCATATTTGATTGCCTTGTTTGAGGCCATGCCTCTAAATGAGTTTTAGCATTGCAATTTAGCAAGGTAACACTTCCTATTATATATGTCTTTCCATGAGTTTGTAATTTTCTCTCAATATTCCAACAATGTTATATTATATATATATAATCATACTATGTCATATAACATTGACAATTATGAAGTTTTAAATGTTATCAAATCCCTATATTTTACATAATACGAGTTACGGATTTAGCCTTTTTTCTTCAAAAAAGGTAGATTCATATGAAATGAGAAACGATTTAATTAATTACTTATATTAAAAACATAAATCGATTTTACATAAATGAAAGATTCCACGTTTGCACAAATGCGTGAGAATGCTGCTAATTACCTATTAAATGAAGAAAGAGGAATCATGCAAAGGAGTCTCTCAGCTTCTGCTTATTGGGTAGGCATATAGGTTATTTAGAGAAGTATTATGAGCATTCTGAAGCTTCCACGTCAGCATCTGTCTTCCATTTGTCTTCCAAACGTAACTAAATATAAGTACTTTCTATCAAAATAAAAATAAAAAATTCGATTGGCGGGCAATTTATGTTCATTTGACGACGCTATATTTTTGTTAATTTTGCCACAAATTTACGTATATTATAGTTCATATCAATTCGCGTCATTTTAGAATTTGTCAAATAATCATTTATGAATATGTTATTTTGTATAGTGAATTGTCAGCCCTTTCAATTCTTATCTTTTTTATATATAAAATTCTAATAGTTCTCGTGGGCATGTACATGCTTTTGGGTACTTTGAAACTCAATGGATGTATAAATTTCGTAATAAACACAAATAACGTTACTCAAGTGACGAAAAAAGAACATGCTACCATCTTGTTAATATGATAGAAATGTTTGTTATGCCATAAGGTAGATTATACACAGCTTCGATATTCTATTTTAGAGTCAACACTTTTGGAGTTGTTTCAAAAATCAATATATCATCAAAGTGAGCTAATAATAAATTGTAAATATTGGATAGTTTTATCACAACATAAACCTTATTAAGAAGTGGACTATCAGGAATTAAGCAAAATTGCATTGAGAGAACAAATGAAAGGAACAAAAATAGAAAAAGAAAAAAAAAAGAGAGGAGAAATTTGAACCATAAATGCACGCGTGTAGAAGGGAAAGTAATAAAAGAAATAAGAAAGAAAGAAAAACTTGAGAAGAGAGAAGATCGCAAAAGTTTGACATATATATCTTCTTTTCTTGTGCAATTTTTTTTCCCGATGGAAGGGAGCTCTTGCTTTCAGATTGATCATACCTCCAAAGCCCTGATTCTATCTTAAATGCCAATATGTGCAATTTAGTTTTTGCTAATTGCCCGACCATTTTTATGGGGGAGGTGGTGATGATATTGTTTCTTTTTTTTTTTTTTTTTTTTTTTGGTTTCGGGGTGAGGTTGTTGGGTTTAGTGCGTGCATTATGTTAGGGTGGTGGACAAGTCTACGTTTGTGAATTTGAGCTGACCCTAGGGGTTTTCGTTCCCTTGCTTCAAGGTTGAAGCGAGCAGCTACTTCTTACTGCCACTTTTGATGGATGATTAGTTGTCTTTTTAATCTCAATCTCTTCATTGTTTACTTTCTAATGATGACATTCTTCCTCAAGCAAGCTCTTCTATATGTAATGAAACTTTATGAACTTTTAATTTATCAGAATCACTAATTTTGCGAGCGAATACCGCAGGTTGCATTTCCTAGCTTGGAGAAATTAGAAATCACATGCATGGATAATATTGAGATAATATGGTACAATCAGGTTGCTGCGGATTTTTTCCACAAACTAAAATCGCTTGAGGTGTGGAAATGCAATAAGCTATTGAACATTGTTCCTTCTTGCATTCTTGGACGGCTCAAGAGCCTGGAAAGTTTGTTGGTAATATCCTGTGATTTGCTTGAAGTTGTTTTCAAACTTCAGCCACTAAATCCTCTAGATGGACAACCTGTTGCTGATTTGCCATTAAAAAGGCTAAAGTTAGATGGATTGCCAAAACTAAAGTCTGTATGGGATAAGGAACTCCACACTCAAGTCAAATTCCAGTGTCTCCGTTTTGTTACCGTTTCCGGATGCGATATTCTCACCTCTCTATTTCCAGCCTCGTAGCAATGCATCTTACCCAACTTGAGGAGTTGGATGTCAGTGAATGTGGCATTGTGGAACTCATCGAGAAGGAAGACAGAGGAGTTCCTAGGTTTGTGTTTCCAAAGTTAACCTCCCTCAAGCTTCGATATTTAACACAGTTGAGGTGCATCTACATCGGAAAATATGTGTCACATTGGCCAGCATTGAAGACCTTGGAGATGTGTGGTTGTGACAAAGTGGAGATACTTGCATCACACCTTGAGAATGATATGCCATTTGATAAACAACCTCTCTTCTTGGTAGAAAAGGTATGAGTCATGATTATTATTTTTATTTTTTGCCTCGATGGTGAATATTGGAAGTCATGATTAATTGTTATGCTAGCCAAATAAATAATTAAAATTATCAAAAAAAAAAAAAGTTGTACTAGAGACAAAGGATAATCGCCTAAGCCCCCATTTGGTTAAAATTGGTTGCGTTAAGCATAATCACGGCACCATAAAATCTAGATAAGTCAAAGTAGAGTTACTATTCAAATTGTGATATTAAATTGAAATGAAGAATTTAAAGTAGAGTCACTACATATACAAAAGTTGGATAATTAATCTTCAATGAGCTCAATTGTTAACTCTCAAAATTGTGGGGTAACTATATAGTGAAATATTTTTTGATATAGTCATTGAACTTTTATTTAATCACCTAAGACAATATATATGCACTTCGACAAAAAAATCCGAAATTTCCTGGTGAACTATCGATGTGCAAGACACGTGGCTAATTTTCTAAGTGGGCTACTCTTTCCACTTCACTATCAGATCATCACCTCACTGGAAAATCAAATATAAATATTTAATAGTCACTAAAAACTTCCAAGATGATCATTCTCCTTTTCTTGTACTTTCCACTCATCTTGCTTCCAACGAGAATTCCTCTTTCTCATATGTGATTGCCTTGTTTGAGGCCATGCGTCTTAATGAGTTTTAGCATTGCAATTTAGCAAGGTAACACTTCCTATTATATATTTCTTTTGATGAGTTTTGTAATTTTTTCTCAATATTCCAACAATGTTATATATATAAAATCACACTATGTCATATAACATTGACAATTATGAAGTTTTAAATGTTACCAAATCCTTATGTTTTACATGATACAAGTTATGAATTTAGCCTATTTTCTTCAATAAAGGTATTCATATGAAATGAGATACAATTTCATTACTTGTATTAAAAACATATTCCGATTTTACATAAATGAAAGATTCCACATCTACACAAACGCGTGAGAATGCTACTAATTATCTATTAATTGAAGAAAGATGAGTCATGCAAAGGAGTCTCTCGGTTTTTGCTTATTGGGTAGTCATAGAGGTTATTGAGAGAAGTATTATGAGCATTCTAAAGCTTTTACATTAGTATCTGTCTTCCAAACGTAACTAAATATAAGTACTTTCTATCAAAATAAAAATAAAAATAAAAAATTTGACTAGCGGGCAATTCTTGTTCATCTGACAACGTTATATTTTTGTTAATTTTGCCACAAATTTACGTATAATATTAAAGTTCATATCAAATTGTGCAATTTTTGAATTTGTCAAATAATCATGTACAAGTATGTTAATTTGTATAGTGAATTGTCAGCCCTTTCAATTCTCATATCTTTTTACATATAAAATTCAAATATTCTCATGGGCATGGACAAGCTTTTGGGTACTTTGAAACTCAATGTATGTATAAATTTCGTAATAAACACAAATAACATTACTCAAGTGACGAAAAAAGAACATGCTACCATCTTGTTAATATGATAGAAATGTTTGTTATGTCATAAGGTAGATTATACACATCTCCAATATTGTCTTTTAGAGTCAACATTTTTGGAGTCATTTCAAAAATCAATATATCGTCAAAGCAAGCTAAAAAGAAATTGTAAATATTGGACAGTTTTTTCACAACATAAACCTTATTAAGAAGTAGACCATCAGGAAGTAAGTAGAATTGCGTTAAGAGAACATATGAAAGGAACAAAAAAAGAAAAGAAAAAAAGAGAGGAGAAGTTTGAATCGTAAAGGCATGCGTGTGGAAGGGAAAGTAATAAAAATAAGAAAGAAAGAAAAACATGAGGAGAGAGAAGATCGCAAAAGTTTGACATGTATACATACATATACATATATATCTTCTTTTCTTTTACAATTTTTTTCCCGATGGAAGGGAGATCTTGCTTTCAGATTGATCATACCTCCAAAATCCTGATTCTATCTTAAATGCCAATACACGCAATTTAGTTTTTGCTAATTGCCCGACCATTTTTATGGAGGAGGTGGTGATGATATTGTTTTTTGTCTTTTTGCCGGGGGAATTTGTTGGGTTCATTGCGGGCAATGTGTTAGGGTGGTGGACAAGTCAACGTTTGTGAACTTTAGGCGACCTTGGGGGTTTTCGTTGCCTTGCTCCACGAGCCTACATGATCGCGCCCATTTGCGTCAAATCCAAGGGATATTTGGGTAAGTGGCAAATGATAGACGCAATCTAAGCCGTTGCTCTGCGCGAGCCCCAGCGCGCTTCAACAGAGCTAATTGATTGCTCTCGAGTGCTTTGGGTTGCATGGGATTGTCACTCACGGGGGGTGGGGAAGGGTTGGGGGAGGCACACTTTGTGGTGCTGTTTGGAAAGTGGGGACTTTCCATGATGTGGCGGGAGGCCATTGGCAAAGAGGTAGAATGGGAAGTGGGAAAGTTGCTAATAGGGACAAATCAACCGCGATTACTTTATTGAAGTAGCCTGATTGTCGTAGAGAAACAACACAACCAAACTTGCCAAAATTAAGGCCCACCGCTATTAAGAAATATTGTCCTTTTTTTTTTTTTTTTCAAATATTTTATATTGCCCTATGGACCATCCTTTGAAAATATGGGGTGACTAATATGTGTCAAAACATAAACAGAATCACTTTGTTCGTCTTATTGTTTTGTGTGGTCTTCCATCCTTTGGTATGACCTTTGCAATATGAGGAAGCGTTCATCTAATAAGACAGCCACAATTGATAGATCAAGATTGATTGGACTATTGCTTCTTCCATGTGTTTCCATGCTTCACGTAATTTTTCTTTTCCGCAATTAAGAAACTCAAAATTTTATTTCAAGGTTGAAGCGAGCAGCTACTTTTGTAATGCCAATTTTGATGGACAATTGGTTGCCTTTTTAATCTCAATCTCTTCATCGTTTACTTTCTAATGATGACACTCTTCCTAAAGCAAGCTCTTCTATATGTAATGGAACTTTATGAACTTTTAATCTATTAGAATCACTAATTTCGCGAGCGAATACCGCAGGTTGCATTTCCTAGCTTGGAGACATTAGAAATCACACACATGGATAATATTGAGATAATATGCGACAATCAAGTTGCTGCGGATTCTTTCTACAAACTAAAATCGCTTAAGGTGCGGAGCTGCAATAAGCTATTGAACATTGTTCCTTCTTGCATTCATGGATGGCTCAGGAGCTTGGAAAGTTTGGAGGTACATTTATGTGATTTGCTTGAAGTTGTTTTCAAACTTCAGGCAATAAATCCTCTCGATGGATATCTTGTTGCTGATTTGCCATTAAAAAGGCTAGAGTTAGATGGATTGCCAGAGCTAAAGTGTGTATGGGATAAGGAACTCCTCAGTCAAGTCAAATTCCAGTGTCTCCATTTTGTTACCGTTTCTGGATGCAAGAGTCTCACCTCTCTATTTCCAGCCTCTGTAGCAATACATCTAACCCAACTTGAGGAGTTGGAGATCAGTGAATGTGGCATTGTGGAACTCATCGAGAAGGAAGACAGAGGAGTTCCTAGGTTTGTGTTCCCAAAGTTAACCCTCCTCAAGCTTGAACAATTAATAGAGTTGAGGTGCATCTACATTAGAAAATATGCGTCACATTGGCCAGAATTGAAGCCCCTGGAGATGGATGGCTTTGACAAAGTGGAGATACTTGCTTCGCACCTTGAGAATGAAATGCCATTTGATAAACAACCTCTCTTCTTGGTAGAAAAGGTATGACCCATGATTATCATTATCATTTTTTGCTTCGATGGTGAATATTGGAAGTCATGATTAATTGTTATGCTAGCCAACTAAATAATTAAAATTAACAAAAAAAAAGTTGTACGAGAGAAAGAATAATCGCCGAAGCCCCCCTTTGGTTAAAATTGGTCACATTAAGCATAAACGCGGCACCATAAAATCTCTAGATATGTCAAAGTAGAGTTCATATTCAAAGTGTGAATTTAAATTGAAATGAAGAATTTAAAGTAGAGCACTACATATACAAAAGTTGGATAATTAATCTTCAATGAGCTCAACTGTTAACTCTAAAAACTATGGGGTAACTATATAGTAAAATATTTTGTAATATAGTCATTGAACTTTTATTTAATCAACTACAGCAATATATTTTCATTTCTTTATAATATATGCACTTTGACAAAAAAATCCAAAATTTTCCAGCGAACTATCTATATGCAAGACACGTGGCTAATTTTCTAAATGGGCTACTATTTCACTTCACAACCGGATCATCACCTCACTGGAAAATCTACTATAAATATTTAATATTCACCAAAAACTTGCAGGATGATCATTCTCCTTTTCTTGTACTTTCCACTCATATTGCTTCAAACGAGAATTCCTCTCTCATATTTGATTGCCTTGTTTGAGGCCATGCCTCTAAATGAGTTTTAGCATTGCAATTTAGCAAGGTAACACTTCCTATTATATATTTCTTTCTATGGGTTTGTAATTTTCTCTCAATATTCAAACAATGTTATATTATATATATATAATCACACTATGTGATATAACATTGACAATTATGAAGTTTTAAATGTTATCAAATCCCTATGTTTTACATAATACGAGTTATGAATTTAGCCTTTTTTCTTCAAAAAAAGGTAGATTCATATGAAATGAGAAACAATTTAATTAATTACTTATATTAAAAAAATATTCCGATTTTACATAAATGAAAGATTCCACGTCTACACAAACGAGTGAGAATGCTGCTAATTACCTATTAAATGAAGAAAGAGGAATCATGCAAAGGAGTCTCTCAGCTTCTGCTTATTGGGTAGGCATATAGGTTATTTAGAGAAGTATTATGATCATTCTGAAGCTTTCACGTCAACATCTGTCTTCCATTTGTCTTCCAAACATAACTAAATATAAGTACTTTCCATCAAAATAAAAATAAAAAATTCGATTGGGGGGCAATTTATGTTCATCTGAGAACGCTATATTTTTGTTAATTTTGCTACAAATTTACGTATATTATAGTTCATATCCAGTCGTGTCATTTTCGAATTTGTCGAATAATCATTTACAAATATGTTATTTTGTATAGTGAATTGTTAGCCCTTTCAATTCTTATATTTTTTATATATAAAATTCTAATAGTTCTCATGGGCATGTACAAGCTTTTGGGTACTTTGAAACTCAATGGATGTATAAATTTCGTAATAAACACAAATAACATTACTCAAGTGACGAAAAAAGAACATGCTACCATCTTGTTAATTTGATAGTAATGTTTGTTACGCCATAAGGTAGATTATACACATTTCCGATATTCTCTTTTAGAGTCAACACTTTTGGAGTCGTTTCAAAAATCAGTATATCGTCCAAGCGAGCTAAAAAGAAATTGTAAATATTGGATAGTTTTATCACAACATAAACCTTATTAAGAAGTGGACTATTAGGAAGTAAGCAAAATTGCATTAAGGAAACAAATGAAAGGAACAAAAAAAAGAAAAAGAAAACAAAAGAGAGGAGAAATTCGAACCATAAATGCACGCGTGTGGAAGGGAAAGTAATAAAAGAAATAAGAAAGAAAGAAAACGTTAGAGAGAGAAGATCACAAAAGTTTGACATGTATACATATATATATACATATATCTTCTTTTCTTGTGCATTTTTTTTTCCCGATGGAAGGGAGCTCTTGCTTTCAGATTGATCATACCTCCAAAGCCCCGATTCTATCTTAAATGCCAATATGCGCAATTTAGTTTTTGCTAATTGCCTGACCATTTTTATGGGGGAGGTGGTGATGATATTGTTTCTTTTTTTTTGGTTTCGGGTGAGGTTGTTGGGTTTAGTGCAGGCATTATGTTAGGGTGGTGGACAAGTCTACGTTTGTGAATTTGAGGTGACCCTGGGGGTTTTCGTTCCCCTGCTTCAAGGTTGAAGCGAGCAGCTACTTCTTATTGCCACTTTTGATGGATGATTAGTTGCCTTCTTAATCTCAATATCTTCATTGTTTACTTTCTAATGATGACACTCTTCCTCAAGCAAGCTCTTCTATATGCAATGGAACTTTATGAACTTTTAATTTCTTAGAATCACTAATTTCGCGAGTGAATACCGCAGGTTGCATTTCCTAGCTTGGAGACATTAGAAATCACATGCATGGATAATATTGAGATAATATGGTACAATCAGGTTGCTGCGGATTTTTTCCACAAACTAAAATCGCTTGAGGTGTGGATATGCAATAAGCTATTGAACATTGTTCCTTCTTGCATTCTTGGACGGCTCAAGAGCTTGGAAAGTTTGCAGGTAATATCCTGTGATTTGCTTGAAGTTGTTTTCAAACTTCAGCCACTAAATCCTCTAGATGGACAACCTGTTACTGATTTGCCATTAAAAAGGCTAAAGTTAGATGGATTGCCAAAACTAAAGTCTGTATGGGATAAGGAACTCCACACTCAAGTCAAATTCCAGTGTCTCCGTTTTGTTACCGTTTCTGGATGCGATATTCTCACCTCTCTATTTCCAGCCTCAGTAGCAATGCATCTTACCCAACTTGAGGAGTTGGATGTCAGTGAATGTGGCATTGTGGAACTCATCGAGAAGGAAGACAGAGGAGTTCCTAGGTTTGTGTTTCCAAAGTTAACCTCCCTCAAGCTTCGATATTTAACACAGTTGAGGTGCATCTACATCGGAAAATATGTGTCACATTGGCCAGCATTGAAGACCTTGGAGATGTGTGGTTGTGACAAAGTGGAGATACTTGCATCACACCTTGAGAATGATATGCCATTTGATAAACAACTCTCTTCTTGGTAGAAAAGGTATGAGTCATGATTATTATTTTTATTTTTTGCCTCGATGGTGAATATTGGAAGTCATGATTAATTGTTATGCTAGCCAAATAAATAATTAAAATTATCCAAAAAAAAAAAGTTGTACTAGAGACAAAGGATAATCGCCTAAGCCCCCCTTTGGTTAAAATTGGTTGCATTAAGCATAATCACGGCACCATAAAATCTAGATAAGTCAAAGTAGAGTTACTATTCAAATTGTGATGCTAAATTGAAATGAAGAATTTAAAGTAGAGTCACTTCATATACAAAAGTTGGATAATTAATCTTCAATGAGCTCAATTGTTAACTCTCAAAATTGTGGGGTAACTATATAGTGAAATATTTTGTGATATAGTCATTGAACTTTTATTTATTCACCTAAGGCAATATATATTCATTCTTTATAATATATGCACTTCGACAAAAAAATCCAAAATTTTCCGGCAAACTATCGATGTGCAAGACACGTGGCTAATTTTCTAAATGGGCTACTCTTTGCACTTCACCATCGGATCATCACCTAACTGGAAAATCTACTATAAATATTTAATAGTCACTAAAAACTTGCAAGATGATCATTATCCTTTTCTTGTACTTTCCACTAATCTTGCTTCCAACGAGAATTCCTCTTTCTCATATGTGATTGCCTTGTTCGAGGCCATGCGTCTTAATGAGTTTTAGCATTGCAATTTAGCAAGGTAACACTTCCTATTATATATTTCTTTTGATGAGTTTTGTAATTTTTCTCAATATTCCAACAATGTTATATATATATATATAATCACACTATGTCATATAACATTGACAATTATGAAGTTTTAAATGTTACCAAATCCTTATGTTTTACATGATACAAGTTATGAATTTAGCCTATTTTCTTCAATAAAGGTATTCATATGAAATGAGATACAATTTCATTACTTGTATTAAAAACATATTCCAATTTTACATAAATGAAAGATTCCATGTCTACACAAACGCGTGATAATGCTACTAATTATCTATTAATTGAAGAAAGAGGAATCATGCAAAGGAGTCTCTCAGCTTCTGCTTATTGCGTAGCCATAGAGGTTATTGAGAGAAGTATTATGGGCAGTCTGAAGCTTTTATATTAGCATCTATCTTCCTAATGTAACTAAATATAAGTACTTTCTATCAAAATACAAATAAAAAATTCGATTAGTGGGCAATTCAT